>JANZYN010000034.1:0-234842 GCA_025583755.1 Cordyceps tenuipes
TGTTGGGCCCGTGTTTTTGGGGGGCCCCCCCCCCCCCCCCCCCCCCGGCGTCCTCAGCCTTGGAAAATCCCCCCCACGCCCGCTGGATTCCATCCACCGAGTCAGTAAAAAAACAACAGCCTTCATTATATTATCCATCTCCACATCTCTTGTGCGCTTGGCAGGGCAGCACGCGTGCGCAGGAAAACCACCCACACCCGCAGGTCCGTGCTCGTCCGCGCCTTGGCCGCCAAGTTGGGTTGCGGACCGCCGTGGTATCTTTCGCCAGAACCAATGGTTCTACGTGTACAGTGGAATGACAGAAATGACGGTAATATATATATTATCTGTGACTACTTGTTCCCTATGTAGTGGTTATGGTGAAACGTTTTCCCGCTCCGGCTGTTCCTGGATATCCCTAGACGTACGTCCTGCCCCAGCGCCGACAATAACCAGCCCCTCGCTTTGGAGCTGAAGAAAGGGGGTACGGTCGAGGGGGAGCTGCCCTGGTTGCCGGTGGCGCCGATAACGACGATGAGTGTCTTTTTTTTTTTCTTGAACATGTTTGGCAGGGCTGATAACGGTCGAGTTCTTCTACAGGAGCAAAAAAGTTGCTGCCCCCAGCCCCCCTGTTGTACCTGGCTAGACTCGCAGCAGTTTGTTATCCCAGGCCCTTTGTCCACTAATTGCTCTGAACCAGCGAACGGGGTGGGTTCTTACTCTTCTTGGAAGAAAAAAAAGGTTATACCGTAATCCGGAATCAGTCAGCTCAGCATCCGCTTCTCGCTATCCCGTCCGCTTTGGGACAAAAAAAAACAAAAAGCAAAAAGTCGCCGAAGCAGCTCCCCCAACGGGTCCGAGAACGGCGGATCACGGCGACCTTCATTTAACTCTGTTTCTGACAGAAAATCTGACCGCGTGAGCTAACTAACTACAGGGGGGGGAGGGAAGAGAGGGTTCAGCCCACAGACTCCCGAAGAGGCTGGTCGTGCCTGAGCGGTCGTTTTTTCCCAGGTCAGAAAGAAGTGACAGTTACATTTCTTGTTTTTTTTTTGTTCCTTCATGCAAGCCACGGCGTTTTTTTTTCTTGCACATGTGTATCTTTTTTGGGGGCTTGGCCGTCTTGTCTGGTCTGCGTGTCTGTGATACGAGGCGCCGCTGCATGGTACCTACCAATACTACCAATACAGCCAATATTTCAGCGCCGGCTTTTTGCCACAACGCTCGAAGGAGCTAGAGACATTCATCAGGCACGTCTGCAGGGACGGGCTGATCTCGGCCGGGCGCTCCTTGATTGGACGCCTCTTCGTATCACACCCACATGCGCCAGGAACTAGCATGTCAGCAAGAAAGGAGCTTCTCGGCAGCTCAGGAGACCAGTCACAAAAATCACCAGATTTGAGACGGGTATGAATGTAGAATTACCATTGATTCAAATTAAATATCAAAGTCTATAGATATCCAGACTCCAGAGAAGAATATACATCGTAAAACGGCCCTTGTATTAGTTTGTCATCCGATAACAACGCGTCCGAGGACCATCTCTATGCTAGTAACAGAACCCGCATATCGATGCAGAAAAAAAAGGTATTAAATCCACCGCTAGTCATAACATGTCCTCATTTTGAAGCAAAGAGTACTATGCTATTTACAGCATGGCGAGGGCAGCGAGGGCAGCAGCGCCGAAGGGAACGGCGGCAGCAGCGCCGCCAACCTGGGGAGGGCTGGTGGGCTTGGTGCTGGGGCCGGTAGGGACGGCACCGGTGCTGGTGCTGACGGCCGGGACGCTGGTGGCGGGGGCACCAGTGGTGGGAATGACCGGCTTGGAGATGGTGCAGGGGCAGTCGGTGATGGTCAGGGTGGTGGCCTCAGTGACGGTGTGAGTCCTGTTGTTGACAACGACCGTGGTGGGAGCCGGGCAGTAGGTGGTGTAGGCAGTGACGACCTCGGTGACCCAGACCTCGCCAGCAGTGGTGGTGGCGTTCTTGTGAGCGGCGTGAGCGGCAGCGAGGCCGAACAGGGCAGCGGTGGCAGCGAAGAACTTCATTTTGAATTAGGTGAGTGGTTGGTTGGTGGGTTTGCGTGAAGCGAATGTAAGTAGACGAGAGTCTGGAGAGAGAAGCGAATGTAATGTGAGTGAGTTGGCTGGAGAAGGAAGGAGGAGAAAAGAGTGAGCACTCCGGGGGTGGGCACGACGCCTTATATGGTCGAGAGAGCTCTGCTCGAGGCGTCGGAAAGGAAAAGAATAGGGGCGATAACATTAACCAGAAACCTGCATGGATGGATGGCATGGGAATACCATCAGCACCAGCCGGCCCGGTCAGACCTAGTTAGCTGATGGGAGAAAACAAGAGCCAGCCCACCTAGTTAGCAGCTGGTTAGTTAGTACGGAGTACCGGGATTACGTGACATGGCGAGCCACACCCAGTCCACCGTATCCTCGCCTCTGGCCCTCCTTTCGGCCTTGGTTGGCCCGTTGTTTGGCTGGTGATGGCATGTATCCGTCCGTCCTCTTTGTCGGCGTGTGCCTGGCTATCCGGTGGAGGCGGCTGGACCAGGCTGGCCAATAGTCCGTATACGAGCAATTTCGCCTCCATTTTTTCCTTTTTTGCTCGTTATTTTGTCCTCGTGGTGGATCCTTGGCTGTCGACCCATGGTATCGAGAACGACGAGAAGGGCCCATGGCATGGATAAATTGCATGAGCCTGATTTGCCTGCTCATGTCCCCGAGCCTGACGCCCACTCTGCCAAGCGGGATCCATGCTCCGATCCTGAACTCCTTGCTTGGTACGGATACCAAGAAGACGGCGAAAACATGAAGAAAATTCGTCTCCGAGTCATCGTGATTGTGCCTCCCCGGGTGGCGAGCCAAGCCCCTAGGCGCTGCCTGCTTCCCACTGGCCACTGACCACCACGTTGCCCGAACCGCAACAATGGGAATGGGAATGAATGAATGGCCGCTCGACGGCTTTGACGGTGAACGGTGGATCAGCTATATGTGGACGCCTAAGAAAGCCTTGCGACTCCACCCGAGCTTCTTAGTCAAATTTTGTTCCCCGTTTAATTAATTTCACCCAGCTACCCAGGCAGGCAAATCAAAGCAACAGCTTGATGAAGCAAGCCATGCCAGGCACGGATACAAGCTCTCCCTCCTGTCAATCTTGTCCAGGTCAAGGCGGGACGCGTTCCGACTGACCACCCACCAGCCCTGTTGTTCTGGTTACTGTCGTGTCCCCTGACCTGACAGAGGCCGCTTGCCGCTGTGCTGATGGTGTGTGACTGACTGACGGCGGGCAGCTGGCAGCATCCAGGGTGTGCAACGAATTGGGCAAATCGCCAGCAATCTCTGCAGAGCTCGATGGTTCCGAGACATGGTCCTCGGGTCGGTTGCTTGGCCTGCTGCTTGGCCTGCTGCTTGGCCTGCTGCCTGGCTTGACCTCTCAACCCCCCTGTCTGACTGGACTGTCTGTCGTGTCGCCATTTCCATCGCACATCAAGTGCATATCTGTGCCGTGCCGTGCTGCTCGTGTCTGTTGTTGTTCAATCCATCGTCCAACCATCCATCCCCAGTGACAAATCCCTCACCCGGTTTCCTTTCCACTCCTCTCCTCTCCTCTCCTCTCCAGCCTCTCAGCCCAGCGCGACAGAACCCTGTCAGCACTCAAGCCATTTCCGTTGCTGGTACCACAGCAACCCAAACGAGAAACTGGTATCCGTACCTGAGAAAACTTTTCTCATTTCCAGACGTCATAGGGTAGCGCCTAGCACCAAACTGCATGATAGCACGACACTAGCGGTTTTGGCTTTGGCCCGGGCGTGCCTCACTTGTCGACCGACGAGCACGCAACGCCTTGCCTGTTGGGTTAATAATACTTGTTTTCTCGCCATTCTCTTTGGTCATCTTCATCCATATAGGCCCATCGGGAACCCGCACGGTAGATCCGACGCTGACCGTGGACCGCGACAGCTCCAGCCAGGCTCCAGCCCAGCTTGTTTTCCCGCAAGCTGAATGGCTTTCCACAAGGACCCAAGCCTCTTTTCACTTTTGGTACCTGAGTTGTCCCCGCTTCTGTATTTTTTTGCCCCAGCTCATCTCGCGTTTTGCAGTGGGATCGAAGTGGTGCTATTTTGTGGCTGGCCATCATAAAAAAAAGCTGAAATTGTCTCCGCCACTCCGGCTGAGAAATCTCGAATCAGGCTCTCTCTCTCGCTCTCTCTCGTGTTGCCATGTGAAGATAGTTGTCCAGCCACCTTATCTCGCAGCTGGCACACCCCCTTTCCATTCTATCTTGCTTCTT
Source organism: Cordyceps tenuipes (assembly GCA_025583755.1). Lineage (NCBI taxonomy): Eukaryota > Fungi > Ascomycota > Sordariomycetes > Hypocreales > Cordycipitaceae > Cordyceps > Cordyceps tenuipes. Next base: position 4,278 of record JANZYN010000034.1, read on the forward strand.
TTCGTTACACAGCCTGTGCTGTCAGAACCGGGTGTGTACTAGTTAGTTAGTGCAGGAGTTGACGTTGCATTGTATGTAACCTATACAATTCAAGGCCAGTCCGGAGATGCGGCAAATCGGGGCCCGGGCAATTATCTCCTCCCAGCCCTGCAATCTCATCTTGGTATTATTATTATTAGTAATATAGTGCTTCTTCTCTTGTTTGGCAAGCGGCATGGACAAGGCTTCTTCAATGCTAAACTCTGCTATAGTTAGTCATAATGCTGGCGGCGGCCGCTATTTCGTATTCTGCTACCCCATCACGTCGTATGCTCCGGCAGGCTCCAGCTCGCTCTGTCAACTTACTCTCCGCATGACCAGGCCGCCGACGCGTGCTTCCTTCCTATTGCTGACACGGATAGCGTGTTGGTTTTTTGGGGTTCAACGAAGCCGACGTGCTGTGAATTAATTCGTATTGTTGAGGTGGGGTTATAATGTACTTCCAGGCTATCACCGACAAGTGTAGTCGACCGTCCATACCGGCCCCATCGCGGGCGTGTTTATGCCACCTCCCACATTGGTTCATGCAGGTCAATTGAGGGGAGCGGTTGCAACGGCGAAATGTCAGTTGCATAATCTTGCACTGGCTCGAAACCCTAAAGAGACACGGACGGACTTGTTTCCATGTACTAAGCACCCGCCTAGCACCCGCCTGGCCGTTGATGGGGTGATCGGGGCCCATGGGATAGCATCATCCTGCAGGGTATGGGAAAACTCGCAAGTCCATCGCGGTTGTGTGGTCCGCATCGCCGTTGAGCTGGCAGGTGGTCGTTTTGTTTCGAGTTATATCTTCAGTTGCTATGACGGGTCCCGAGCGTCCGTTTGGGTTAATCTAGCCGGTGTTTGAGGCTGGTATGCCCGGCCAAGCCCGTGGACTGCGCAATAAACTGTGACGCGACGATATTGCTTCGGCTGCAAGGATCTATCATACTGGAGTCCTTGAGAAGATGGTGCTTGCTGCTCAAAGGCTGGCATCAAACAAGAGTTTCACGGTGCCCTGGTGATTTATACGTACTGCGACGCAACTTGACCGTCCTATGTTATGGTGTTGTCGTGGCATCTGTCATCAATATGTTGGGGTACCAGCTGGGGTATGGACCGGTTTTTCGGTCTCTGCGAGACGCTGGTGAGTGAGCAGCGAGATTCGGCGGATGGCACTGTGTGATTTGTAAATACTAAAAATATCAGCAAGGGAGCCTCCTGGAAGCTAGTGACGCGCGGCAAGGCTGTAAAGTATAGTGTAACACCTGGACCTCGTGGTGCTCCAAGCATCAGCCGAAAGATAAACAAGCCGAGCATCCGCCCTCGGCGGCCACAGGCAGAAGAATCAAGGCGAGCAGCTGCGATTATCCCCCGTCTGATGTGGATTCATCTAGGCTTCGTCGGCTTTCTGATTGCTGATCCGCCAGGTTTTGGCGGAGGCTTAGCTTGCCAACCAGCATCATCAAATCAGCCTTGGCAGGGTGGTTCGTTTGCATAGCCATTATGTCTATCATCCAACCCGGCAGTTAGCTTCGTGAGTGATGGCAAGAGGAAGTGAAGTCGTGATACAAACCTCAGCCGTATCAGAGTTTCGTATTTGATATCACGGAATTGTTTCTGACAAGCCGTTTGCCAGGTTGTCCTGTGGGAAATGGTGGAGTTGATGGGAAGGGAGGCCGCCTTCCCGGGCTGGGTGGCCTCGTTGTGTGAGGCGGTGCAGCGTCAGCCACTCGCCTTGGCTGGCTGGTGGCTTGTATCAGCGCCTGCCAAGTTGACGACGACGCATGCGGCCACGAAACAATACGGGGGATCTCGTATTACGTATTATAATAGCACATCGTATTTTTAGACGCGAGCTTTTTCAATCCCCTGCCTCTAGTCTTCTGCTGTCTTCTTCTTTAATGCCGATTTTTTTCTTCAACAAAATCGGCGCATCAAAAACTCCATCACCATGTCTCCGCAACGACAACGACACTCCCTCCTGCACATCCCCGGCTCGCCGCCCGGCGCTCTGCCCGAGTCGATTGACACGCCGTCCAGCGACCGCCGACGCTCCCTCATCAGCCTACCCGACAGCCTCAACCTCGGAAACTTGAGCCTGAAGCCGTCCAAGGCAAAGCTCCAGAAGAACTGGTGGCCCGGGGCCAAGAGCCCGGCCACCCGCCGCTGCAATGATCATACTACGGCCACTGCCAGCGCACCGCGTGACCTGTCGACGCTCATTATGCTGGCTGGCGAGCAGATGAGCGCGCTGGGCGACCCCCGCCGCAAGACAGCATCGCCGGCGTCGGCGTCCACACCTCCCCGGCCCACACCCCGCCGGCGAGACAGCTCCAAGCTACGCCAAGAGCTGGAGATGACACTACCACAGAGCGCGACGGCGAGCCTCTCACGGTCGGGCAGCGGAAACAGGCTCAGCGGCATCCAGCGGAAGCCGCTACCTGCAGGTGCTGCTTTGCCGACACCGAGTCGCGCCTCGCCGCCTCCGCCCATTCCTGAGTTGTCCGCCGTGGACTACTACTCCGAGGAGGCTCCCCCAGCCGCCGAGCCGGTGTCACCCCCCTCACCTCTTGTCGTCAACCAAATATCGACGCTGAGGCGCCGAGCCAAGACGCCCGTCAACCACGTCGGCCAGCTGGAGGCGGCGCAGCGGCGGCGGAAGAACCAGGGCTTTCAAACTGGCAACGTGGATGGCGTCAACCGCATGTCCAGTGTGAGCACTATTGCGCGGGAATATCGGGAGCTGGCCGTGTATCCTGACGAGGTCATCCCCGAGGTACCGGAGATGAGCCCGGCGTATCTATCGGGACAGGGCATGACCGAGCTGCCGGCCATACGGGAGGCTGGGTACCAGGACGGCCCTCTTCTGGGTGCCGAGACGTTTCCCACTCACCACCGCTCGCCGTCCTCCACGTCAGACGACGGAGCGATGCTAGGCTCCGAGGGAGACACCAGCTGCCCGTCGCTGACCGCCTCAAGCTCGCCGCCGCCCGAGCTGAGCGAGGACGAGGCCAAGGACGGAGAGCATCCTGCGACTCCGGCATCGCTGGGACTCCAGATCGGTCTCGAGCTCCTCACCAAGGAGCTGTCGAGGGCGATGGCCGGCGGCGAGGGCGCGTCCGCGGCCGGGCTGCAGGTCTGGGTCATGATTGAGGCGTATGAGCGGCTGCGAGAGCGGCTGGAGGAAGAGCCGACAGCGGAGAAGGAGCATGCGAGAGAGGCGATTGATTCCTGGATCCGGGCATTGTATGCGATTCACGGCGATATCGTTAGCCAGGGTGCTTACGACAGCGAGTACGAGGACGAGTGACGATCGATAATGGCGCAGAAAAGCAAGGAATTATGGTGTTTGCATTTTTCTTAGATGATTTCTATTAGGACAGCGTGAAATTTAAAGGTATTTCAACACATTCCACATTCAACCTTTTCTGGGGGGGGTTGCCACACCAGTTGGTGGCTGATCTCTTCTTCGCACTCACTCGATCCGGTATGAGGAGCCTAACCTCATCTCATTTGCAGTGCCTGATGACTCCCCCCCCTACTCTGTATTCCAAGTCGAGGTGACATCCTTGAGAGATATTTGCAAGGAGCGCTTCTGAGGCATCATCCTACTAAGACTGCCAGAAACGCACACCAGTTCGTTTCGAGGAACTCCGCCTACTTGTCAAGTTCGGACGTGAGCCCAAGGTTAGTGTTGTCAAGGGACAGTGCTTATAGGGCATTATGACCTTAAGCTTCTGCTCCTGAAACATATGGCTGGTCTTGGAACGGCTTACCTACTACGTACCTGTTTATAGAACGTGTACCTGGTGTTACACCAAGCGCATACAGTGCGCTCTATCGCGCCTAGAACGAACTCGTATATACACAGAGGTAGCACCCCAGCAATATCATGATATCGTAGGAAAAGCTTTATCGCATCATCTCTGTGACAAACTGGCAGAAATCTGACGCAACACTTAAACACCACAAGCCATCTGCTTGAGTAGCTTCCCGAGGAGTTTAGTGAATAGAAAAAGCCAGTGAAGAGCAGGCTGCATCAAATCGGCCCTACAGGTTGGAGGGACCTTTGCGAGCGGGGGAGGGGCGAAGGATCGAAGAAAGCGCCACCGCATCTGTCTTCAAAACCGCAAGTATTTCCCAAGTACTTATTGGGCAAGAGTGGGAAGGAAACTGGCCCGTTGGTCGCTAACGTAGCAATGGGCAGAGAGCTACGCGACCCGACGTGACCAATATGTCCTCTTCGTCCATCGCAGTTTGACCCGAGTCCTGGCGTGTACCTGCAATTTTCCAAACTTGAAAGTAGGGCATTCTGAGTAGCAAGGCTGGGAAGGGACGGACTTTCTAGCGACGGATACGGCTGCATGCAGATCCCCTCATTTCACATGTAAAGCTGTCACTCTCCACACTTGTACCAATCAATAATGCTTCTCAGATGGAGTCTTTATTAAACCAAGTACTTGCGGACCGTGATGTGACCTTTTGTCAAGGGCCTTGACATCCTGGTGATTCAGCCTGCATTTGGGCGGCGATAAAAAGAAGCCAAAAGTCCTGAACAACCCACCCCCGATGAGCTCTCTCCGTCCACTATACCTCGTAGCAGCAAGTGCAGACCCCAAGTTCCTTTTCTCTACAACAACTCACACACATCGAGAATATTCAACAGAAAAAGAAAAGAATTCCCGCCACATCATCCCCGTTGCGCAATGAAGCTCCCGCAAGCTGCGCTGTTCGCGACGCTGGCCAGCATCGCCGCCGTCCAGGCCGTGCCAGGTGCGTCAAGGACGGCTCGCCAGCACCAAGTGTGGCCATGGCATGATTCCAGGAGCCAGAGTTGCTAACAAATGGGCGCAGTATTCGACTTGGGCAGCAACCTGCTCGAGAGAGCTCAGATGGCGGTTGCCAGTCCCCAGATGGGCCAGGCATACGAGGAGGAGGTGGCGGCCGCTGACAAGATGCAGATCTTGGGGGCGTGAAGGAGGCATGGCGTGAGATGCTTTTCTCATAAAGACATGCACGCGTTGAGGCGGGAGCAGGGGCGGGGGCTATAGCCTATAAGACATTCGATGAAATGACAGGGATCTACTGGTATAAGTAGAGCGCAATTGAACTGAGTCTATGCAATAAGTTGGATAAATGAACGCGTACACGAATAATTAAGACAAAGGAAGGCAGGGGAGGGGATGATACGGCCAACCTCGGCCGTCCATCCATGCATTATTATTAGGTACGGATTACGGATTACGGATACTGACATGGGTTATTGCATCTTGATCTGAGCTTGACCAACCAGGTTATCGACTTATCAGCGCCGACTTCTCATCAGCCCTCATCGGCGGACGGGGCGGAACTCGCTCCGCCGCATCAATCGCTCCTTAAGCCATGCCTGGTTGGTTGGTAGCTGCCTTCCTTTTTTGTACTGATGATGCTAGCCACGTAACCAACCACCGTTGGAACAAGGCTGGGCCGGCCAGATCGTCGAAAAGGGCAACGCAACACAACGGCGAGAAAGCAAGTTCGCCTCCCCCATCTTACTGGCCAAGAAGAAGACCCCCTCGGGTGGGGGTTGCTGCACTTTGCCCATGCAGCCAAGCTTGCAGATTGCCATTTTAAAAGAAGGGACTTTTGCTAGTGGCGTCATCGTACAAAAATGAGTCGAAGGATTGGTACTCGATAGTTGATAACCTATCACGCCTCCTAAATGACAAGGGACGAATCGGTAACGACAGGCACTAATCTGCCTTCCTGGCCATAGGTCATCAACTAGTTAGTTGATTAGGTATCTTCCACAGATCCAGCATGGCTTTCCTGGGCGAGCTCCGGAGCTACCTCTCGTTAGTGCGTGTTGCCCTACCTGCATATCGTCGCCGGTTTGTCGATGATAGTCCTGGGCACTCTCGTGACCAGGCTGGCAGAGGTCCGTCTTCTTCTTTGCATTCGTAGCCCCGACTATGCAGGTAGGTGATGGATGACTGCGATCGAAAGCTGAAATCTGTCGACCTGTTCGGCTTGTTCCCCGGTTTGGCTCATCTCGGGCAGCCCCGCAGGCGTTGGTTCACAATGTTTCTCGACGCGGTCCAAGTACACAACGAGTTGCCTTACCCCGTCTCGAGGGGACGAATTGCATCGTAAATATCTTTCCAGCTTCTCTCTCTCTCCCACCATCTCTCATCCTATGCCCGCCCTTTCCCCTCCTCTTCCCCGACTCCTTAGGCGCGCGAGAGCAACCATCATACTGTCCTGCGCGTAACTGTCCGATCATGTCCTCAGCCATGGATGACTCTTTTGGCCCCCGACTGTTTGGGTATTTCGACTTCACCCTGCTCTTTGAGCACACCATCTTCGAGCTCGCCCCTGCCTGCCTCATCCTCTTTGTCGTTCCCTTTTACCTGCACAGGCTATGGAAAAGCACGCCCTGTGTAAGATGCGGCCACCTGTTCTTGGCCAAGTTGATGCTCGCTGCGGCCCTTTCGGGCTTGCACATTGCCAATGCCATCCTGTGGTACAACTCGCCCCTCGACTCAGCCCTCGCAAAGGCGGCCGGCATCATGTCTTGCCTCTCTGCCGCCTGCGTCATCGTCATCGTCTTAGTCGGCCACGTATACTTCCTTCATTCACCCGGGTTCCTGGGTCTGTTCCTGAGCGTCACCCTGCTCTTTGATGTGGCAATCACCCGCACCTACTTCAGCCGGAGCGGCCTCGCGACTCTCGCCAGAGTTCATGCCCCGATCCCTGTCCTCAAATTGACCCTTGTGGTCCTAGAAGAGGTTTCCAAGCGCCCGCTTATCAGAGCTGAGCACCTGCGGTCATCACTGGGCCACGAAGCCGTCGCCGGATTCTGGAATAGGTCGACCTTTTTCTGGGTCAATTCCACCCTGCTGATAGGATTCCGATCAAACCTTACGCAGAAAACACTCGGAAACCTTGACCCGCATTTTGAGTCTGAAAAGCTGCAGGCCGACTTTCGTCGCATTTGGGAAAATGGTGACAAGCACAAGTCCAAGCATGCGCTCCTCATCGCATGCCTTTACACCGTGCCCTGGCTTTTCGTCTTGATCATCCCACCTAGACTGTTCTATATTGGCTTTTCGTATGCGCAGCCGTTCTTGCTGCAGGAGGTGGTGAGGTTTATTTCGGAGGAGGCCCCGGACCCGGCTGCCGCGGGTGGTCTCATCGGCGCGGCTGCGCTCGTCTTCTTCTGCAAAGGAGTAAGCACCATTCGTGATGCTGCGACATCATTATCGGTACGCGCGCTAATACTCAGCAGGTTGCTCGAGGCTGGTACAACCACTACAAGAACCAAATCATGACATGCGTCCGTGGCATTCTCATCGGCGCTATTTACCGGAAAAGCCTGAGGCTCGGCGCGGATGACTTAGCCAGTGCTGCAGCGGTCACGCTCATGAGCACCGACGTGAATGGTGTTGAACGACTCATCACGCTATCGTATGAGAGTTGGGCACGCCTTCTAGAAATAGGAAGTGGTATCGGCATTCTCGGCAAGTTTGTCGGCCCTTCCTGCGTCTTTACCTTGATACCTGCTATCAGTAAGTACGCTTATTTCTCCCTGGGCGGTTGGGTTAGTAATGCTGATGCCTTCATATCAGTTGCTGCTATTTGCTCGTCGCAATTAGCCAGAATCATGTCGCGCACCAGAATTAACTGGAATCGGAATATCGAGTCTCGCGTGGCGGCCACCTCCAACATATTGGCCCAGCTAAAGGATGTGAAAATGATGGGCCTGGCACCAGCAATGGCGAAGAATCTGCAGAGAATGCAGGACGCGGAGGTCAAAGCCTCCCTTCGTGATAGAACGGCCCTTTCCGGAGTATTTGCGCTCTCTGCGTTTGTCGAAACAGTTACGCCTGCGGTAGTGGTAGCTGCGACCATTTTCTGGACGCGCCGTGACAGCGCCTTGGGTGTTGAGCTCTTCTTCACTATTCTTGCAGTCGTCACCATGGTGACAACCCCCCTGGCCGCCGTTCTCAGCTCCATATCCTTTTGGTCAACCGGGTTCGCGTCCATATCGCGGATTCAGCAATACTTGCTGAAGAGTGAACTTGGTGACCTCCGAGAGTTCGAGCCGGAGCAGAGCTTAGGCTCGAGCCCCAGCTCTATCTCCAGCCTGGACAGTGTGCTATCTACAGGAGCTGCAGATCACGGCTTCGCAACTGTCCGTAACCGCCGGAGAAGCCACCAGCCTCGATTTGCCGTCGATATGAGAGATGTATCGGTGACCATGGACACATCTGCCCCCATCTTGCGCGAGGTGTCGGTCAGGATACCGCAGAGAAGTAAGACGATGATATTTGGTCGCGTTGGTTCTGGAAAGTCGACGATGCTCAAAACGATACTTGGTGAAATTGAGCCGCGGCGGGGAGTTGTCAAGCTTGGGAGTCGCTCCCTCTCGTACTGCGGTCAGGTGCCCTGGATTCTTAATGACACAATTCAGAACAACATCGTCGGCGCAAATGTTCACGATGCTAATTTCCTGAGAAGAGTCGTTTGGATTTGCGCACTGGAGGAGGATTTGGCCAGCCTTCCTGACGGAATTCTGACTATTTGTGGTAGTGATGGTCGAAACTTGAGTGGCGGCCAGAAGCAGCGCATTGCTCTGGCCCGCGCCGTCTACGACCAGGCGGAGATTATGCTTCTGGATGACGTGTTCAGCTCTCTCGATGCGGAGACATCCTCGGATATCCGTGTTAGGCTCTTCTCACAGACGGCCATCCTGAAATCTACCACGCTGATTATGACAACCAACACGGCAGAGCATCTTGTTGACGCCACCCTTGCTCTGGGAATCACCCACACTGGCCACGTAGAAGAAATATCCAAATCGGGCCGCGAAATCAGCCCGTCTTGTATCCCTGCCAGTGTGATGGCAGAGCGAGAAAGGATCATTCCGCCGTCCGTCGCGGATGAAAAGAGCGAGGCTCCTGCCGTTGCTGCAACTGAGGCACAGCCCACCACGCCGCCCCTTCGCAGGAACGGCGACTATTCGCTGTACTCTTTTTATCTGAGTCCTGCTGGATGGAAGTATCTGGTGTTTTGGCTCGTGCTGATTGTAATTGCTGCTGTCGGGGAAAAGATGCCCTTTATCTTTGGACGTCTGTGGTTTGATCGAGCCCCGAACAACCCGTTGTTCTTTGTTGGTTTTGCAATACTCAGCGTCGCGAATCCGGTTTTCAACATGATGGCAACTTCTGCCTTCTTTTACCTCGTCAACCCGAGCGCGTCAAAGTCCCTCCACTGGAAATTGGCCGACACTACTTCTAGGGCTACGTTGGATTTCTTGTCCCAAGAAGACGCTGGTGCGCTGCTGAATCGATTCAGCCAAGACATGACTTTAATTTCGCAACGACTCCCTCTGGCAATTCTGCCGGCAAGCTGGATGGGGCTCACCGTCCTTATGGATATCGCCATTATCGCATCTGGTGCAAGCTTTGCGGCGCCAATTCTGCCATTCATCGTCATTGTAGTCGGCGTCATACAACAATTTTACCTACAAACATCGCGACAGTTGCGAATCCTGGAGCTGGACACGTCGAAGAATCTGTACAGGCATTTTACAGAATCAGCATCCGGAGCGACTCATATCCGTGCTTACCGTTGGCAACCCACTCTCACACAAGAATTCAACAGCATCCTGGACGAGACGCAGAAACCATTCTACGCCTTGTTCTGTGTACAGCAATGGCTAATCTTGACGCTTGACGTGGTCACGACGGTAGCAGCCGTGTCTGTGGTTGGATTGGCCGTGAAATATACGTCGCACACTTCGGACACCGCCATGGGCCTGGCTTTTCTGAGTCTCATTACTTTCAGCGAAACCGCCAGCCTATTCATCCAGACCTGGGTGGAAACGGAGACGTGCCTCGGAGGAGTAGCGCGCGTGAGAGACTTTGCCGCCAACACACCAGTGGAAGAGCCGTGTATGCCGGGTCCAGAGCTGCCTGATGGTTGGCCATGCTATGGCAAGATTGACTTTAGCTGTGTCGATGCGACTTATCAGTTGGTTCCCTCCATAATTTTTAGGCCCTGTATCGCCCCTGCTAATGTGTGAGGTGGTAGAGTCAACGGCTCCAGCCCCTTTACCGCACTTCATAACGCCACACTCCAGGTACGACCCGGAGAGAAGCTTGTCATTGCGGGTCGTACGGGAAGGTAAGGAGGCTGATAGGCAGAAGGGGTATCATGACTATGCTGATGAGGAGTTTTTGCAGCGGTAAAACGTCGTTGTTGCTTGCACTTTTGAACCTGATTCAGTATTCCGGCAGCATCAGCATTGACGACCGTGAGCTGGGAATCACGCCCCAAGATGTGCTGCGAACGCGCGTCACCACCATTCCCCAGTCCGCGGTGCAGTTTATGGGCACAATACGATATAATCTCAACCCGTTCGATCCGCTGACCTTTTTAAATGGCTTCGAGGTCAACGATGGGATGCTCATCGACATCCTACACAAGGTCGGATTGTGGAACCTGATCGAGGCACGCGGCGGCCTGGACGCGGAAATGAGCGAGATGAAGCTTTCGCAGGGGCAGAAGCAGCTGATGCAACTCGGAAGAGCCATACTGCACCACCAAAGCGTGGGCTCGCGGATTGTCGTGGTGGACGAGGGCTCGTCGAGTATGGACGAGATGACCGAGACTAGGATGCAGGAGGTCATGACGGAGGTGTTTGGACAGTGCACAGTCCTGGCCATTTCTCACCGGCCGGCCACGACACACACGGCAGATCTGGTGGCGCGGCTGGTGAATGGGGAGCTGGCTCTCTTCCGACCCGTACGTCTGTCTGAGACGTCGATCGAGTGAGACGTGAGGCGTTCTATAGCATGACTTTCGACTAGCGTAAATATTTGAGTTTCTTTCCTGCTGGGTGATCGGCACCGTCTTGACTCGGGCCACTCATATCTCGTTGCTGGAGAGGGCGTTTGTATGGACCCAAGACGATGATATCGCGACGCAGGATTTGAACTAATTTCGTTGTTAACGAAGAACTGGACAGGGACGGGCGGGCTGTGATATGAGTAAGTAATGATGGCAATCCGGCGGTTGTAGGAGTTGTGATGCGGCACTTCAGCTGGGGGGGGGGGGGTTTGACTGTTTGACTAGGTAAGAAGGAACCTTAGTCTTGACAATTGTAGGTGAGGGTTAGGTACCTACCGCCGGTGTCGTGGTACTTGTACCTTGATGTTTGTGGCACTTCAGCATTGGTACGCTATTGTAGAGCCGAAATTTTAGTACCGGTACTTCACTCTCGCCGAAATACCTAAACTTCACTCACCCTCATGGCACTAAGGTAACTAGTTACCGAGCAGAGCCACAATCCTTCAGCGCCACGCCATCCCCCATTCCATCGCCCCAGAAAGCTGGAAGCTGCCGTCATCTGGTCATTAAAGCCATTAATTATTCCTTTCTCCCGCGCTCCCATTCTCACACTCATGAAGGCCATCTTACAATCCCGCGACAAATTTCAAGAACCTGCGCTCGGCGATGCCCGCCGCCCCTTCTCCATCAGTTTGGCCATTGCAGACCCTCTCTGCTTGCTACTCCTTTCCACGCCCCCCTCCGTCGTCGCAGTATTCTAAAGGTTGTCCAGGCGGCCTCCAGTTTTAGCTCGTTTGGCCCCCTCGGGTGTAGCGAAAACCGACCCCTTCAAGCGCGTTTTGACCGTCGCAGCCACCGCAATCCAACTTTGAAATTCAAATCTTGAAGAACCGAATCCCACGTCATTAATTAATCCCGAATTACCCATTCTATTACTCTTTACTGTGTACGGAGTACTACCCGGTCAAGAAACTAACTAATCCACCGGCGGCCACCAAGAGCCGCTCCTCGTCTAATGCCTGGCCCGCCTGGCTTTTGGCGGCACCTGCTGCCATCGGCGGCCGGCCCCGACCCCGACACCGCCTCCTTCACGCCCGCGGCGGTCGAGCCATCACATAGACACCGCTGGGCGAGGCGAGACTTAGCAGACGGCGCTGTCGCCGGCGTCGCTGTCGGCGTCGTCATCTTTTCGCTGCTGCTCGCCTTGTGCCTCTACCCCGTCATCGTTGGCTGCCTCAAGCGTCGCAAGGGAGATAGACGCTTTGGCCGGCATCCTCTCGATCTCGATGACGAGGGTGCCGTTGGTTACGATGCAGGCGATGGCCATCGCCCGCGAATCTCGTCGAGTGACTCCCTCAAACACACCAATACCTTATCGCGAGGCTACGACTTTGATCCCGCCGCTATCAGCGCCGATGACGACGAGGCCGTATCACAGCAAGATGGCGTGCCTCACCCGGACAGGGCTCTACTCGACTTTGGCCGCTACGATCCCAAGACCGCGCGGGGTACCATTGAATATATGCCCAAGGAGATGGTTATCGACGACCAGCCTGGCGTGCTGAAAGGCACGAGTGAGGACTACTACCGTGCCTCGATCCCATCATCGGCCTTTGGCATGCCCGACGAACCCTTTTCGCTCCCGCCTCGGACAACATCGAGGGCCAGCTCACTTTCACACAATATTCGCCACATGTTTCGCCGCAAAAGCGACAGGAATCAGACCTTTAGCTCTGTCGGATCCTCCTCCGGCGATGGGGTTGACCAAGCCGTGATGCCGTTACAGCGCATCATCACCGCCGAGGAGCCCATGGCCGAGTCCCCCACAGAGTTGTCGCCGCGCGCCAGCCCGCAGCCGCGATCCCCTGCCGTGGCAATACCACCGTCTGTAACACCAAGAGGCCCGTCTGCGGAGCCCTCTGACGCTGCCTTGTCGAGCAGCTCGTCACCAAAAACTCTCCGCAAATCGCCATCACCGCCAGTCAACCCGGCGCCTGGAACCGTGAATCCCATGGACATCATGGCACCAAGCACGGAATCGGAACAGTGGCATAGGACAGAGCATCAACTCTACGCCTCGTCGCACGAGACGCCCCCTCCACAACCTCTTCAACCACCAGAACATCCGGAACAGGCCTCAGACAGCACGAACCCGACCAGCTCGTCAAACGTTCAGCTAGGCTCAACACACCACAATGTGCCAGACAATCGAGGTTTCGAACAGAACCAGGCCGCCGCAGGAGAAGACAGCCATCTCCAGGCAGACGATCTCAAGCGTGTTGGCCGCCATTCAAGCTTTCCATCCGAGAATTCCACTCCCCTCCCAGGCGCGGGGTTCACCGACGCCTCGTCACAGAATACGCCATCAACGCAGCTGGACACGCCATCTCCACAGTCTCAGAACAGCTCCGATTTCCGCCACAGCGCTTCCCCAGGAGCTGTTACGCACCACATGCCGTCGCCAGTCAAGAACCAGGACGGCATGTACCAGTGTGATGAACCTGGCTGCTCCCAGTCCTTTGACCAACCACATAAACTCAAGTACGTACCTGCGAAGCCTATGGATCGCTTTCTCACTCCTAATCAATTACAGGCATCATCAGCGCTATCACAGCAAGGACCACAAGTGCCCGTACCCCTCCTGCGGAAAGGGGTTCGGCACCAAGACACACCTGCAGCGTCACATCAACGATAGGCACGAAAAGAAGAAGAAGTTCCACTGCTCCATCGAGGGTTGCGACTACTCCAAGTTTGGCGGTAGAGCGTTTCCCAGAAAGGATAATTGGAAGCGTCACATGATGAAGATTCACAGCTTCGAGCAGCAGCACCTGCCTTTACCCATCGAGGTGGACGCGGAGATGACGGGCGTGTGATGATAACCTGCGAGGGATTGGGTCGCTCCGACCACATCTAGATCTTCTGCAAAACTCGTGTTTGCAGGTCATGGCCGTGCCTCCGAGCAGATGCTGCCTGGCAATGAAGCAGCTTGCCATTTACTTGTAAACTTGACGGTCTTCGGACATGTACATATACACACATAAACAGTCACACTATTTCTTTCAACCATTTCGCAATTTCTTACGGCTTGGGAGCGGAAATTTGGGGTTTGGGCTGGCATGGCATGGGAACGTTTGGCTTGGCGTTTTTATTTTTGGAAAGAGTACATGTTGAAACTCACTTGGCAGTGGAAATCTATACCAACAAGTCGTTTGATGCCAATGCTGCTATATCTATTTTTTAGACATACGTCCAGTGTGCAGCTGGCAATCGACAATCCAACACATCTCCATGGAACAACACTAATGTTCGATTATGGTTGTCCTAAATGACTGCTTTTTCCATACCCACATCCTCATCATGATATCCCTCCTCGTAGAGCTTTCAATAACTTATATACATGTAGAAATCTCTTTCCCTTCCCACCAGGTATCGTCTCTTCACCGGCTTAGCTTAGTTCCTTCAGCAGCTTTTTGACCAGTCGCTGCTGACCGTCCGGGCTCAGGCCCTCCTCATCCGTCACCTGCACCGCCCTCCCGACCACAAGCACCGTCCTCGCGCTCGCCGCATCCACCCAGAAGCGGCCGTTCCTGCCCGTCGCCGTCTCGAACTGCAAGCCGGCGGCCGCGAGCGCCTCCAGCACCACCACGCCGCTGCCGGTGCTGCCGGGCATGAGCAGCCGGCGCGCCATACCGGGTGACACGGCGAAGAGCATGCCGCCGACCAGGGGTCCGAGGCCGTCGGCCTTGCCGGTCGCCGAGGAGACGCACTCGATCTCGGCGTCCATGTGGCGGTCGGCGGCGGCGACGCGCGCGTACACGAGCGCGCCGGGGGCCAGCATGGGGCGTGTCTTGCGCGTGGCGGACTCGAAGGACAGCTGGGGCAGGGTGGCGGGCGCGGAGTGGTCGGAGAGGTGCACGTAGTAGACGTCGGCGGCGGACTTGTGCACGGTGCCGATGACGAGCTCGCCGACGCGGGGGAGGTACTGCGGCAAGTCAGCATTTCTCTTCTTGACCTGCCCTTGTGGGTTTTTTTATTTTCTCTCGGGACGGAGAGTGAGAAATATACGTACCCTCCCGGTGGATGTCTCGACGCGGATCGAGTTCTTGTTGCGGTCGCTGACGAGTTGCCCCGCGACGGTTGGTAGGATCGAGTTGGTCAAGGGGTCGTGTCGCAGCCCGGGGCCGAGACGGAGAGGCTTGCGAGGATGTGTCGGTATCAAAGAGTCGTCGATGGCATCGCCCGGCAAGACAATGGTTTGTGACGCCATCGCTGCTGGTGTATGTGGTTATCGGTTGTTGAGGCAGTGTTTGAATGAAGAGGGTGCAAATGCGAGGCGTTATCGATAAAGTGGGCAAAAAAAAAGCGTGTTGGTTTGGTGCTACTGTCAGTCACTAATTGAGAAGAATGCGGGACATCGAAGTTATAATTCATTTGTTGGAGAAATCTATAGATATATATATATATATATCACCGGAGATATGTTGTGCAATATGACTTGTGTGCTTTGCGTATATTTAATTATCGAATTCCTAGCCCTCATTCATACTTTTGTCGGCGCAAAGTCCATCATATACGGAGAGTTGCCACGACATGTGGTGGAGATTGAAGAGTGAAGCCTTTTGCGAAATTTGGAAAATGAATCACGAAGCAGGGCTATTCTACGTTGCCTATTGTATATTATCGCCACGTCTTGTTTTTAATCCCTTGATGCTCTGGTTTCTACAGATGCTTATCGATATGAAGTAAGAGGTGCAAGACAATTGTGGGGCCGACCAACTCTCGTAGCCAAAGAGCAAAAAGCAGCCAGCCATGACCGAGTTAAAAAAAAGCAGGACATCTCTGAAATTTTTTGACCCCACCATCCACCACTTGCCAGCTTGTCTGCCTCCCTAACTACACCTCTTGGCTTGCGCATTGCTTCCAACTATCCAACTTGTCTTTCCTTCTTCCGCGGCTGGCATTTCTTTCCTTATTCTTTCGCATCCTTTGCATTCATTCAGTCCAAGCCCTCTCCTCACAATGGTTGCGCCCGTTGACCCCAACGACCGTGTGGTCATTGGCCTTACCTTTGGCAACTCCAACAGTTCGATTGCCTATACTGTGGATGACAAGGCTGAGGTCATCGCCAACGAGGATGGTGGTATGTTGGCCTAATAAAGTCCCTTATTTGCTTGAAATCATGTTGATCCCATATTACAGATCGTCAAATCCCCACCGTGCTCTCCTACGTCGACGGCGACGAGTACTACGGCGCCCAGGCCAAGGCCTTCCTCGTCCGCAACCCCAACAACACCATTGCCTACTTCCGCGACTTCCTCGGCAAGGAGTACGTCAATGCAACCCTCTATCCCCTTACATACTCGCGCGAGCCCCTACACAACGACGCCCTTCGAATTACTGACTCCCATCTAGCTTCAAGTCGATCGACCCCACGCATTGCCACGCCGCCGCTCACCCTCAGGACATCTCTGGCCATGTCTCTTTCACTGTTAAGGACAAGCCCCAAGAAGAGGATGAGGAGGACAAGGAAATTGAGCCCTCGACTGTTTCTATTGACGAGACCGCTACCCGCTACATTCGCCGCCTCGTTACTTCGGCTTCTGACTACCTCGGCAAGACGGTCACCTCTACCGTAATCACTGTCCCCACGAACTTTAATGACAAGCAGCGTGCGGCTCTGAGCAAGGCTGCTGAAGCTGCCGGCCTCGAGGTTCTGCAGCTAATCTCAGACCCTATCGCCGCTGTGCTGGCCTATGATGCCCGTAAGGAGGCAGTCATCAGCGACAAGATTGTCGTCGTCGCCGATTTTGGCGGCACCCGTTCCGATGTGACCGTCGTTGCTTCGCGCGGCGGTATGTACACCATCCTGGCCACCGTCCACGACTATGATTTTGCCGGCGTCCACCTCGACAACGCCCTCATGGACCATTTCGCAAAAGAGTTCATGAAGAAGCACGAAGTCGATCCTCGTGGCAACGCCCGCTCTCTTGCGAAGCTGCGCCTCGAATCTGAGGCCGCGAAGAAGGCTCTATCCATTGGCTCCAACGCCCAGTTCTCTGTTGAAAGCCTGGCTGATGGCTTCGACTTTTCCTGCACCATCAACCGTATTCGCTACGAAATGGTCGGCCGCAAGGTCTTCGACGGATTCAACCGCCTCGTCGAGAGCGCCGTCAAGAAGGCTGAGCTCGATGTTCTCGACGTTGATGAGGTCATCATGTGCGGTGGTACTTCCCACACCCCTCGCGTTGCCAATAACCTGGCTGGCATTTTCCCCGAAACCACCACTGTTCTCGCCCCTGCCACCAGTACCGTCGCCATAAACCCCTCCGAGCTCCAAGCCCGCGGCGCCGCTCTCCAGGCGTCTCTGATCCAGGAGTACGAAGCTGCCGATATTGAACAGTCTACCCACGCTGCTGTTACCACAGTCAAGCACACTGCCAACGCCATCGGTGTCGTCACCATCGGCGCGGACGGTGAGACCTTCACCCCCATCATGCAGGCGGAGACTGCCGTTCCTGCCCGTCGCACCGTACATATCGCTACGCCGAAGAGCGGCGGTGATGTTCTCATTAAAGTCGTCGAGGGCGGCACGCACATCAAGGTCACTAAGCCTGAGCCCAAGCCTGAGCAAAACGGTGGCGATGATGAGGACGACTCGGATTTCGATAGCGACGAGGAGGACGAGGAGAAGCGTGAGAAGCTCTGGAAGATTGGATCGCCGCTGGCTGAAGCCGCCATCAAGGGCGTCAAGGCCGGTGCCAAGGTCGAGGTCACCATCAATGTCCTTGGCGACCTGAGCGTCACTGTTACCATCCGCGAGGTTGGCGGCAAGGGGGGTGTTCGCGGCACCCTTTCCGCGTAAGCGGAGAGCGCAATATGCAAAAGTCTCGGGCTTAATGAAGATTACGACGAGGTGATGTCGGAAACGGGTTGACAAGGAGGAGGAGTCATGCAAGGTGGGAACACCTTCGAGGAAATGAGAATAGGAGGGACGAGGGTGGGAAAGAAGCAATGGCAAAACAAAGGATAGAATGGGAACATCCCATAAAAGCGATTCTGGGTTTTATAGAAATGAATTATTTGGTCAATTTGTATCTCTTTTTTTAGATGATGGCTGATTTTAGCAATGCAAGACGAAGGATAGCACAGGATGACCGTCAACTCCGAGCGACCATGATGCGACAAGCTACAAGACTGAGGGCGATCGACGACGAGGCTTACAAGGCCAAAGGGGCTTTGACAAGGTGTGAATATATAAATTGTAAACCTACAAATCTGTCAACCCTTCTATTTCCCACCTTTTTTCTTCTTTGGCACTTTGGTACCACCACAAACTCCGTCTGACCCAGCAAACCTGCATGCATGTAGTCCGTTAAAATTTCAAACGTATAGCCGCCTAAAGAACTTGAAGAAATTTTTCAAAATAATCGCTAAGCGAGACTGAAGAGAACAAAAGTGAAGAAAGTAGTGTCGAAAGAATGAAAGAAAAAAGGCTGGCCAATCAAATCGCTTCTGAACAGAAAAATCAAGCCGCCTTTTGCAAGGCTGCAGTGGTGTAAAAAGAAATCCATGGGAAAAGAGCCTCGGACAGAAAAATGCGTAGTCCGAGTGGTTGTACAGATCTTCTATGCGGCAAGACCCTCCTGCCCGGGAAGATGCCAGGCCACGAAGTTATCACGAAGCTCATCCTCACCAACTTCACGTTGGTGCTTGTAGCTCAACTCTCCACGCCCGTTATTCTCCGTTCCAGAGCTGCTGCCTAATGTAGGAACAAGGCTGGCCATGCTGTCGCTGCGACTGCTGCGAGCTACATGGTGCTCCTCATCCAGGTGTGAGGACTGGCGACTGTTGAGCGGAATATGCGATTTGCGCGGACTGGGGGGGTTGCGATGATGCCCGCTACCAGTAACAGTGGATACACTTTTGTCGGAGGAGGCACTATGTTGCCGACGATGATTACTGATACCGAGCCGGCGGAAGTCCGATGGTCGAAGAGTGCCGTTGTTGCCGAGGTCGTCATCCACCTCATCGGGGTCTGTGTTGGATGAAGAGGTATCACGCTTGGCAGATCCCACCTTGGGAGCCTTCCATCCGTTGCCACCGGCAAAAATGTCCTCAATACATTCATCGGCAGGAAGCTGCGCAGGCTGTTTTGTCCATGACGCAGCTAATGTGCGACGATAGAGGTCCTGAACTTCGGCATTCTCCCGATTTTTGCTAAAGCTGGGTATGGCTGAAGGGCAAGTTAGCACTCCATGTCTGGGGTGTTGTGTCGCGTACTACTTACGTCCAGTTTCATCTTCAATATGGTTCGGATCCATGAACCCAGCAATGCCGCCGAATACGGGAGCAGTTTTGAGCGAGGGTGCCACAAAATTGCGGTCGCCATCGATTTGGACCATAAGAATCCCGATCTTCAACGTGCTGTTGATTTTGCTGTCCTGCATAAGATACCTTCGCACGATGCCTTCCTGAGCAGGTCGACTTTCTGAACTGGTTCGGCGGTTTGAGCTAGAAAGACTGATGCTGCTTCCACCAGTGCTTTGCTTGCGGATCCTAGGAGGTGAAAGAGCATCTCTGCTGTACGGCTCGCTTTCCTCGACAAATTCGCTGAGATTTAGCTTGATATGCCCGAGGGTGATTTTTTCGGCGACAGCAAATTCTTGAAGAATCTCGAGTTCGAAGGGACACTCAGAGAGCATATTGTTCTTGTCAATGGATATGCGAATCGACGGCACAATTCTGCTGAAATCGTAGTCAACTTTGTGGTTTGCAATAGGGCATTTGGCCGTGCGCCCGCGATGCTCCGCGTGCATGGAATGAGACAGATGCCATTTTATAAATGAGTTGCCGTTGACAAGTGGGACATTGTTCAAGTCATAGATCTGGAAATAGTTAATTTCAGGACGACTTCGCGATGATTAAATTAGGCTTACTTTGAGATGAAGCTCAAACTTTGGCTTTGCGAGAGAGTGTTAGCAGTGGCTTTGAGCGGGAACGTCTACGTGGCAAATATACCTTGCGACTTTTGCCAACTGTTGGAAGATGCATGTTAGATGAATCTCAGAACTGGTTCAGCACAGGAAAGGATGCAGGTGGTTGAAGGCGTGGAGCAGAGACAGCTTGACATAGCCGTGCTGCGTTCAAGCGGCTTGAGGCAACAGCAAGCAGAGCAAGGGGTAAAATGCGGACAGAACCACACAAGTTGCGACAGAGGGAGACGATAGATGTGATATGTAGAAGGGAAACGGGGTCCATCGAAGCTTACTCAGAGAAGACATGACTTGCGGTAGCCGTTATCGCCGTGGCATTGCAATGCGGACCAGGAACGGGACCAGGCCGGTGATGAGCGCAGTGGGCTGGCGGAGGGGCTCGAGGATGAGATGTGTAGGCGGGTTCGGGAAAAATGGTACGCTCGTAAGTTGGATCCGCGAAGGGAAAAAGACCAGAATTTGGTGCTTTGGTGAGCTAGCAGATCCGGCGCAGCCGTGGTGGCGTCCTTCGGCTGCTGTGCGAGTTCGTACAGAACGGGCCTAGACTGGTGAGACTTGGGTGAGACGTTTTCGAGGTAAAATGCGCGCGGTTGCTGTTGGCCACGAATCGGCGGACGGGCTTGGGGATAAGAAGCGAAGCCTGAGCAGGAGGAAAAGTCGCTAGCTCGGGCGGGCAGGCCCATGTGTCAGGATGGGCTGCAGAGATTATATTTAGCTGTGAGGCACCGCAACTTCAGACGGGGTGCATGTGATGATGACGCGCGCAGTTGGAGTGCAAGAGGACAGCGGGGTCAAAGCGAAACGATAGGGGACGCTGTGGAGACGAGGCTGACGGGCAGAACGAACAAAGTGGTGCCTGGTGGTGCTGATGGATGTCGATGGCGATTTTGGGACGGTGGATGATGAGTGATGCGGGGTGGAAAAGGAAGCATCGGATGCGGCCGATTAAATATTGAGGAATTGTGAAATTGATCATGTCTTCGTTTGCAAGCAGGTGTGTTCCGCAGCTCCTTCCCTGGCGGACTGCGGCGTTTGAAGAGTCTGGCTGTGTTGGGCTTAGCGTGCCAACTGCCAACTGGCACCAGCCAGCACCAACGTTATCGATGCTGCAAACAACGTGCGCCACGACCTGCTAGCCACATCACCAAGGAAGCAGAGTGAACATTTTTTATGTCCCTGATGTCGTCTCTTATCCCTTTTTTACTCCCAATCTTCTTGTATTTCTTTATGTTTTACGGAAACTAAATTTCAGGAAAACGATGAGAGGCAGCCTCCGTCCAGCTCAGACTTGTATCACACCCTATCCGCCAGTATCAATCAGGCTTGTAATACCGTCATGCAACTTCAAGCCATGCGCCACGCCACAAAAGACATAACCGAGACGAAGAACCCCGGTTTAGAAGAAACCCGTTCTTTAAACACTATTAAAAGTTCATATCCAAAAACGACGGCAGCTCATCCAGGCTTTCCGGAAACGACGCAAAATTCCCATCGACTCCGAAGAACGGTGTGCACGACGGCATTAGCGTACCATCCTCTCTCCACGCCGCCTCCGTTGGTCTCCAACCCTGACCGCTCGCCAGCGGCCCAATATCCTCCGACCCGACTAAGCTAGCCGTCGACTCGGGCGCCGGCGGGTGTTTCTGTACCGTCTGCTCCCACTTCTTGAACTTGGCGTAGTCGGACTCCTCGGGCCCGTCTGCTGCTGCGGCGGCGGCGGCAGCCTCGCGCGTGTCCATGCCCGCAATCGCCCGCTCAAAGGCTTCGATTAGCGACGCCTCTGAATGCCACGACTGGCTTCCTGATGACATGTCCTTGAGCATCACCACGCCGTCGCGAAGCGCCTGTCGGAACCGGTCCGCGCCCTGCGTCGTAGCTGCCGACGGGGTCAGACACTGTGTCGTGATGACCAGGAGGGCTGCCCGGCACGAGCTGAACTCTGTGTACGACGCACGCGCAAGCCCGACGCCGCGGGCGATGACGCGGCACACATCGACTACTGACAGCGCGGCCTCGGCGCAGTCGCGTACGAGCGCGGCCCGGGGACTCCGAGATGGCGTGTCTGATGACGGGGTTGAGCGGCTGCCGCTGTCAAGCGGACCTTCCTGCGGGAGGATGAATATCCTGCCCAGAAACATGCGCACCATGCAGTATTCGAGCTTCAGATGCATTCTCGGCCGAAATGCATCGGAAGTTGGCTGCTCATCGTGATAGAAGGTGATATTACCTAGGCCCTCCCACCATTTAACGAACTCGGTTTGAAGTTGAGCAAGCTTCTTGACGCAATCTGAGGTTTCCGTTTTTGGGAGAGTGCGCAGATTTGACCTGGTTTTCCTTGTTAGCGTGAAACCCCTATTCATACTTGCCGACACCTTACATTATGTGTGCCACTCTTGATAAGTATTTATTTATTTGTATGCTGGTAAGTAGCAACTCAGGATGCCGGAATGCCCAGGTCGGTGCCGGCGGCGGAGAGGGCAAATCGGCGTCCACATCCATACTTGCGATTGAGATTGGTCGGCCGTGAAAGATACCGACTCGTCTGTGCAATGTCAATACTCTTGCAGCCCGGAAATAAGACATGTATGGTAAACGACGTACTGTTCGATGGTGTATAGAGTCCACCAGACGCGATTTCTAGTTTCGCGAATGCGCGCGTCTATGTCGTTTGCGGGATGCTTTCGGTGCATGCCATTCTGTATGGCCAGTTTCAATGCTAGATTCAAGTATATATATGCCAGGCCTGATGCATCCACTGGCAGTGTATAAATGCCCATCAACAGGCATGCCTGTACACTCTCCAATGACGACGCGGCGATGACTTCTGGTAAAAGATGAGCGGCTTTTCTGTAGAACTGAATACCGACTGCATCTTCGCTGAACGTTTTGGACTCAGCTGTAGTTGCCGAATCTTTGCCTTCAGATAGGGATTCAAGATATGCATACTGAGTCCCGATAGCGAGGATGGTGAATATGATTGAGAGGGTGCCGATATCCCGATTTGATGGTGACATCGGATTCTCGTAGACAATATCCAATTGAACGCAAAGCCAGTCCCTATCAACGAAGCTATAGTTGGACTCTGCATGCTGGAAGTAGCAGTGGATGAGGAAGTCGGTGATGGAGCGAGGCGGCAGCGACAATGGCCCAAGTGATCCAGGTCCAGACCGAAGCTCGTTGGGTCGATAATACTCGTCAAAAACTATGGATGTTTTGGGGGTTTGCTCCTATGACAGTTAGTTTCACAAGGCGTGGCCAAGATACATTGGCAATGCCTACATTCTGTCCCTGTCGAGCTACGCTCTGGTCGAGCCAGTCTTTGATACGCATGGAAAAGTTCCAGTGGGAAAATTCACCGGAGTAATCTGCAACGAGTTAGAATTCACATGGCATTAATATCAGCTGGAGGATAGACTTGCGCGTTACATTCCCATCCAGAGATTGCATGGTAATTGACTTGTCAACTTCATCCTCGTGCGATGTGAGGGACGCGCTGCGCTGGCTGTCGGCCTCGTCGGCCAGGCTCCTGAGACTGTCCAAGTCAAGGGGCACCTCAGCACCGGTATGGCTGCGTACAATTCTCTCGAGATATGCTAAACGCTTCTGCTGCATGGAGGAGCCTTGGTCGGAGGCTCTCTGGCTGCTGGAGGCGGCATGTGACGCAGGCACGGATGACGGTGGCCGGCGCGCCGTGATGCGACGACCCGGTCCCGACATGCCCCCGACATCTCCTGTAAATTCACACTGCCGGCCTAGTCGAAAACACCTCCGACAGGGAACCCCGCCATCGCATCTCTCTTTTTGGCGGCGGCAAATGTCGCATCTGTAGTACCGTTAGCAAGCAGGTCGGATCGGAACGAGGCATGAGGGCCAAACGCACGCTCGAGCGGCCCGCTTGCGCTCTCTTTCTAGGCTTCTATTTGATTCTGGGGGGCGATATTGATTGCTCATGAGGGCCACGCCGACGCGATATTTTCTGGCCGATAGGCAAGACTGTAAGAGGCTATTTGTGTTTGGTACGAGTTGGAAGGACAAGGTTTCAGTGGGAGCAGTAATGCTTCAAGGCCTTCAGACCCACAAGCCGCTGTGTCACTGGAGCAGCGACTTGGGGAATCAATACTGCAGAATCCATTGGCTGTTTAGATAATTTATCTGGGGATATCTTGCGTCTTTAAGTGAAGGAATTCTTGTTGTATCTATATCCTTGGACGAAAAATACGCGCCGATTCTGCTAGAAACCGCTGCTCATTCATTAGCAGACCCAGGAAGCCGGCCCTAAAAATTACCTGGAGGACGCTGGGCGGCGCTGGACGGCGCTGGACGGCGCTGGACGGCGCTGGACGGCGCTGTACGGAGGAATACTAGCACATCGTAGGCTGGGGTTTTCACTTTCTTTTTCAAGATAATGCTGGCTTTAAAAAGTCTATTGCTGGAAGAATATATACTGGTATAAAATAGACGCCTCGAGGTCATCAGCACTTAAACAAGCATGTTGCCTATAATGTAGAGAGCACTGCCTCGAGCGTGTTGATGAGGATGGGGACTTCGATTGTTAGTAACGCGTAGATGCAAATGAAAATGACTTCCAAAACGTACTATGTGTGTCGTCGAAAATCAGCATTGGACGAAGGCGGACCGTGGAAACGCCGCAAGTACCAATGTTGACGCTGCGCTTCTTCATCGCCGCAACAAAGGCGACGGGGTCCTGGACATCAAACGCAATGAACGTTCTGTGATGGTTAGCCAGACTCTAGAGCGAAGAAAGCACACAAACACAGGTATGACATACCCTTGACCTTTCCCGCGGAGGTTCCGGATCTGAGTTGGGTACTTGGATGCCAGCTTCTGCAGCTCAGAGTACAAGACGTCACCGACCCGAGCACATTGCTCAACCAGCTTGTTGTCGAGAATCTCCTCGACGACAGCCTTGCTCAGTATCACGCGGGCCGGGTCACCAATCCACCTATATCATTATAAGCTTCGTCAATGTACGCCGCCGGTGTGCAGCCGGAACCATAATCACTCACGTGTTGAACTGCCGGTACGCCTTGTCCGGGATCAGCATCGGGTCCGTGAAAAAGTAGCCTGCGGTCTGGGCCTTTTTCGAAAACGTCACCATGTCCGGCGGCGCGTCGAGCCCCCAATGCTCGTGGCCCCAGAACCGCCCGGTCGCGCCGAAGCCCGTCTGGACCTCGTCGACGATGAGGCACGCGCCGAGCCGCGCCGTGATCTCGCGCAGGCCGCGGAAGAAGGCCGGCGTCGCGTGGTTGTCGCCGCCCTCGCTCTGCACCGGCTCGACGATGACCGCCGCCACCGGGCAGCGCCAGCCGGTGATGAGCGCCTCGACGGCGGCCAGGCAGCGCGCCTCCTCGGCGGCGTTGGCGGCGGCGTTGGCCGGGTCGTCGAGCGGGTAGCGCAGGCGCGGAAAGGGCGCGCGCGGCCAGTCGAACGCGGGGATGTCGAGCTTGTGCACCGCCTTGGAGCGCGTCGTGGACAGGCTGCCGAAGCCGCGCCCGTGGAAGGCGTCGGCGAAGCTGAGGACGGCGAGCGCGGGCGAGCCGGGCTGCGCGTTGTCGAGGCACGAGGACACCTCGGCCGGCGCCCAGTCGGCGGCGCCGCGCTGACGGCGCCGGTACAGCATGAAGGCGGCCTTGTAGGCGAGCTCGTTGGCCTCGGAGCCGGACTGCGCGGTAAAAATTTTGTCGAGCCCAGGGGGCGCGGCGCGGAGGAGCCCGTTCTTGAGCACATCGTGCCATTGTGCGGATGGGTAGTTGCCGATCGCGGGGCGGTTGATGAGTGCGGAGATCATCTCGGGCGACTTGGCGGCGGCAGCGAGTGCGGCGTTGTTGTAGCCGACGGGGATGGAAGCAATTTGAGAGTATCTGCGATGTTGTTAGAGTGAATCGTGGTCTGGGTGTGTTCAGGGTAAAGACTTACACGTCCAGGTATTTGTTACCATCGACATCGACGATACTATCAGGTTAGCAAGTGCGGTAGAACAAGCAACATGGTGGCTCAGGCATACTATGTTCCCTCACTCTTGTCATAGTCGACGACAAAGTGGACGGCCCGGGCGTCGAAAATGGTGTTGAGCTTGTCCGAGGTGGCCTTGGACACCGGTCCAGGCACTTGCTCAATGATGGTCGCGGGTGTCATTTCGAACGAATCTTTGTTTAGAGTTGCTGTAAAAATTGTTCTGGCCTTCTAAATCGATTCAGCAGTGAGTATATATCCCAACATAACTTGGTCAGCTGAGCCAGTGACGACGCTCTTACGCTGCGCGCGGCCACCGATGCGGGAGTTGAACCGGCCCGGTCGAGGTTTCCGGTCCCACTTTGCCGAGCCGAAGCAGGACAAGCCGGGACTGGGTGAGGCAGCCCGGTGGGGTGATGATGGAATTTCAGAAAGAATCGAGTTCAAACTGGATTGCATAATATATGACAGAGGAAGGTCCTCAAGATGTTGTCGGTAAGAGTCTGTTCGTATAGGCCGTACAATAAATCGCCATCATGTCAGAACTCAAAGATCTCGTAAGTCTAGCAACAAGATAGTTGCGTGTGACTCAAGTAACAAGAAAATAGCTTCAAGACCCCTCTTTGCTCAAGAATCAATGCTACGTTGATGGAAAATGGATCGAAGCATCCTCTGGCAAGCGCTTCTCGGTAGACAGTGCGTGCCCTCGCTCTAATGACAACCATGGAATGCACTAACACAGCCCTTGGCAGACCCCTCGACCTCGGCCATAATCGGAGAGTGTCCTGCGTTTGATGCTGCCGACACCGAAGCTGCCATACTCGCCGCCTCACGCGCCCTGCCCTCGTTCCGGCAGACGCCCGCGCGACAGCGTGCCTCGTTCCTACGCCGGTGGCACTACCTAATGCTCGCGCACGCGGCGGACCTAGCCACCATCATCACCGTCGAGAACGGCAAGCCGCTGGCGGACGCGGCCGCCGAGGTGCGCTACGCGGCGAGCTTCCTCGAGTGGTTCGCCGAGGAGGCGCCGCGGGTGTGCGGCGACGCCATGCCGGCGAGCAGCAGCGACGCCTGCCGCATCGTGACGGCGCGCGAGCCGGTCGGCGTCTGCGGCATCATCACCCCATGGAACTTCCCCGCCGCCATGATCACGCGCAAGGTCGGCCCCGCGCTAGCCGCCGGCTGCACAGTAGTGGTCAAGGCGCCGGCGGAGGCGCCGCTGACCGCGCTGGCGCTCGCGGAGCTGGCACGGCGCGCGGGTAGCGACGGGCCCCCCTCCTGCCCCCTCCCCGCCGGCACCATCAACGTGATCACCGCGTCGCCGGCGGGCACGGCGGCGGTGGGCGAGGCGCTGACGACGCACCCGGCGGTGCGCAAGGTGTCCTTCACGGGCTCGACGGCGGTGGGCCGGCTGCTGATGCAGCAGGCGGCGTCGACGCTGAAGAAGCTGTCGCTGGAGCTGGGCGGCAACGCGCCGTTCATCGTGTTCGCGGACGCGGACCTGGAGGCGGCGGTGCGCGGCGCGGTGGCGTGCAAGTTCCGGCTGTCCGGGCAGACGTGCGTGTGCGCGAACCGGCTGCTGGTGCACCGGGCGGTGCACGACCGGTTCGTGCGGATGCTCGCGGAGGCGGTGGCCGGGTTCCGGGTCGGCGACGGCCTGGACCCGGCGACGACGCACGGCCCGCTCATCCACGCGCGGGCGGTGCGCAAGTGCGCGGAGCACGTCGAGGACGCGGTGGCCGGCGGCGCGCGGGTGCTGGTCGGCGGCGGGCCGGTGCCGGCACTGGGGAGCAGCAACTTCTTCGCGATGACGGTGCTGACGGACGTGAAGCCGACGATGCGCATCGCGCGGGAGGAGACGTTTGGGCCGATCGCGGCCGTGTTTACGTTTGAGACAGAGGAGGAGGCCATCGCGCTGGCCAACGACACCGAGGTCGGGCTGGCGGGCTACTTCTTCAGCAAGGACCACAGCCGGTGCTGGCGCGTGGCGGAGGCGCTGGAGGTGGGAATGGTGGGCGTAAATACAGGTAAGGGAGATGTTGTCCTTTGAAAGGGGTCTACGTGTGAGATACTGACGGTTTACATACATCCAGGTGCAATCAGTGACCCGGTGGCGCCGTTTGGCGGTATCAAGCAGAGTGGTTTCGGGAGGGAGGGAAGCAAGTACGGGATTGATGAGTATTTGACGACCAAGATGGTGATGATGGCGATTTGATGATTTAACTATTTTTGAATTTTTACAAATAATTCTCGACACCACCATACACTCAGGGCCACGAGTAAACAGTGAGGCTGAATTGTTAGGAGAGGGATCCCTCGGTCGCCTCAAATAGTCAATAAAAGTGCTTGAAAATGCATTGTCCCCAACCAAGCCACCCGTTAAACAATGCAGACTGCTCGCTCCTGTGGCGTCGCGCTGTGGACGATGCCAAGCCGGATCCCAGTCCAGCGTGGACCCGGCGGGAACCGGGACCGGGACCGGAACCGGGACCGGCTACGCAGCCTGCCCGTGGAGATTGCCGGGCGCTGGATGCCAATCTGTGCATTGCTCTTACGCAATAATAAGATTCTTTGTTCGTTTCAAAAATGGACAGGAACGCCTTGGTGAGCTATATTAGCTAAACCTTGAAAAACTTGGAGACATTCGGCAGTTGAAATTAGGTTGTTGGGTTGCTCTAGAAGCGCCTTCTAGAAATAGTGAGCCCTGGCCATGGGACGCTGTCCCCGGAGTTGCGCTCTTCACGGTTCTACAAGAGCAGCAGTCGGCCTAGAAATCCGGGCAGCCGTCTTCTCCGCGGCTGGGAGCGCCCGCACAATCATGGCACATGATATGACATGGCCGATATAACAGGCATGCTGGTATTGGGACGCCGAGCTTCGGAGTGTCTCGATTTCCACCTAGCGCCATCGCCAAGAAGGGATCTGTGGTGGTGGCTTTTCGGTCATTCCGCCGGGTGGTAGGCATGCCCGAGTGGCTTCCCTCGCCATACAGCCAACACCTTGTCCAGCATCGCAGCCGCGCAAAGTTTCTTGAGCTTGGGGGCATACGATTTCTTCTTGAAGCTACGCACTCTCCCCGCAATCCGCTCTGCGTTCTGGCCCGGGGCCCCGGCCTCTCTCCCTGCTAGGATAGAAGGATGAAAGGAACGGTGGATCACGACCCCATGATACCGGCTGGGTTTGTGGGGGCTGTGAATTGAGGACTGACTCGTATTTGGTGGCGGGGTTGTATGTATTGATTGCTTTGTTTCTTCTTTGTTATCGATGTGGACTGACTAGTTTGGCATGAGGATGATACGTGGCTGCCAATGCGTGACTGGGGACCGTTATATCGAATCAGGTACTTCCACCTCCGCGTACTAGTAGATTCTAAGTTACCAACAATCCCTCCATTCGGAAACGGGCCTCCATCCCATCATGTACATATGCTGTCCCCCGCTCCCCGGCGAGATACCACGCCGCCAACTAAATGCTGGCAACTCTGTCTCTAGCGGCATAACCTTGATCTCGGGGAAACTAGGCAATAACTAATACCTTGTAGCGTCTCTGCCTATCAATCCTTTCTGCTTTCTCGTAACCCCGACCCAGCCCGCTGAGTGGCGCTGGAGGGGTTCCGGAATCGAATAAGCTGGAGGTAGGAGAGCCCTCTGCAATTGATAGCTGATCTGCATCTCGCCCTCTTCCCTGCTTTTCTCATGTCCCCCTCCTTTTCATATATCATATCAGCCCCCCTGCTCCTTTCCCAGAGCCTCTTCTCCATTCTAGTCTGCCAAGCTCGCCCTCCCCCGCTCTCATTCCCAATCAATTGACCGCCCGTACTTGATGATCCCATCGTAGTTGAGATCGAAGCCATGCAAGTCGAAGCCACACCACCGCGCCGGCGGCCGTCCCGTCATGAAGCGGCCGTCCCCTCGCAAGACGCCGCCGTGCTCTCCCAGCTCGGACACAAGCAGGAGCTGAAGCGCAACTTCTCCATGCTGTCCATGCTGGGCCTCGCCTTCGCCATCCTCAACACGTGGACGGCGCTGGCCGCGTCCATCACGCTGGCGCTGCCGTCGGGCGGCTCGAGCGCCGTCGTCTGGGGCCTGCTCGTCTCCGGCGCGCTCAACCTGTGCCAGGCGGCGTCGCTCGGCGAGTTCCTGTCGGCGTACCCGAGCGCCGGCGGGCAGTATCACTGGGTGGCCATTGTCGCGTGGCGCCGCTGGGCGCGCGGGCTGAGCTACGCGACCGGCTGGATCAACGTCTCGGGCTGGATCGCGCTGACGGCGACGACGGGCCTGCTCGGCAGCACCTTTGTGGTCAACATCATCTCGCTGCTGCACCCGGCGTACGAGCCGCAGCCGTGGCACCAGTTCCTGATCTACATCGGCTTCACGCTGGCGGCGCTCGTCGTCAACGCCTTCCTGACGCGCATCCTGCCAGCAGTCACGCAGGCCGGCTTCCTCTGGTCGCTGGCGGGCTTCGTGGTCATCAGCGTCACCGTCCTGGCCTGCTCGGCGGGCGACTACCGGAGCGGCGAGTTTGTCTTTGCCCAGTTCACGAACCAGGTCGGCTGGCCAGACGGCGTGGCTTGGATGCTGGGGCTACTCCAGGGTGCCTTTGCGCTGACCGGTATGTCTTGTCTTGCCTGCCCATGCCATCTTCTACTCAACTTGTCACTCGGGGACAACTCGGATGCTGACCAACTTCTCGCTTTTATTAGGATTCGACGCCACCGCGCACATGATTGAGGAGATCCCGGACCCTCAGCGCCAGGGCCCCAAGATCATGCTCTACTGCATCGGCATCGGCATGTTCACCGGCTTCATCTTCCTCACCTGTCTGCTGCTCGTCACCAAGGACATTGACGCCGTCATCAAGGCGCCCTGGGGTCCCCTGCTGCAGGTCTTCATGGATGCCACCAGTAGCAAGGCCGGCAGCGTGTGCCTGCTCCTCTTCCCCATCGTCTGCATGCTCTTCACCGCCATCACCATCATGTGCACGAGCAGCCGCATGAGCTACGCCTTTGCCCGCGACCACGGCATGCCCTTCTCCAGCGTCTTCGCCAAGGTGCATCCCACGCTCGACGTGCCGCTGAACGCGCTCATCTGGACCGCGGCCTGGGTCATCGTCTTTGGGTGCATCTTTTTGGGGTCCAGTAGCACCTTCAACGCCATCACCGCGGCTTCCGTCGTGGCCCTGGGTGTCACGTATGCCATCCCCCCGGCCATCAACGTGCTTCGAGGACGTCGCATGCTGCCCGAGAACCGGCCGTTCAAGATTCCCGAGCCTTTTGGCTGGATCCTGAATATTGTAAGAACCTATTATTCATTGGCGGAATTTCTCCACAAGCTAACATGCAAAGATTGGCATCCTTTGGTCTATTCTCACAACCGTCCTCTTCGTCTTCCCTCCTGAGCTTCCTGTTACCGGAAGCAACATGAACTACGCCATTGCCGCATTTGGCGTCATTCTCCTGATCGCTGGAGGAACCTGGATCTTTGACGGTCGCAAGAACTATCACGGGCCCCAGATTAACGTTGGAGAATTGGGGCAGCAGGGGATGGTGGAGGGAATGGACCCCAGTTCAACAGAGGACAAGACGGATTCTGGTCCGGGCAAGGGGAAAGAGGAGTGGGCATCGTGAAGGAGGGGTGAATCACGAAATGAATTAAATATTTCAAATGGAAATACCGCTTGATATCTGTAAATCCTGACTGTTGACACAAGGATCGAGTGAGTACGACAGGCAGCACAGCCGTCGGGACTAGGACAGGTTTTCCGGCGAGGATAAATGATGCTCTCTACATTCAAATAGAGCGGCGCATCACCAGCCTGCCTCTATCTTTCTAGTTAGTCCCGAGGCAACAGCGTTGCATTCATGCAAGGCTGCAGGGAGGTGGCGCTCATTGGCCCTTCCATCTATACGTAATGAATGACCATCCATCCATACTGGAGCAAAGCAGCTGGGCTTCTCCGGAATCAGTCAGGCAGGCCTGTCTCTCACAAGTCTGGCCAGCTCTGGCTACGTGTCAATACCTTTACCAAGGACGATTATGAGCACTTTCCATCTCTTCTCGAACCTTCCTGGCGAGCTCCGTACGCAAATCTGGATCGATGCGATTCCTGCCCACTATGAGCCTGCGGTCTTTATCTACCGCGTTGGCTGCACCACCATAACCCGCAGTGTCTACTGTAGGGACCATGCCGGGGATATAATTCAGTTTGACTACTATTTCGATTTGTTCTCCACGGTGCGGGCTCTCGATGGGTTGCTCTCCGCCAGCCACGAGTCACGCGAGATCACGCTCGACTGGCTGTCTCGACAAGATGTGCTATCAAGGCGACGCAATGCTGGCGGCACCATGGACGTCGTCCGACGGTTCAATCCCGAGATTGACACGCTGTACCTGCCGACGCGCTGTGTCATGCATTTCGGGACACAACTCATCGACCTGCTCTACCAGCCGGAGAACTACAGCGAGAGGATCGGCCTCCAGCGGGCGCACCTGAAGAGGCTGGCAATGCCCCGCGCCGCGCTCAACAACGGCGAGGTCGAGATACTGTCCGCCATCATGGAGTACCTGGAGGACCTGGAGACACTGTACGTGGTGCTGAATCACGGCGACGTCGACGACGCTGACGAGGGCGTGGGCGAGCACATCTCGCGCACCCGCTGGGAACTCTGCAATCATTGCCTCTCGGATAAGGAGAGAGATGATGTAGCAAGCAGGGTGGCTGGCAAGCTGAGATGGGCGCTCGAAGCCGCAGCCACCTTCCCGCCAGCTCGTGATTTTTGGGATGTGTGGCATATGCTGCCTTTTGCAGTCCGTCTCACGGAGGTGGAGAGCTGCAAGTTTTAGCCAGAGCTAGAAGAAGTCCAAGTTTAGCAAGGCAAAGAACATTGTCAAGTTGCGTTCTTTGCAAGGACGAGGCATTCCTGGCAAAAAGCGAGTCAATAAACAAGAAGCTGCAAACACTGTTGCAATCGTGGAGGTTGAGATGAAACTTGGAAGACAGAAATGAATAAAGAATGATGAACTAGTAAATAAAGTTTGTGATAAAAAATAAAACCAAATAAATAAGTGTCGGCGGTGGCCTCATTATTACACGGCAAAGGGATGAAGCGATGGAGCGATGGAGCGATGGAGCGAGGAAATGTTGCAATTGAGCCGTGAGAACTTGATATTCTACTGCAAATGCTTTTTCAAAATGAGAAAATTTAGCATAATTTTCCTTTTATATTTTGCTCGCCTTTTTCCCCGTAACGCATTGTACGCGTGCCTGGTCGACGGCTACAGGGTAGCACTACTGCTGCTCCACCAAAAAGTTGATACGGATATTTACTTTCCTCGCACGACTTCAACTCTCAACTGTGCTAATCCTCAACAAACCACCACTAGCCATGGGTACCAAACAACCTCCTTCCGGCCCGGGCAGACCCGTATCGGGCAAAAAGGCGTCAAACGCCACATCCTCCTCCGGCGGCCGGAACGACAACCGACGCGTCAAGGTGCAGGTCGCCCGCAGCATCCCCGTGGCGCTGGCCGAGTCGGCCCTGCGCGACGGCGAGCTCGACCTGCAGGCGTTTGTGGCTGCGCACGAGTTCGAGGTACGGGCGCTGGAGCAGGCCATGGCCACGTCCAAGGCCGTCGGCAGCACCCGCGCCTTCCAGCAGGTCCCGCGCGGTCTGCGTCGCCGCACCGCTAGCCACAACCCGCGCCGTGTGCCCCGGCGGCTGCGCTCCCGCGCCCGCCGTGAGATGGCCGAGGACAACACGCCGCTGGTGCAGCCGCGCCGACGCCGCCCGACCACGACGCGAGCGCGGCTGCGGGCCGAGACCGCGAGGCGGCTGCGGCTCCTCGCGGCGAGGACCCGGCGCCGGAAGGCGGCGGCGGCGGCCAAGAAGGGCGAGGTAGGCAAGGACAAGGCGGCGGCGGCGTCGGCGGCGCCACGTCCCAAGATTCGACGAAATCAACTAAACGAGCCACCGAGGCCACCCGCACGGTTCCGAAAACGACAGACGCACAAGACCTGGCTGCCGACGCATCTGTGGCACGCCAAGCGAGCGAGGATGACGGCCCCGAGCAGTCCCCTCTGGCGGTTCGCCATACCCCTGACGCCTAGCGAAAAGGTGTACCGGCCGACTCACCGATCGCAGGGCGAGCGAGGGACGTTGGTATGGGATACGAGCTACATGAGCACCATTGGCCTCTACGGCCACGAAGCTGGGATCTGTCGCGTGCTGAAGCGGATCGGCTTCACCGACGACGCATACTGGGGCGACAAGGGCAAGAAATGGAGAGCAGGCACGCGTTCACGCTCCGCCGTCATCAGCAGGGATCGGAACGGACGGCCTCGGCCAATGTGTCCCTGCACGGCCCTGTGGAATCCCGAACCCAGCGTGCAAGCGCAAGACGAGAAGAAGCCGCAGCGACAGCTGTTCTTGCGCATGCATCCATCTGCGTTCAAGGAAGTATTCGACGAGCTTCTTGGACTGATTAAGATGGAGACGCCGCGACTGTACATTGAAGACCTACGATTTGAGATTGGGAGCATCGAGCTTACCGGCCCTGCGTCAACGGAGGCGCTGCTGGCGGTGCTCACGCCTCACCCGGCCGCAGAAGGATCGAGCCGGAACCAAGGGAACGTGTTTCAATCTCTACAGGGCCTTACAAACCCATCGTCGCTGCCCACAAATGCAACGCTGGCGTTCACCGCCCAGGACCCGCGGCTTAGATACCCACAGAGGCGACTTGAGGGCTGGGACGATGATGGACTACAAGAGAAGCTAATGGAATCTATAACAAGCTGGCCTGTAGATTGCGCACTGGATAGGAATTTACTCTTCGATAGAAAGGCCCGACACGTCGCTTCCGGGCTGCCCACGCAGCAGGCCGTCTACAAGCGCCGGAGCGCCACCACTCCTGGTGCCCTCCTCGAGCCGAGCACGAACGATCCGCAGATTCCAATCACCCTCCTGGCCTCCCGATCCTCCTCCGCAACGCAGACGCAAGGGTCCTGGACGCTGATGCTGCCGTGGAAGTGCGTGCTGCCCGTGTGGCACAGCCTGGTGCGCTACCCGCTGATCTCGGGCGGCAACCCGCGCTTCGCCGGCGTCGACGAGGCCATGCAGGTGGCCTTTGAGCGCGGCGTGCCCTGGTTTCCCGCCGACTACCCGGGCACCGACGCGGGCGCCGACTGGGAGCTCGCGCAGCGCGCCAAGCGCAAGGCCGACTACGACAGGCGGCCGAAGAGCAAGAGGACCGAGTGGGCGTCGCTGGACCTGGGCGCCGGCCGCAAGGGGGAGGTTGGGGACGGTCTGGTGTGTGATTTTGAGCTCCTTTTTGGCCTGAAGCCTGTAGCCGGACGTGACAAGGATGCAGCCGGCGCAGAGGGGGATGCGATGGAGGGCGTTGAGGTGACTGCACAGGTTACAAGCCCACCAGAGTCTGCGGATTGCCTCAGGCTCTTGAACCAGGTCTCGAAAGCAGACATGGCGGCTCTACTTGCCTCGACGATACCGCAACTGCTACCGAGCAATGCGATTGCGAGCGTCCGCGTCACTATTCTCGGTCGCGGGGTAGCGCAGCGCTGCGCCCGGATATACCGGTTGCCGAGACCCGGCACGGCGGTACCGGAATCCTCCGACGTGCAAGTTCCCTCGACCATTCCCAAGGGCTCGACGGAGACACCCCAGGCGCTGCCCTGCAATATACGGGCGCAGTGGCTCGCCAAGATGCCGACAGGGTCCCAACCGTCAAAGAAGGCGCCTGGTCAGTCTGATGAGATGTACATGCATCACCGCAAGCGCCTGCTCGCCCAGACACTGACGGCGCCCCCGGGCACGGCAGCGGCGGCGACCAGCAACCACCCGCCGGTGCCGGACGCCGCGGACCTCATCGGCTTCGTGACTTCGGGCGCGTATAACATGGCCCGGGGACGGGGCACGGCGGTCGGCGCGGTGGCGGTGGACAAGGTGCTGCTGGATCTGCGCACGGCGCCCAAGGAGGCGAGGCTGTGTGTTGTGCGGAACGCGGGTGAGAATGTGGGCTGGCTGGCGCGGTGGGAGCCTGTATAAACAACGGCATGAATTGCAAATGTGGCGTTTAAAATATTAACGGGATTTAAGGGAATTTTGGAGAGATGGCGTGAACATGAGGTTGTGGTGACACTAATGACGGAACGAAAGGCGCCGTTGAGACGCTACTGAGGGAGCAAAAGGCGCCGTTGACAAACTCAGCTGAGCGGTCAATTATTTATATATAATTAACTTTGGAACGGGATCTGGCTCTATCGTCCAAGTCTTCTTTCAATCCATCGCCTTTGCAAGAGCAAGCAGAGAAGAACCAGAAACCAACAAGCACACAATGACGACCGAGCTACCCACCACCGTGAGCGGCGGCTGCCTCTGCGAAGGCGTCCGCTACACCATCACCTTTCCAGCCGACCACGACTTTGCCCGCTCCGTGCGTCTTCATCCAGAGCCCCCCCCCCTCTCTCTCCCCCTCTCCGTCCTCCTAAACCTCGCTGCTAACCCCATAACCACCGCCTTTTCCAGGCGTCGACCTGCCAGTGCTCGCAGTGCCGCAAGCAGACGGGGGCGCTCGTCTTCCGGGTGCACAAGGTGGCGCGGGCCGGCGTGGCGTGGACGTCGCGCGCGACGCTGCGCACGTTTCGGGCCTCGGCGGAGGCGGAGCGCGGCTTCTGCGGCGCCTGCGGCGGCACGCTGTTCTGGGCGGCGGACGGCGAGGACCGCGTGAGCGTCTGCGTCGGGTCGATGGACGCCGAGGCGCTGCGCCGGTACGGCCGGGCGCTGACGTATGCGGAGAGGCACCTGTACTGCGGTGATGAGATTGGGGGCGTGACGGACCACCTGCCGGGGAGAAAGTTTGAGGGGGATGAGTAAGTGGTGGAGGATCAAGGTTGGGAGTTGTATACAGGCGCTTCTGGGGGTCTTGGTTGGCTCGGTTACTGAATGCGCATCGCGAGTATCATGGCTCTTGGAAATCTACTCTCTGCGTAGTCCAGATCTACTTCCCGCCGGTCAATACACCGGATTACCTTGGTCTCGTCTTGCTCTTGTTAAACTCATTGGTCCCCATTATTCCGAATAGACACGCTTCAAAGATTTATTCATTTAATGGCACTGCGCTAGGAATAAATAACCATAGGAAATTTAGATGGATGTATTGATAAACTTGATGGACTAAAACCTGGATAGTCATGACAAGCGGCCAAAGGATCCGGTTCTCTCTGCGGAATGGAAAGGCCCGGGCATGCGAGGTTGCCGTTATCTTTACATAGGCCTGCTCACCCTTTGACCTACCATCTGCTCAAAACAATATATCACAGAAAGCACATGACTATCTTTAGTTCCTGAAGCGAGTCCCTTTACTTTGACCACTTCACAGGGTGAATTTCAACACAACCAACCCATCCGCGGCACCTAGCCGTCACACCGAGATAAACCCCCCGAGGTTTTTAGGCGAGTCGTGCTGTGACATCACGTATTTGATAAAGTGACGGCTGTATATTCAAAGTAGATTCTAGAGTCAGTATAGACTTGCCCATTCGCTTTTCATCAACCCAAAACGCCCCCCGAAAACACCAAAATACCAGTCGTTCAACAAAAAACGCCATCCGATCCTCCTCTTTTCCGCAGGCGACTTCTTCACGGCCTGTATTCCAGCAGCAGATGGGCGACAGGTCGCAACGACCGTGAAGCCCTAAATACACGAAGACTTTCCTCAGTCTTCCTCGCTAATCTCGCTTTCGTCGTCGCGGCCGCCTTCCTCCTGGCTGTTTGCCAGGTCCTCAAAGGCGTTCTCCAGGTCCGCCTCGAGGTCCACCGTGCCGCCATCCTCGTCGTCTTCTTCTTCGCTGTCCGCGCCGTTCTGGTCCTCCCCGTACCCGTTTTGCTGTTGCTGCGTGTTGACCGGGCTCGGCAGCTTGAAGTCGGCTTCCACGTCGATGTCGTCGCCCTCGGAGTCGGCGTCGGCGTCGGACTCCCGCTCGTCCATGTAGTCGTCGAAGCGACGCTGCGTCGGGAAGGCGGGCGAGAAGTCGTTGTGCCTGGCAGCCTTGGCGGCGGCGGCAGGCGGTCCCTCGGGGTACTCGATCATGAGGCCGCCGTCGTCATCGTCATCTTCATCCTCGTCCTCGTCGTCGATCGGCCTCTTTGGCTTAGGTTTCGAGGTGGCGGCCGGGGAGGGCTCGGGCGCGGGTGCCGTGGCCGCGGGTAAGGCCAGGTTCTTCGGAGGCTTCTTTTCAACCTTGCGCTTGGTGGCGGCGGATGCGGGCTTGGGTGCCGACGTCGGCTTGCTCTTGGGTTGGGCGGGGTGGTTGACGTCGAGGTGTGGGAAGCGGCGACTTAGTTCCTCGGAATCGTCACTGCCCGGCATGCGGGTGACATTCATGTTGAATGTCGAGTCGACCTTGTCGAGGATGAACGCTTGCCGGGCGGGATCAAAGTACAGCACGTACTGGTCATTGTCCGTGTTGCGGGGCCCCGAGAATGCGTAGCTGTCGTCGTCATCGTCGGTGTATGTGAGGTCGTAAGATGCCGTCTTTCCGGGGACCGAAGGCTTTAAGCGGGCGCGATCGGGTCCGTCTGATGAGGAGAGGGCCGGCTTGTGATTGTCTGTTTGAGACTGGGTTAGAAGGGCCGAGGGTGTGGTTTCGTGACGCGTGGGATGGGAAAGGCACACGTACAGCGGACTCCTGTAAAGATTTCGTTGGAGTCTTCCCCCGTCAGGCCGTCGCCTAGGATGACGGGGTAGTTTCCCGTCACGGTCGGATCGATCAGAGCAGCCATGACGCGGTCTGCGGACGGCTGCTCAAGGCCAAGGCTGTCTGTCGGCTACAGTGGGTTGACGGTGCGACAGAGGGCAAATGGAATTGAATTGCTGGAGGATTGATTTGTCTCAGTAATGCTTGGATATTTTGTGGTGGAGGAAAGAAGCGAAGGATGATAGAGGGGGTTGGCAAGCAATTAAGCAGGATGGGACCAGGTTGCAGGAGTTGGAGATGGAGATGGAGAGAGGAAGTTGCGCAACTTGTGTGCAGAGGCCACGACAAAGCGAGAGCCTCATTTCTCCTTTTGTCCAGTGACAAACAGGTGGAGCGCGCGGCTGGACAAGGTTTTGGGGGGGCTCATTCTTGGCTGCTTGTTGAGACTATGACCAAAAAAAGAAAATGAAGACGCAAAAATAATATACATACTAGTTGGTCTGGACTTTGGTCTTTTTTCTGGTCTAATTTATTCCTTTTGTTGCTAAGTCTGGTCCGTCGGGTCGTCTGGTGATATTGTAGAATCAGAACTGCAGTCTCACGAACCAGCCCCTTCAGCCAGATATATATAACCTCCTCCCCCGCCGTGACACAAGCTGCTCCTTCTGTGCATCCGCCCAATGTCTGCTTCGCGCGCTCGTTTTGTCCTTTGTCCGACCGTGATTTCATCTTGCCGCGTTGTCGAGTTACGCAGAATTACTACGTGCAACACAGAAATACTGAATAACGGCGCCGAAGCAGACCAGTTACAGGCAGCCAGCCCGGTTGGCTAAGTGGTATAGCGTCTCACTAGTATTCGATACGGTGAAATGAGAAGATCATGAGTTCGATTCTCATACTGGGCATTACTTTTTGAGCCGCAACTTTTTGCTGTGCAAGACCATAGGGGAAGGATCCAAGGATAATAAAAATAAAATGCGAATAAAATTGCAAAAATAAAATAAGATGAAAGAAAATGAGAAAAGCACCAGAAATAGTTGGGTCAGCACCACTGTCTTCAAAAGCCAAACATGTTTTCATCCTCGACATACCCCCATGCTAAGTCAAGTAGTCACTGTTAGCAATCCATCCAACAAACAACCGACCAACCAGCTTCTAGACTTGGCCACTGCACTCACCTTTCAACGCAGGCAAAGCTGCCTTTTGAATCATCGCCGGCGGCCCGCACAGCAAAGCCACCGCGTCCTCCCCCGGCGGAAACAGCGCGGCCCGAATCTTCTCCTCATCCACATGCCCCGTCAACCCGTCCCAGCCGCCGTCCTCCTCCGGATGGCTCAGAACGTGCGTCACCCGAATCCGGCCCCGCGACCGCCTCGCAAACCCCGCCATCTCCTCGCGCAGCAGGATATCCCTCTCCGTCCTGTTCGCGTCCAGCACGCGCACCTCGGTCCGGTCACCGGCGTCCATCGCCACGCGCGCCAGCAGCGCGTACCCCGGCGTCACGCCCGAGCCGCCCACCACGAGCGACACCCGGCGGAAAACGCGCCGCCGCCGCCGCCGCCGCGCGCCAATCTCAAAGACGCCGCCGGAGCGGTAGACGATCTCGCCGGTCGGCCCGCGCACGTCGACCTGCTCGCCGAGCGGCACGCAGTCCAGCATGTTGGACAGGGCGCCGCCCGGCTGCCGCGCGTCGGGCAGGTACGTCTTGACGGTGAGGTCGAACGTGCCGCTGCCGTCTTCGAGCGGGCGGCCGGCGGCGTCGGCGTGCTGGGCTCCGTTAGCGGCGGCGGCGTGGGGAGGGCACACTGGCCGCGTCGGCGTGTAGCTGCGGATGAGCATGCGGTCCCGGAGGTGGAAGCCGAGGAGGATGTGCTGGCAGGTGCCCAGGCCCAGGTTCGGCTGGCCGTCGGGCAGCTGGAACGTGTACCTCCTCGAGTCCTCGGAGATGTCTTCCCGTGCGGTCAGGGTCACGGGGACCCATCGATGGCTCTGCAGCGCTACCTTGTCCTCGTCCCGGGACGCTGCATCCTGCTGCTGCTTGGCTGCCACCTCGGCATTCTCCTGGATGTAATTGGCAGCCTTTTTCGTGACGACACCTAAAGCGCACTCTGCCGAGTTGTTAGCGCCGGCCGGCCATCGGCAACTGGTCAGAGGTAAGTTGTCTTTTCAGCAGTACTCACCTTTAAGTTTCTCGTATGCGTAGTCGTCGTGGATAGAGCCAAACTCATCCGTCGTCTCTTGATGCACAGCTCCCGCATGCGACATGATCGCCGCTGCTCCGCCCGGATGCCAATCCAACACACTCGTCGCGTCATATACCTTGCCATCCACCACGATCCAGCAATCGTCCTGCGTCCTGTGCTTCTCAATCTCTTCCCTCGTGAATTCATTCTGCGGCGCGCCCGCCTCCTGCCTCGCCTCGGCTATCTGGTTCTCCACGCTCGGCGTCATCCACCCGCCCGTGCCCTGGCCCGGCTCCGTGGGATGGCGAAACAAGAGCTGCGCTTCGCCCGAATCCCCGTCCTGCGCCATCTCCGGCTTCACGGCGTACCAGCCGTTGTTCATCATGCCCATGATGTTCCAGACGGGGTCTGGTGGCTGCGTGTTCTTGAATACGTTGAAGCACCGCACGGTGATGCTGCTCGCGCGCAGGAGGTGCTGCATCTTGACCTCGACGTGCCAGTGAATCCAAGTCCAGTACTTGTTTCCGTGGCGGATCGGCGAGTCCGGGAACGTGCGGATGCAGTAGAGCCAGGTCTTGCCGTCGTCGAGCGATACCTCTACCCGCTGTACCTCGTGTCCGCCACCGTCATAGGCAATTCCCTCCACGCGGTAGTTTTGGCGTGTTGATAAATTGGACAGCGATATGGTCTCTCCTTGAGCGGGCTTGACGATGATGGAGTTGAGGTTTTGCTCGTTGCAGGCCGTGTCGGGGTGGCGGAACATCGTCTCGGCGAATGGACCGTCCATCTCCGTGACAAAGGACGGCAGGACTCGATTGTCCCAGATGTGGTAGTGCGAGGTATTCTCCTCTTCGCTGATCCATATCCGTCTCAACCATTTGACGTTTCTGCCCCCGACATATCCCGGCACTATCACACGCACTGGGTATCCGTGATCCGGAGGCAGCGGCACGTCATTCATCTTGTGAGCTAGGAGCACGTCGTTTTGCGGATTCATGACGTATTCAAACGGGAGACACGTCGAGTACGCGCCATCGCTAAGCTCATCGGCTCCCTCAAAGTTGACCCAGTATCGTTTTCTTCCCATGCCTGGTAGGATCTCAGGCACATGGGCATCAAGCAGTACGTCTCTCACTAGAGGTCCTTTCCAATAGGCACAGCTGACTGCTCCGGGCCCCCAGTTGAACCCCTTGCTTCGTTTAATCATGTTGAGCTCTTTGCGTCGGTTGCCGTCACATGCAAGCGCGACAGGGATGTTGATGGCCTTGAATTTCGTCAGCTGCGGCATGGTCAACGTGTGCTTGTTCCCATTATATTCAATGTCCAACTTGTGAAACTCCCACAGTAGTCGCGGCACTGCGCCATGGTTACGGATGTAGTGAAGCTCATTCGGTGTAATGAGTCCGCCCTCGTAGAGATCATCCAACTTGGGTTCAGCATTAAGAGGGTGTTTTCCAGTGATGCGCATGAGATGCGAGGATCGGGGAATCCAGTTGTCCGGGCTGAACTGATCCTGTTCATCAATGGAGATTTGGGCTCGATTGCGATGCTGTGGTGAGCGCCCTTGGCCGTCGTTTTCTTCCAGGCTCGACATGTACTTCTTCTCGTGTTGCAAGGCACGCAAAAGCGCAAGCTCTTGGGGCGAATACAATCTCTCTAACCGTTCTTCCTCGGTTTCCTTTTCAGAGCCACCGTTGACCTGCCCGTTTATTTTCTCGTCGTCTCCGTTTTTTTGACCGGTTGCGTCGTTTTTCTCTTCACTCTCGCCGTTGTGTACGCCATTGCTCTTCTTGTCGTCGGCATATTCTTGCTTTCCATCCCCGGTCGCATAGGCATCGTGATGCTTGTCCTTATCAAAGTCGCGTCGCCACTCATGCTCCTGCTTCGATTCCTTTTCAATCCTGTCCTGCTCCTGCTTTTTCTCCCGCTGGATATTTGCTGGCCACCTTTGCTTGTTCTTGACCCAGTCCTCGGTTGCTTCAATGACATAACGCCAACCCAGAGACCTGTTTTCGGGATGTCGAAGGCCCAAGTCCTTTGCGTGAATCCCTTAGCTGTTGTCATGCTCTGCGTCGGATTACGACTTACGGGCTGGTGCTGGACTATGTCTCGAAAATTAACCAACTTTCCCGCAGTCTCTTCATCGAGGAGCTCCGTTCTCAGCTCGCGTGCCGTTTCGACGTCGGTAGAATAATCTCCATCATGGGCGAATCCTGGAACTCGATGGTTCTTGTTGCGGAAACCGACGCGGTGCTGGTGCCCACGGCCCCAATCGGGTTCATCGGCGATGTCTTGTTTGGATGATCCGGGATGGTTCCGAACATGCACCAGCCAAGGCTTTTTATGGGCAGTCATATTGGTTCGTTTGCTAGACGGGTAATTTGATCCTATGCCCCTGCGAATTGCCAAGGGTTGAAACTATAATGAAATGTCGAGGTTATTTTTTTTTTTTACACATAGATATCCTACAACTGTCGCCCTTGTGTAGATGCATTCGATCTATTCGATCAGGAATGAGCCTAAGCTCGCAAGGGTTAGCAACTGGTAAGTCGATGCCGAAGTCTCCTTGAGTCTCACTATCTCAGCATCGAGTGGAGACGTCATAGCTGGTTCATGACGACACCAAAGATGTCGATTACCAATAGTTGTCACCAGTAGCAAATTAGAGGCGAAGATGCAGCTTCACAGAGAATTTGTTGTTAAATGGTGGTGTGGCTGGTGTCTAGTAAGTTGTGGCTCACCAAGTATGGCGCAGCGTTCTCTATGCCGGCGGTCTCCGAAACTTGGATACTGGACACTTGACTCATTTTTAATGCACTCAGCGATGCGTTTGTTTCTGTATGTAAGCAGGAACTTCTATCATAGCCTGCAACATCATATAAGCTTAAGTATAAAATAAGAATGAAATAGCCATGTCAGGCTATGTAAGAAAACGCCACTCCTCGGGGTAGCTGCCTCTTCCGGCGGGCTGCATACACGACAGATTACAACAGGATGTATGTGTGGGAGGCTTACGGTTGGGATGCATTTGCGCGGTTAACCGTGTTTATGCAAGATGAAAATATTACTGGCTCAATAAAACGCTTACCGGTATTAGCTGAATGGCAATGCCAAGCCATGGCATGGTGAAGCGCACTCGAATAATTCGAGGATGATGTCGCTCAGGTCTGAGCAGGAGCATGCAAGCCAAGC
This sequence comes from Cordyceps tenuipes, assembly GCA_025583755.1. Lineage (NCBI taxonomy): Eukaryota > Fungi > Ascomycota > Sordariomycetes > Hypocreales > Cordycipitaceae > Cordyceps > Cordyceps tenuipes. Next base: position 48,184 of record JANZYN010000034.1, read on the forward strand.
AAAAAACGACTCAGCAAGATGTATTATTAGCTCAAGATATTAATGTTCCCTGCATTCGCATTCTGACAGCAGAATGCCGCCCCCAACCGAGTTTGTTGTAATCTGTACATACTAGGTAGGTTAGTAGGTGCTGGTTGTATGCAGAAGGGGCCTTCTGTAGCTACAGTTTTCTCTAGCATAAACGCTAAGCCCTGTCAACTACCGACGTCCCACTGGCGGCCTCTGTCAGTTAACGCCTAATGCCCCCCCAGCAGCCGCTAAAACCCAAACTGGCGGCCCCCAGAGCGGCATTCTAGGTGCCCCCTAGGCCTCAAGGTGCCGAAACCATCTCAAGCTCAGCGCTGGCGTTGGACTTCGGGCTTGGCGTGGATGGACCCTTGATGCTATCCCGCCCTCGTCTGACAATGTCTCGGGTTTTTTTTCCCATAAACATCCAGCAACCCAGCGGGCTGCCCCTCGCACAGCCTTTTTATTTTGTCCTGCCGTCATCCTGTGACTCCTTCAACCTGCTCTCCTGTCGTCTGGATCGCCAACGAACGATACAACTCGCCATTAATTACAACTTTCTTAACCTTAGCTGTGCGTGGATCGACAACCTACCTAGCGTCAGGCACGCAGACAGACCGCATCCACCATGCCGCGTCTTGGGGAGGCAAAACAGCCCTCGCGGCGATATCAACGAGTCTTCACCCTGATGCTCGTCGCTATCCTCTCTGCTGCCTGCCTCATCAGCCTCGCGCACCTGTTAACTGTCCCCATGATTGCCTTCCGCGACTGGGCGTCGACCATGACAACCACCACAACGGGCATTGCTCAGGTCCAGCTGCCTGACGAGCCTACTCGGGACGGGGTTGCCGATGACGTCGACGCGCAGGGTAGCCGCCGCCACCGCAAGTTCAACGACATGACCATGATGGCGCGGCTGCCGCGGGCTGTCATCCCCACGGCCGACAACGGTCGCCGCCTCATCATCGTGGGCGACATCCACGGCAAGGACAAGGCCCTGGACCGGCTGCTCGAGCACGTCGGTCACGACGCTGCCACCGACCACGTCGTCGCCGCCGGCGACATGGTCAACAAAGGCCCGCACTCCGACCGCGTCGTCGCTCGCCTGATGGACCTGGGCGCCTCCGCGGTCCGCGGCAACCACGAGGACCGCGTGCTGCTCGCGCTCGCCTCGGACGAGGAGCGCGACGACGCCGCCGACAGCGTGCCCTTCCCGGGCCTGCAGGAGCGCCGCACCAAGAAGCGCGACCGTAAGACGGCCCGCCAGCTCAGCGCGGAGCAGGTCGCCTGGCTGGCGGACCGCCCGCTCATCCTCGCTGCCGAGGAGCTGGACATGTACATCGTCCACGCCGGGCTCGTGCCGGGCATCCACCCGCCGCGCCAGGAGCCCTGGGCCGTCATGTACATGCGGTCCCTGATCGAGCCGCCCAAGCACCTGGCCGCGCAGGACGGTGACCTTCACGACGAGGCTATACTTGGCGCCGATGTGGACGATGCTGAAGGTGTGGACGATGTCACCGAGGACGCGGACGTGGACTACGACAACGATGTCGACGTACACGCCAGCCTCACGGTCAAGGACCTCATCCCCGTCGACACCCACAAGGGCCACGAATGGGCCCAGCTCTGGGACCGCCACCAGTCCCTGCTGCGCAAGTCGGACCGCCGCACGGTCGTCTACGGGCACGATGCCAAGCGCGGCCTCCAGGTCGGCAAGTACACCTTTGGCCTGGACTCGGGCTGCGTCAACGGCGGCCACCTCACCGCCCTGGTGATTCACGTCAACAAAAAGGGCAACGTCAAGCGCAAGATCCGACAGGTACCTTGCAAGAAGCACAAGCGATGATGCGTTCTTTTTCTGCGCCATTCAGAAAGCCTACACGTTGGCAGCATTTACACGACACGATACCAATTTGTAATTTCTTCGGTTTTACGGCGGCACCACGAGAAACATGAGCTGCCATGCATTTTTGATTTGATTATCCATATAGCATTTACGAGCGCCGTTCTAAAGCGAAAATTCTTTCTGGGGAAGGATAAGAATGTAAGCAGCGAAAGAGAAGAAGGGAAATGTTACACAGGAAAATAACTGGACCGATGCCCCTTTCAAAGCAACCATCGTTGGTATTAAGTCATTACAGACAGGTTCACATAATCGATGGTTCTTATTTTTCATACATATTTGATCTTTCCTTCTGTTTCTCATCCTTCAAAGTTCTCTTATCCTGTAGTGGCCTTGAAGTCCGCAGTATAGGCATATATGAGCGTTGGTAACAACAGCTGGGATGGAAAGCATTAGTCAACACCTACTTGTTATGTTCCTTTGAGTCACAGTGGCCCGTTATGCTAGTTGCCCTTTTCTCTTGCAGAGGAGCAGATTTTTTTCTTGAGTTGTGTACTGCAGATTTTGGCGGCGACGCTTAATATGCAACCGCTTCACTGACGGGGCGTCGTTTATCTGGTGGGGAACAATAGTTGTCTGCATAATCGAAGCTTGCTAATAATAAATAGAAACCAATGACGCACATGTAAACATTCCCGAGTCAGCGTGTTTGCCCGCCCCCATCAACCAGTGAGTGGGTGGTCTTATATTAGCATCCATCGCCTTGTGCATATCGCGTTGCACAAAAGGGGGCCGCCGCCTCACCCTCCCCCCTCCCCTTCAACACCTTCGTCTGGATATTGCCCCCTTCTCAAACATGCTCAAAGCCCTCTCTCCGCATTGATAGTCATCAACGCACACAGGGGAAGAATATGCCCTTGCGGCCGACATCCGCCCTCATGGACATGGACATGCCGGTGCTGTCCACCAAGCAGCGCGCCCTCGACGATGCGCGCCGCGCCCAGCGCGCCGCCGTCTCGCTCTGCCGCGCCTCCTCGCAGCCGCCCCCTCCGTACCGGCTGACCGAGCTGATCGGCAAGGGCTCCTTCGGCCGCGTCTACAAGGCCGTGGCATCGGGCCCGCCCGCGTCCTCCCCCTTCCCCGCAAGCCAGCCGCCGCCGCCGCCGCCACCGTCGTCGGACCCAACCAGCCCCCCCGTCGTCGCCCCCGGCACCGTCGTCGCCGTCAAGGTCATCGACATTGAGCGCGGGGACGCCGCGGCGCCGGGCCTGGCGGACACGCTGGCGGACCTGCGGGCGGAGCTGCGCACGCTGCAGGCGCTGCGCGGCGCGCGCAACGTCAACCAGGCGCTGGACGCGCTCCTGGTCGGCCCGGCCGTGTGGCTGGTCGTGGAGCACTGCGCGGGCGGCAGCGTGGCGACGCTGCTGCGGCCGACGCGCGACCGCGGCACCGGGCTGCGCGAGCGCTGGGCCGTGCCGGTGCTGCGCGAGACGGCCGCGGCGCTCGCCTGGGTGCACGCCCGCGGCGTCATCCACCGCGACGTCAAGGCCGCCAACGTGCTCGTCGCCGAGGACGGCCGCGGCGTGCAGCTGTGCGACTTTGGCGTCGCCGCCACGCTGCGCGGCGCCGCGGACAAGCGCTCCACCGTCGTCGGCACGCCGCACGCCATGGCCCCGGAGCTGCTTATCGGCAGTAGCGCGGTCGACGGCGGCGGCGACGGCGGCGGCGGCGCGTGCCGGTACGGCGTCGAGGTGGACGTCTGGGCGTTTGGCGCCTTGGCGTACGAGCTCGCCACGGGCCGCCCGCCCAACGCGGCGCTCGGGTGTGGGCTCGCTCGCCTCGGCCGCCAGCTGCAGATGGAGACGCCGAGGCTGGTCGGCGACCGCCACCCGGAGGGGCTCAGGGACCTGGTGGCGTGCTGCCTGCGGCGGGAGCCGGCGGCGCGCCCGACGATGGAGGAGGTCTGTCGCCACCCGTACATCGCGCCGGAAACGGAGGCGCGGTTCCCGACGGAGTCACTGGCTCAGCTGGTGCATGCGTTTCGCGTCTGGGAGGCGCAAGGTGGCGATCGGCGGTCTCTGTTCGCCGAGGGCGGGGCGATGGGGATGTATGATGACGAGGAGGCCGGTTTTGAAGACGCCGTGTTGGACTGGAACTTTAGTACAGCGGTCGAAGCCGATGTCGACCGCGTCCGCCACGAGTTTGATCATGAGGCGCTGACTGGCGCTGATGTGGACGGAGACCGAGTGCGGGAGGAAGTGACGCCGCGACGGCGCAGGCGGCGTCCGCCTCGGCAAATCGCTGTCAAGTCGCCGCTCGAGAAAGTCTTTGACGCAAACACGATCTCCAACTATGACGAATACTCGCGGCAATATTACTGCAAGTTCCTGCCTGCGCCCATGCAGCAGAACCTGCTCCACAGCGACCTTCCCGCAGCAGATACGGAATCGATCATAGACCTGGACCTGTGCTTGGTCGACGACAACGTCAGCGGTGACAATCGCGGTGCCGGCTCGGCGTTCAACTCGATTGACCTCGGCGTGGGCACGATGCGCCCTGTCAACGGATCGGAGGAAGAGGAGGCCATGGAGCAGTACTTCGGCGGCACAAAGTGCGCGACGCAGGACTGGAAGTTTCCTTTTGCTTTTCCCCGGCCTGCTGTCGAGGATAACTGCTTTTCGCCTCCCTGTTGGGAGGGAGCGGCTTCGCACAGCCGCTCAGAATCGCTTGACAGCCTGATCGACCTGGACATGAGCGCGGCACCGCCAACGAGCGTCTGTAGTCGGCCGACTTACCAGAGGCCGCGGCTGCCGGAGCCGCGGATGCCATTGGGACCACTGCCCCATGTCCTGCTGGGCCAGGCAGGAGACGAGACGGTCAAGGCCGAGCTGTATAAAATGACGTCGAGCTTGGGGGAGCACCTGTGCTACGCCGCCGCTTGTCTAGCCGATCTGCCGGTCACCGAGCCGGCGAAACTAGAGTAGGGACGATACTGCGGGATTACTGGCATATCATTTCAAAAGTGTAAAAATACAGTGGGAAGTCGAACCGCTGTATATTTCTGCTGGCCATGACTTGAGAGACGAGATCGTTTCTGGAGTGGCGATGTGAACAACAACAACGGCGACAATATCCCCTAGGTTGAGAAGCTGTCAATTCGAAAAAAAATAATGTAGAAATAATGTCTCGGAAGCTGTACTTTACCGCCCGTCAACTCTTGTCTGTAAGAAAGGAAATCTCCGCAAATCAGCCATGCTCGTGGGACATGCACTCCCCCAACAGCGGCCATTCCGTATCTGCGCTGCCCGCAAATGCTATTGCTGAGGGCTCAGCCATCAGAGCTCCGGTTTCTCCGCCGCCTTTTCCGCCGCCGCACGCAGGTTCGGCGCCGTCTCCTTCGTCAGCGACGTGCTGTGCGCCTCGATGTCAGCCGCCCAGAGCGCTGCGCCAACTGTGCCAGCACCTTGTCAGCCTGTGCCCGCCGCATTTGCAAACGCCAACTCACCCGTGTTTGTATACGTAAAGAATATGCTCGCAAGGGGAATCATTTCGAGGACAGTAGCGACGAGTCCGAAGCTGGGCGATGTCAGTGTCTGGTCATTGTCGGCTTTGCTTGCCGGCCACGCTCACGATGTATAGGCCCCGACGTGGCGGTCGACCCAGTCCTTCTGCTGCGCGTTGGACCACTTCTTCAGTTGAAAGTACTAAGCTGTTGTTAGTGCACCGGCGATTTGACTCGTGTGATGCCGGGCGTCTTACTCTCTCGTGAACCGAGCGCCCACGGTTGCGGCCTGTCAACCTCGTCAGCCAAGCTTGCCACCGTAAACCGTGCATTTTTACCACGCGTTCCCTACCCTGCAAGAACACAAACGCCACCGTCCCCACGATCGGGATGAAGTTGAGCGGCAGGTAGATCAGGTAGCGGAGCATCGCCCTCGGCCCGAACCTCTGAAACGGGCTGCGGAGCACCTTTCCCAGGCGCCGGATCGGGTCGCCGGTAGCGCGGAGCTCCCTGCCCTCGGCCACGACGCCGGCGGCGCCACGGGCCAGCAGCGTGCCGTCAAAGGTGTCGAGGATGGCGTCGTGCAGCAGCCAGCCGCGCGCGACGCCGTTGATGATGGCCGAGCTCTCGCTCAGCACCAGCAGCACGGTCGAGACGACCGCCAGCGGCCCGCTGACGAACACGAGCACCGCCAGCTGCGGCAGGTAGGTGAGCGCGAACATGGAGCCGACGACGCCGGCGGAGAGCGTCAGCAGCGGGCCGAGGCGCGACAGGAACGGCTTCCAGAGCGCCCGGTGCGAGAGGAGGTAGGCGATGCCCTGCGTCGTCGCTGGTTAGGATGAGTTTTTCTTGATCTTTGAACAAGCGGTGGAAGGGTTCTGCGGGATGTGAGCAGCTGGCAGCTGGGGGTACCTTGAGCGGGTAGAGGTATGCGCGACTCTTCATGGCTTCCGCGGCGACCTTGCGCGCGTTGCTGAGGTCCTCCTTGCTGCGTGATGCCATGAACGTTAACTGCTTGCGCCCTCGGAAAAAGTCCCGGAAAACGAGTCAAAGCCTTACATGATCTCGCCCGCCTTTGTGCCAACGGCATCCATGGCCCGCGCGCTGCGCGTCTTAGGCTGCCGTTTATCGGCGCCGCCGGTGACGGCTCCTGAGGATGAGGTGTTGGAACTCATTTCCAGATCGCGGGATATCGATCGTTATCACTTGATTGCCCGTTTTTGCTTGCGTTGGGAAAGTGAAGAGCGTTCGCGACAGCTCTTTATGAGTATACTGGTGTGGCTCGAAGCAATTGGATGTTTTGTAGAGAATGAAGCTTGATCTACAACCAAAGAGGAGCCTTTGGCCTGTGATCGCAAGCTTCGAGCTAGAAGTGTGAAGTAGCTATGCCGTCATCGAAGAGCTACTGCGAACCAAGACTGAACTGAGCGGGGTGCTGTGGGAACCGTGATTTGAATGGCCTTGTTTTGATGTCCCGAATAGTTATTTCTTCGTCGTCAAATTTTCTATATCAATTATTGTCAAAAGAAAAAAAACTCAAACCCCCATTCACAACCGCGCTTTCCTGCCATTGCAACGATCTGGCCGTCAGTCCACCTATTGCCGTCGTAGTTTAAACGTCAGACTTGGTAGACACCCTTTGCTTGTTACTGGGCAATACCTAGATCTCTTGTCAGAACACATTGCACTTTGGCCTCTTCTACAAAATTGCGATCATGGTTAGATATAAGATCCCGTATTTTTGAGGAATCACCGTTACATAGTATATAAAGAGAAACACCAGGATGCCGTTGCCTTCTCACACTCCGACCTAACCCAAGCTCCCAACGCCGAGAGAACCAATGGCGGAGTTATTTGCAAACATGGAATTCATTATCGTATCGTCGTTTCAGTCATCGAAAAGTATGTGCCACCGCCTTCATGCGTCCAATCTGTTCATCTGGTGTCTGTGAAGCTCTTTTTCAAGGGACTCCTCGCTGAATCCGGCCGTATCGATGGCCCTTAATTCATAGCAGGTGGCCTTGGACTCTGCCCGTGTTGAATTGCTGATAGAATTCGTATCTGTAGTCTCTCCAAGCATGCCTTCGCCGTCAGACTCGTCGTGCAGTCTATAAAAGGGACTTCGGTCCGTATTCGGCTCCTGCTGCGTCGTCATGACAGAAACGTGGGGCTTTCTGCTGCTAATATTTGATATTGTTGCAATGGCGACGTCTGGCGGCGCAGACTGCGTTGAGCGGGAAAGGCGCATATTGATGCCCAGCTTCTTCGCAGCGGCGTTGACAACAGGTCGTAGTGTGGGCAGGCAGGCGGAGATGATGCCAGCGCACATTTCAACATCGGACCAAACAAGCAACGGTGCTAGTGAATAAGGGATATCATTCTCGTCGTAGTTAAAAAGAACCCACGTTCGATATGAAGAGGCGAAAACAGCGCTGCGAAAGTGTTGGTCGTTTGTGTCGATTGTGGATGATGGAGAACTTACAAGAAACCAAGACCGAAAACCACTGTCAGGCCGATCTTTTCACTCTTCTTGAGATGAAGTCTCCAGATTTGAGGAATGGGTAGCAGCAAAATCACAATATCACTGAAGATTGTGCTGCTAGCATTTGCCAACCAGACGGCGACCTCGTTCACACACTTGCCCTCCAGCTCAGGAATCCACAGCTTCTCAATCGGCTTGCAGACAAAGGAGAAGAGGAAGGATATTGTAATGGCCCAGCAGATAACAAAGGTGGCGACAACAATGACCTGCTTCTTGAAGCTAGGGACGCGAAATATTCGGTAATACATCATCAACAGGCTGAGTTTGGTCCAGCAGAGATTCCAGATGTAAATAACTTCGGTGATAAGAAGCCACTTAGAAATGTTGTGGACGGCGTGCTTTGAGACGCTGTCGACATGGTAACCGACACCTTCAATGTACATGGCGAAGCCAATTCCAAGCACAGCACAGTTCCAGAGCTATTCGGTCAGTACAATCAACTGTGTATCGGCCTGTTTGTATCATACCATGGAAAACATGATGAGATAGTCATCCCACCACAGCTGTTGACTTCTAAGCCGTCGACTAAGTAGACGAAGGAAAACGGACATTACTGCCAACGTTGTCACCCATGACGTAGACAGGATAATCCATACTCTCATAGCGCGCGGCTCGTAGTGTGGCACGCCAGGCACTTTATATCCCGAAAGGTTGGCCACCATTGTGACAGCTGGCCGAGACTAATGCACTCTCAACGATGCAATCTCCAGTAATGTTGATGTAGAATAGGAAGCGAAGACAACAGACGTTTGCCAGTCAAGGGTCAGTTTTCAACGGTCTTGCATCCATTCCACTTAGCCAATTGGAAAAACGGGCAAAAGCGAAGACCAGATACGGCAGGACCGCTGTGTTTGCTTATATATAACTGAGCCATACTATGGACAGGCAGCGGGCGGCGCGAGAGATTTAGGGCCGGCGCAGTCGACCAGGATGGTAAAGACGAACATCAAGCTGCGTTAGTCGACAGGGCCATCCATCGCGTCGCCACCTCGGCGCTTCTCGACGGAGACTTTTATTAGCAATTTGCATCGCACTTGTGTAGTTAGGGGCAGGCAAAAGTGTCGCACTAGCAGAAAGAGGCGGCGGACCAGACGCCAGACGCTGCTCACATGCCTTTTCGCCGTAGGGTCGATCCGCTGCTTGGCCGGGGCGGGAAGCTGCTTCGGAGCGACCCGCTTGATGGATCTTTGTACAGTGTGCTGCCACGTGAGAATTATCCGTTTCTAGGGTTGACGGTGGTGCAGGTAGACAAATGGGGAGAGAAGGTTGTGTTTGTGGATGAAGAAATGAAGAAGTTGGCGATGACAATTTTGGTACTGTGTTGGGAAATGCTTGGCGTTTTCCAGCTGGCAGCCGGCCCAAGAAAAACGGAAAACGTATCGCTGGCAGCTGGCAGCTACAAACAGCCCCAAATTCAGCCTCGACTAACCAGCAACCAGAGTGTCTTGTAATCATCTCTCAACGCCAAACCTCGCTTTAAATATATATGGCTTGCCCCAGAACTTGATACCATATCCTGTCCAGTCTTTGCAGCGTTATAAGCTTCCTTGAAACTCATCCATGCAGGCCAGCGAAACGCTGTGCCGGGTGGCTAGATAGCAGCGTTGTTTCGTAGCCCGCCGCCACTTGAATCGAGTATAGACAACGCCAGCAAGCAGTGCCGTTAGAGCAGCCAGTTCTCCAGGTTCTTCTAAGATCAAAACAAATTCAGAAATCGTGGGCAAGTGGACGGACTAGTTTGGCGTCCCTAGTCCCCCCGCTTTGCCTGCACACTGTCAAAGAATATTGGCCAACTGATGGAGACTGCCGATGGGCCCGTCGATATCTGCTTTTAATTAATCAATAAAGATTGGTTCAGTCCGTTTTAGTAACGAATTTTGTCACGACGAGCAATATACTAGTTAGTTCATAAAGACTTATTTTGTGATACCAGCCATGTCTGGGGAAGCGGGCAACTTGAGGAGCCTAGGGGCGGCGAATTATACCGATCAGGCAGGCATAAACCAACGCCATTGTGACAAGCGACAATAGTTACCACCAAAAGAGAAAACGATGCAAATGCAAAGGTGCCATTTAGAGTTAGGGAGGCTATGTACATTTGAAGACCCCCTCACGTTTCTCCCACCTCCTGCATGGCGGGCAGGGACGGTAGTGCCTTGTGATCAAGTTGAGCCCGCCAACCTGCAGATGAAGTCCTCACTACTGCTGAAGAATGAACGCCATGGACGGCCCGGCGTCGCACTAGCCGATCGCGGCGCGACTCCAACAGGCACCATCTTTTTCCAGATCATCACTGCCTTGGTGGTGTGCAGCTCTGCGAGCCCAGCCGCAACGTGAACGCACACCTGTTCGGTGGTGCTCGCCCCGAGATTTGCCACCGGGAACAAGAGGCTGAAACCAGCCTCTTCACGCCGACCATGGGGCCCCATTCCTACTTTGGTGATGCTACCCCGCGTTGCATCTCCGAGAGCTGATCCATCACCGTCGCTGGCTGTGAGTTTGGCACCAGTTGTTGCCCCAGTAGGACTGCGGATTGCGAATATGCCTTGCCGCATGTAATCATATGTAGAACCCCCACATTCGTGCTAGAGCAAAGGACAATGCAGATGTCTGTTCATGGCTTCGTCCCATGTTACCCATCGTGTTTCGTGCCTGGCAAGTTTCCCAATCGTTCCCTGTCGGTTGTTGTACAGGTGCATGTTTCATTAATTCACGAGCAGTGTATGTCTCCCTCTTCTAATTGGAACATCAATCATCTTTCACTTAACCTGAGTTCCGAGTTTCGAGCCCCGATTTCTCTTTCTATGGTAGCGCCTTAAATGCCCAAGTATTCTTTGAATGCAATCATGAGTCCCATAAGAATACTTTTTATATCTTGAATATATCAACCTCCCTGCAGTTTCCATTGCCTTTTTCCCCATCAACATCTATCGATACTTAAAAATCGTCGTTGGTATGTGATTTAACTCTAGTCCTCAGTCAGGTCGCCATACTCCCACTGGCCTTGGCGCTCAGCCTTGGCCTGGGTCTCCGTCTGGCGGAGGTGCTGCAGGACAGGCTCAAAGGGCTTGCTGCGCTCCCACGCCTTCAGCTTCTTGGGCACCATTCCGAAGCCAGCGGCGACAATCTCGTTGTTGACCGACTCGTTAGGGCCGGGGAGGCCGCCGTCTGCCTTGGGGTCGTAGAGCGTGATGTAACTAATGTTCTCCTTACTGTCGACATAGTCGAAGCTACCAACGAGGCGCTTTCCCTCCGTCAGCTCAGCAATGAAGGCGACGGCCTCGTCAAAGTAATCGGCGCCAGTTGGGAGCTGGACAAAAGCCAGCGAGGCGTCGACAGCTTGGGGCTTGAGCTTTTGACTGCCGAATTGGCCCTGGTCTAGAGAGCGGAGGTTGGACCAGGCAACCTTTTCCGAGTTTCCGTAATCAACAAACATGACCTCGGCCACCTTGGCGGTGCGGTCATTTGCACGGACACGAGCACGATACCACTGACCGTCTAGCGAGAATTTGGCCGAGACATAGTCACCGGTCTTGGGAGCATCGGCCAGGGGTTTGTTGTTCTTGGAGTCAAGATGGAACTTGCGGAAATCGCTCATGAGCAGCTCAAGGGCAGCCGTGCCTTTTCCAATCTCCTGAATTTTGAGCTTACCATTGCTGTCAATGTTGGTAATGACAACATCACGGTAGTCAGTGGGGCGTTTTTCCAGAGAAACTTCCGTCTCCTGTGTCTCTGCGGGGGCCTCATCTTCCTCCTCCTCATCTTGGGATGGGTCCCAGTCCTTCCAGAGATTCTTGCGACCTTCCTTGGCGCGCTTTTCAGCAGCAAATAGCTCATTGGAGTTGCCCGATTTCTGTGCCGAATATTCATGCACCGTGGCAAGTCCCTCTTCCACCAGGACCTTGGCAAAGTTCTCGCGACCAATGTATAGCTCTCCAATGAAACCGCCGACCTTGTCCATATCTTGAATGTTGACCTCACAGTCACGCTGGTTGCAGCGGCGGTTGGCCAACTCAAGGGCCTCCTTGCCGAAAGGTTCGCCACCTTCACCGTCAGGGCGGGGAGCACGAGGGCCACGGATTCCACCGAGAACAAGTGTCAGCTTCACACTCTCACGAGGGATCAGGATAGTGAAACGAGAGCCAGCTTTGCAAAAGTCAACAATGGCAGGAACCTTCTTTTGCCGTTGCAGAGTGGCGAGCATGATCTTAGCCTTCTGGAGGTTGTCCGAAAGATCAAGGTACTGTTTAGCCTTTTGGGGTTTACCAGACCACATGCCCTTCTTTTCTTCCTTGGCCTTTTCCTGTGCAGCGAGAAGATCATCATAGATAGGCGATCTATCGGTGTCGTCCTTGCGATGACGAATAACGGTAGCCCAACCAGCTTCGACCAGCTCTAGTCCAATATTCTTGCCCTTGTCGGTGATGGTAGCGACCTCCTTAGCCTCAAACCCTTCGGTCGCGGGCTTGTTGCCATCAATGCTAATCTTGACTTGCTTGCCAATGACCTTTTGTCTCAAGAATTCTTTGGCTTCATCACGGAATGGCGCCTCTGAGGCCTCATTTGTGCGAGGGCCACGGACACTGCTAAAGCTGATGCGCTTCTCACCACCGTTCTTGGTGCGCACGAGCACGGTGTCAGCAGCGAGGACTTTGAAGATTGCCATGTCCTGGTTTCCGCCGTCTGCCTTGGCCACGTGATGCTTGTGAAGGCGAAGCTTCTTACCTTGTGCTTGCTTCTCGGCAGCACGCAGTGAAGCCATCTTTTCACCCAACATAGTCGAGTGGAAGTCATTGCATCGAGCAAGACCCTCTTGAAGGAGAAACTCGGCGATGTTTCCGCGGGGATGGAGTACGTGTGCAATTAGCTGTCCCTGGGGGCTCGCGCCAACGATTTCAACCTTGACAAGACGCTGTAGAAGCCTGGACTCGACAAAGACCTTGGCTTCGTTACCATGTTCTTCAGCAGGCTGTGTAGCTCCGGTTGAGGTCTGTACTCTTTCGGTGGCCGGGGCACGAACACCAGCAAGCAGGGTCATGGGCTGAATGTGCTTTTTCTCCGAGAGGAGTAGACGCACAAGAAGTCTATCACCGCTGAGAACACGTTCGACAATGCCATCGACAGTCTTTCCCTTCCATTCTCTGATAAAGTCGGGACTTCCAAGGTCGTTTTGCACGTCAATCATGCCACCAGTGCCAGCCCACAAGCCCTTGGACTCGGCCTTGGCCTGGGTTTCAAGGGCGCGAAGAGTCTCGAGCTTATCAAGAATCTCCGGGGAGTCTTCCTTCTTGCCAGCATCCTCTCGGACTTTTAACCAGCCAGCCTTAACCAACTCATCGGGGAGATCAGTGCCGTCCTTAAGCTTGACAGTGCCGAACTCTCGTCCAGAGTTGGGGATTGTATAGTGAATCGTGGCCTGAACAGCCTTTCCGACAACGAGGTTTCGGAGGTACTCGCGGGATTGGAAGGCAAAGGGTTCGTCGCCGTCACGGCGCAGATGAGGAGCGCTGACGTAGGCGAGGGAGATGTTTCGTTCCGCAGCAGGGTTGTTTAGGCTGGTCAAGACCAAGGTGTCGCCACTAAGAACGCTCTTGACATTGCCGATAAAAGGCTTGGACATGATGAATAAACCGATAGGGATGCACAGGGAGATCTATGAACAGACGCGGGTCAGCTGCATTGCATATACGTGGCTGCAAGATTGGCAGAATATGGGAGACGGCGTCTCAGCATAGTCCAATGTCTAGTTTCCTGGCCATTGCGCCTTTGTAGACAATCATAAGCATATGGTAGACGAATGTTGTTCCCATATCATGGCGCCATTATTTCTACACCGCCATCGGGCATTTTGCCGGAGAGGGCTGGCAGAGCGCCTACCTAAGCCTCACGAGGTAATTGGGTTGACGTACCTAGGGGCAAGAGATGGGACAGGGACAGAAAGCAGACGAGAAAGTCGGATTTAAAAGTCAAAGAAGTGACCTTTGGAGCAGACAGGTGGAGAGACGGATTGCAGAGGTCTGTAGAAGTGGCTGGGAGACGTGGGAAGGGGAGCTTGGATGGGAGGCCCCGCATTGTGGTGTCGTGTGTCTTGGGAAAGTGGAAAGTGGTGAGGCAAGGTGGCCATTCGCACCGAACAAAAAGATGTATAACCTAACATAAGCAATGAATAACCTAACAGAAAGATGTGTATAACCTAATAAAAGCAATAAATAATCCAACATAAGTAATAAATAACCTAACATAAGCAATAAATAACCTAACAAAAAGTAATGTATAATCTAACAAAAGCAAGGAATAACCTAACATAAGCACTGAATAACCTAACAAAAAGCAATGTATAACCTAACATAAGCAATGTATAACCCAACACAAAGTAATGTATAACCGAACAAGAAGCAATGTACTAACAAAAAGCAATGTATAACCTAACAAAAAAGCAATGCAACATGTATCCGCCTCCTTTTCTTTCTTTTATTTTTCGGAATCCTCTTTGGTATTTTTTTTTCTTAATTCCAACCCGATTTCTTAAGCTCCCATCCCTCTGCTGCTCCTCTCAACCATTTCCGCCAGGCGCTTTGCAAAGATGCCCGCCATGTTCTTGAGCCCCTCTTCATCACGCAAGCTCGCGTGGCCGCCGATGCCGACAGCCACATTGCCCGTCTCCGGGCTGACGCCAACATCCGCGTATACCGCCTCGGTCGTGACCACAGACGTGTCGAGTCCCGCGACAGAACTCTGCCCGGCCAAGGGCTCCACCGAAGCATAGTCTGACGGCACGCCCAGAGGCCACGGCTGCAGAATTGCATCGCCCTGCGACGCGCCGGATGAGGACCTCAGCATAATCTCGTCATTCCAGAGAATGTTCAAGTGGGTGTTGAAGAGACGCGAGCTGGCGGCGCCTTGGGTGGTTGTCGCCCAGCCCATCACATCTCGCAGACGACTTTGCTCGTAGCCCGAGCGAGCGTGCATCTTTTCCTGCATGCCCTGCAGGACCTCCCTTGCGGCGCTCAAGTTTGACGTCTCGTGCTCGTTGATGAGGTCCTTGGGCACGGCAATTGGCAGCATGTTGACGGTGGGACTGGCCAGACGGTCCATGCCATCCATCTCAGACGATCGTCCGGCCGTGTAGTAGCCGAATACCGGAGAGGAGCGGGCGTTTGTGGTATCTGCCAGCATCCGCCCGAAGGCGACGACAATCAGACACTGCACAGTGACTCCGTATGCGCGAGCTGCAGCCTCGAGAGCGGCTTTGCTAGTCTCGCTGCAATCAAACACGACAAATGGCCTCCTTTGGCGAGGTGCGCCCTCGTTGATCGCGGTGCGTGGCTCCAAGACGGTAGGTTCGCAGTCTTGCAGGGCTTTCTTCCAGAATTCTTGCTCGTTGTTGGCCCGGAGATGTTCCAATGTGGTTTCAACAAACTTGGAAAAGGACAAGGGTGCGGGCTGCGCCTCTTGCGCATCGCCCCGGTAGAGACGGGTCAGATCGTCGATGAGAATACCAACGCTCCAGGCGTCGTACACGGTGTGGTGCATCCTCATGAGCACAGCATCACCACGAGCGCCACCGCGAACAAGGCAAAGGCGAACAGGGGGGTCGTACAGCGATGACGGAAGTCGGTAAAGCTTTGAAATTTCTGCCTTGACAACGGTTTCCAGGTCACTGTACTTTGGCACCTGCAGCACCGTGAAGGACTCGGCTGCTTGTGCGGGGTTCGGTTTCAAAATGACCTGGACGGCGACTGTAGGCTTGACCTGGGCAAAGCAGGTCCGCAGGGAATCGTGTTTTTGTATAAGAGACACCCAGGCACTCCGTAATCGGTCCACTTGCAGCTCACTTGTCGTCTTGAAAACCCATGTTGGCTCATACAACGTCTTTCCGGAGCGCAGCCAGAGCGCCAAGTGGAATTCCTGACCAGCCAGCACCGGCAGAACGTCTTGCACATCCTCGGGCCTTTTGTCCAGCTTGGAGAGGGCCTGTTGTCTGGTCTCTGAGTCGACCGACGAGACTGTGGCCTCGGTGCCATTTGGAGTTTCGCCCGTCGAGGCCTGCCTGGTGGCCTTGGCAAGGGCTACTTCACAAAGCTTGCCCAGCTTTGCATTGCGCAGAATGTCCATGGTTGTCAGCGAAATCTGGGCTCGCCTGCACGCGCCAGCCACACGGATCGCCACGATGGAGTCAACGCCAAGAGAGAAGATGCTGGTGTGCGCATCCATCTTCTCAGGCGCGTTCTCTGTGGTCTCAGACAGTATGTTGATCAGAGACCTCAGGTACCGGTCGATGGCGTCAGCATTGTACGCAGCAGGTGTCGCCTCGTTCGTCATTGAAAGCCCAGGTGTTGGCAGCTCGGCAAGTAGACCAGGAGAAGCAACAGCGCGTTCATCGGGGCGCTTTTGGACACTCTGGTAGCTTTCGACAAGTAGTCGCACTGCTTCGTCCGTAACCTCGTCCGAGAACTTGGAGTAGACTTGGAGCTGGAGAGTGTCATCCGCGTTCTGGTGAACCTCAACAACCAAGTCGTACTGGGACGGAGGAAGAGCCTTCTCTTTCCCTTCCGTCTGCTCGGGCGATGCAGGCCATTTAGGTTCCTCCGAGTCCTCGCCTCTTCGGAAGACGAAAAGAACTTGGAATAGCTGCTCGTTGTGAGCATCAGTCTGTCTCCACAGCTGCTGGATATCGGATAGCGACGCATGCACATGCTCCAAGGCATTATCCTGCAACGCTTGCAAATCTCGCAAGTAGCGGCTGTTGCTGAATGACCCTTCCTTCAAACAGATTCTCAGAGGCACTGTGTTGAGCATCGGGCCAGCCACCTCGTCTGCGCCCGGCAGGACGAGTCTCGCGGCATGAACTTGACCCATGACCACATCTCTGGACTTGGTGTGCGCGCCGATGGCCTTGCCGACCGCCAATTGGCAGACAGTCTGGACAGTCACCCCTTCCTCAGCACACCATTGCTCCAGAAGAGAAACATTGTGCGTCAATTCGACAGTGCGGGCAGCAATTCTGGTCTGGATCGGCTCGGAAGATGCCACGCCGTGATAGCCCGCCAGGCTGTCGACCCAAAATGATGCAGATTTCGATGCCGCCGCTTGTATAGCCGTTGCGAACTCATAAAATGGCTTGCGTTCGGGGACATCCAAGTCGTGCATGAGCGCCCAGAGGTCGTTAAAAATGAAACCAATTGAGACGCCATCGTAGGTCGCATGATGCAGAGAAACAACGAGCACGGCGCGTTGCGGGCCGCGAATGACTGTTGCGCCAACAGGGGGTCTCTCGAACGATGCAATATCGACGAATCTCGTGCGCCCAGTCACATTGTCAATGTCCGCCTGGACGGAGCCTGCAACTTCAACTTCACTCCAATCCGGGGTTGGGTTCTGATGGACTGCACCGACAAGCTCCGCACCTGGCCCTTTGGTCTTGTGGAAGGATGTTCTCAGGATGTCGTGTTTGGCGACGAGGCTGAACCACGCTGCTTTCGCTTTGGCGTTGTCGATGCCCTGCGGCAACTCAACCACGTGGTGGTGGGAATACAGCGAAGGGTCCATCATGGCAGTGGCTGTAACCATGGCTGCTTGGAGCGGCGTCAATGGGTACACGGCAACGACATCATTCAGTGATTCTGCTGTAGAGCCAGAAATCATATCTTTGGACCAAGATTGCTCGATGCGAGTGTCGATAGATTTGCCGGCCGACCCTTGGGTGGTTGGCCCAGAAGCTGCGCCATTCAAGCTACGCTTGAGTTCAATATGCGCGGCTAGCTTGGCTATGCTTGGATTTCTGAGCACGTCGGCACCGGAAACTTGAATGTCGGCTTGGCGGAGCATCTTTGAGAATCGAATCGTCGTAATCGAATCAATGTCGTACTTGATGAGTGGCGCCGTCTTGCTAATCTCGATCGGGGTGCAATCCGAGAATTCTGCGATGATATCTCGAAGCTGTTCCTCTATCGGTGACCATTGATGATCTTCAGATTGCGATTCAACCTTCTTTTTCAGACCGTTCTCCGATACCTTGATCAGCTTGTCTTGGCCGTGTAAAAGATCAGACACGATGCTCTCCATTTCGTCAAGCAAGCTCGTCAACTCCTCGGCCGTGTCAAACATGGTCGAACTTGCCCGCAAAGTCACCGTGTTCGTGGCTGGGTCTGCTTCACACTCAAGGGCCAACTCAAAGTCAAGCAACATTTCGCCTTCAATCTGTTGGAGGATTCTCGGTTCGTCGTCGACGGGATTTCCCGAAGGTCCGGTTCTCGTAAAGGAAAACAAACTGGAGAACAGCGAACCCGAAATTCCCAGCCACCGTTGCAAAGATCGCAGAGATGTGTATTGGTATCCCATGGACGTGTACAGCCTGTTTTGGGCTGTCTTGACCAGTTCAGATAGGGTCTTTCCATCTGCGCCCAGGCGAAGTCGTTGAGGAATTGTTGAGATGCAAGGAGCAGCCATTGATTCGATGCCTTCCACTTCAACAGATCGTCCCGAGAGGACGATGCCATAGACCAAGTCGTCACGCTGGAGCTTCTGTGACAACACGTAGCCGAATGCTCCTTGGTTGATAGCTGACAAAGTAGTATTGATTTCGGTGCACAGTCCCTCTAGACTGCCCAGACTTGCGCTCAGAGTTTTTGTCGCACTTCTCCGGGTTTTCGGAACCGTCGAATCCGTGCTAGGATTGTAGTCGCTGAATAAGTCTGTCCAATACTTCTTGGCATCGCCGTGGTTGTGTTGCTGGGCTGCGATGTGCTTTAATAGAGGCAGAACAGATGGTCTATGTACCAACTCTTGGCCCTTGTAAGCCGCTTCAAAATCTTCAAAGATCAATTTGATAGAAGCTCCATCATATAGCGAATGATGGATCGAGAGCATGAAAAGAGGTGACCTGTCTGTCGATTCGGCATCGTTGCAAATGGCCGCGGTAAACCTGAGGGGAGGTAGCTTGTCGATGTTGGCGACTATGTCGTTTGCCAGATCCTTCTTGGAAGAGTTTAACTGAGATTCCAACTCGCCCTGGCGTCCAGAAACATGTTTCCAACGAGGCTCAGAGTATTCGGCTTCGAGAACGAGCTGGACAATGTCATCTCCCAGTCTGGAGAAGCAAGTTCGGAGCAACTCATTATTCCTAACAACGGGAATCCACGCCGCCTTGACGCTTTCAATCGACACACTCGGCCCCAGCTCAAAAGTCATATGAGACACATACTCATTCTCATCTTCAGACTCGTGGGTCATTGTATGCGCCACGAGAATCTCTTGTAGCGGCATGCAGGGTCTGACTGATTCGATATGCGATATGCCCTGAATCTGCAAAAGCTTCCTGGCTCGTCTTTCAAGGTCTTCGAAATGCTCGTTTATCGTTTCCGAGCTAATTGGCGCGTTGCCGTGTGCAGACTTTGCTTCGTAGCTCATGTGGCACAAGTCCTCGACAGTGGGATTCTGCAGTAACCGAGCCACTGGTATGTTGTATCCAATCCTTCTGAAGGTGAACGAAAGTTTGACTGCGGAAACACTGTCAAAACCAAGCTGGAACAATGTGCTTTCTGGCCCGACGGGACGGCCCTCGTCACGCGGCACGACACTTTCAATGACCGATAAGAGGTCCTTTTCGGCCAGAGTCAAGTCTCTTGATGATGGCTGTCTTTCGGTGTCGGTTTCAGCGGAAGTCTCTCCGAACAGCTCGCCGAGTGAAATAGAGCGGAAAAGTTGCTCTAGAGCTTTAGCGTCTGTCTTTGCCGAAGTGTCCCTCAGAGGGATCATCGTCACGGGAATGATGAAGTCGGGGACCATGTAGGACGGTAGTGTCTGGCTACAAGCCTCTTGGAGATCATCCTGTCGATTCTCTTTGACCCAACGGAGCTTTCCACTTTGAGGGGCACCAAAAGGGGCCAAAAAGGATACCAGAAACTGCTTGGAAGTACTGGGATGTTTGAGAAGAAGCACCACGACATCGCATTCCGTCGAAGATAAGGAGCGCACGACCTCCGACACCTCGCCAAGCTCCAATCTCTGTCCACGGACCTTGACTTGTTCATCCTTGCGGCCGAGGAAAAGAATAGAGTTGTCGGCATCCATTCGTACAATATCGCCAGTCCTGTACACTCTCTTGCCATTTATCTCACAGAACCCCTTGACTTCGGGTCGGTTCAAGTATCCGTTGGCCACCAAGCTTCCTTCGAAAACAAGCTCACCCGCCATACCTTTTTTGACGTGAGTATCTGCTCCGGTAACCAGGATGTGGGCAACACAATCGCCCAAAGGATTACCAATACAGCGGGTGTCAGAGTTTGGTAAAATGAGCGCCGCGGTGCAACCGACCGTGACTTCTGTTGGTCCGTAGGCATTCACCAGAGAAACGTTGGGTGATGATGCCCAGATCTGTTGCGTCTTGGGTGTCATCTTTTCTCCTCCGACCCCGAGATAGACAAGATGGGGAGTGTCTTCGGGAATCAAGCCGGTTTGATCCAAAAGAGACGGGACGATGCCCGTATGCGTCACCTTCAGCTCCTTCAATGTTCGCGGGAAATCATCAAGCATTGATAAGCGTTCGCCAGTGACTGCGCAGAGGCCGAACCGCCACGCTAGGAACATCTCTCCGATATGGACATCAAACGCCCTGCTGGCCAAGTTGAGGAATTTACCGACACCGCCAAGCTCCAGAGACTTGGGGCACACGTCGCCGATAAACTCTCCCCACGCGCTGGTGAAGGAGCTCAAGTTCTGCCTGCTGACTCTAACACCCTTCGGGGCACCTGTAGAGCCCGAAGTGTAGAGTAGGTAAGCATCGTGATCTACCGGGTGGGTATCGAGAATGTTTGCAGTGTCCCTAGTAGCCACATCTTCCAGGAATGATTTGTCTTTTACGTCGAGCAGAACCATGTCCGCCGGCAGTTCCACCTCGTCAAAAGTGTCGTCACAGACGAACGCCAAGGCGGCGCTGCTGTCTTTGAGCAGGAACGACTTGCGATCCGCAGGCAGTGACATTTCGATAGGAACATATGTGCACCCGGATTTCAGGATGCCAATGATTACGGCGAACGCGATCAGAGAACGGTCCAAAGAGACGCCGATGGCTCGACCGGGAATGTTGAGGCTGATGATGAAATTTGCGAGTTGGTTAGCAACTTGGTTGAATTGCTTGTAGGTCCAGAACTCAGTGAGAATTCCACCATCATCCAAGAAGTCCGTAGCGACCTCGACCGCTTTCCAGTCCGGATGCTGCTTAGCCCATTTCTCAACGTCGGATACCGGCCCAACAAGGGGCGGGTACTGAGCCACGACGTTCGAAGAGCAAATCGAAAGGAGACGGGAAGGAAGTTGCTCTGTGAGCTGGCTCAAGCTTGTATCCGGGGTGGCCGCTTCGAAAGCAACGACTAATGCGTCGAGCTGTTCCAGGAAAAGCCTCTGTTGGTCCGAGGTCATCAAAGTTTCGTCGACAGATAGAGATAGAGTGACAGTGTCGTCACCGTTCTCGAATACATTGAGCGCGAATTCGTGGTCCACCGTAGGATCCAAGACATCCTTGATTTCGTGCCAGGGTACAGAGTTGCCTCGGCCGTCTTGGTTGTGGGGATGTAGGACGAAGATGGCCGGGTAGAGAGCGTCCTTTTGACCTCTACCCAGAGTCTTGCGCACTTGAGTAGACTCGGGAGGCCCATGTCGGATGCCTTCCATAACGAGGCTTTGCTGTTTCATGATCAACTCGTTCAGGCTGCCACCAGACTTGAATGGGACGGGATATGTTGCCGACAATGGAGCCATGGCATCTACGAGCCGCGAGTTCAACAGCCTCTCGGAACGCACTTCACCAAATAGTATGCTCTCAGACTCGCGGTACTCGACAAGCATAGATCCAAAGGCGACACGGAAGAGCGGTCCAAGGGATGTTGCCCCCAATTGTCGCGCCAGTGCAGCGAGTTTGGAAGCCGGATTCGTCGATTTCATTTCAGTGGTACGATGCCGGATCTGCTTCGGAGCTGCTTCCGCACTACTGGACTCGGCGTCTTCGAGATCTTCTGGCTGCGCAAAAGGGCTCAGACAATCGTGCCAAAACTTTGCGGCAGCCGACTTGTCAGTTCGCAATACCAGCCTGCTGATTGCCTCTGCCACCTGACAGCGGTCCCCCAGGACCTGGCTGGACGTGTACGCAGCGGCAACGTCATTCTTCAAATGGCTTATCATGTCTCCATCATACAGAGAGTGATGAATTGTCAAGACCATCACTTTGCGATCTTGGTGTGAAAGGATATTGACCTGCCACAAGGGAGAAGAGAAGGTCTTGTTGTGCTGTGCAGTTGCGAACTTGTCCCGGATCGCCTTAATCGACAGCTGCAAATCGTCGAATTCGGCAGCTGATTCCTCCCAGTTTACTGCGACTTCGTTTTGAATTACCTGAAGAAACATGGTCGACGACTCAGGGCGCTTTGCGTGCTCTTGCTGCTCAAGGAGCGCTGTGGGAAGGAGGCTCAGTCTCAGAATGTCATGGGACTTGCATACGCGCTCCCAGGCTGTGCGAAGTTGCTCAATATCAGCGGTTGGGAGGATATTCCACGCGAAGCTACCCCAGTAGAGGGTAGGGCTCTTGAGCGTCTCGACTAGCATGCCGTCTTGGAAAACTGTAGTCGGAAGCGTATAAAATTGGCTCGGGTCCTTGCTCAAGTAATTCGCAACGAGCGGCCTCCAACTTCCTAGTTGTGCGTTGAAGAAGGGTTCCCAGTCTTGGCTTGGTTGGCTCTTGACAGAAAGATGGCCAATTAAATCATCAATCGTTGCACTGTCCAGCACTTGGACAGCAGAGATGGTGTGCCCGACATTCTTCAACTTGGAGCTCAACCTTATTGCCCCGATTGAATCAACGCCAATCTCAGCAAGCGTCGTTGTTTTTGATAGACAAGATGGAAGGATCTTGGCAACGCTTCGAATTGAGTCGAGGATGGACTGGTGTTGGCTGCACCATTCGGAATCCACCTCTTCAGCATCCGTCTGCGACGTTGGCTCCGCGGACCACTCGGTGGCAAGAATCATGAGTAACTGTTTGCGGTTGACTTTGGCAGATTGATTCCGCGGTATTGTCCTCACTGGGATGAAGATGTCTGGAATCATATGTTGTGGAAGCTGAGTCCTGGCATGTCTCTTCACCGATTCTGCTATGCTTCGGGCCTCTTCCGTCTCTAGTATGTAGGATGTATCATTTTGCGACGAGTCTTGCTGTCCGCAGTCAATGAAGCAAACCAGAACATCGCCTGTAGAGCCAGGAAGCTGAGTGAGTATTACTTCTGCGTGAACAACAGACTCGTGGGCCGCCGAGCACACAGTCGCGATCTCGCCCATCTCGACGCGCATGCCCCGGATCTTGACTAGATCATCTTTTCTTCCAACAAAGTCAAATGTTCCATCGAGCAGTTGACGAACATAGTCTCCGGTATGATAAACACGACACTTCAACGTCTCGTTCCATCTGAATTTCTTGTCGTTGCCGTCCTCGCTGTCCCAGTACCCAGGTGAAAGCTGGACACCGGAAAGGACCAGCTCGCCAAGACCGTGCCTCATCACCAGGTATCCAGATGCCATGACGCACGCATCAACGGCTGGAAGGGCCGTACCAATGTTTCCGCTTCGCAAGTTGGGCTGCAAGTTGTTGATGGTAGAATTAATGGCCGTTTCTGCTGGCCCATACACGTTGCAAAGGGACATACACGCCAACCACCTGTCGGCGAGAGACTGAGGTAGTTTCTCACCGCCCATGGTGACCACTCGCAGGGTAGTCAAGTCCTCGGGTTCTAGAGTGCTTGCAAAGGTGGGTGTCATCGACGCATGCGTAGCATTGACTTTGTTGGACAATGCGGTGAAGGACCCAAGAAGGATGTCTCGAGAGGCAGAAACAAGGGTTCCGCCGAGCTTCCAGGCCGCAAATACGTCTCTGACAAACACGTCAAACGTGTACTGTGCGAATTGTAGATATCGAACATCATCGCCAGTCAAGTCGCTGCCGGCGTTGATGCGCTCGATAAATGAGTCGATGGATACGCTTGCTGCCTTGTGTGAGATGGGCACCCCCTTTGGTGTACCTGTTGTGCCGCTCGTGAAGATGACATAGGCAATGTCTGACTCGGAAATTGAGGTTGCGCTTGAGGCGGCTGAAGCTTGGATCTCAGACGGAAGCCCGTTGGGTTGCTTGCCCCGTGCGATCAGATCTGCGACGTTGACGGCCTCGAATGGAGCTTCCAGGATACCTGACAGCTTTGATGCTGTGGCTTCGCTTGCAAGGATAGTTTCGGTCTTTGCCTTGTCAATAAGCAGGCGTTGGCGCACGGCAGGGTAGCTGGGGTCAATGGGACACCACGAAGCACCGGCCTTCAATACACCCAAGATGGCAATGTACAGCTCCGGACATTTCTCCATGCAGATTGGAACGACAGGTTTGGTGCCATCGTTGCCCAAGCGACTAAGCAAGAACGACGAGACAATGTCGGCCCTCGCATCCAATTCTGCGTATGTGAGTTGAACTTTGGGAAAACTTGCAGCCAAGTCGTCATAGAATACAAGCGCCGTCGACGAGGGTGACTTGCGGGCTTTGTCGGCAACGCACTCGTGCAAGAGCTGTCTGCCCAGGTGCGATTGCTCTTTCACTTGCGGGTGCACGTCAATAGTTTGCTGGGGATTACCAATGGTGGGATCCAAAAATAAGCTCTCGGGATTCGAGACGATGTTCTCAGTGACCCTTGCAAGGTCCTGCAGCATGGAGCAGGCTGTCGCATTGTCGAGCAGCGCATACTGGTAGGTTGTTCTGAACTCCAATGCACCAGAAGCATGCGGGTAGACCTCTACCATGACGGCCTGATCATTCTGCATGCCAGGATGGTCGACCTTGTCGTACAAGCTCGCGCCTTTGCCGGTGTTGAGGTACATCTGGAGAGCAAGCGTGGTGTCGTATCGCGCTCCCGTGATGGGGGTGTGAAGGTGCAAAAGGCCGGCCGCATTCTGCTTTGTTGCTTCCAAGAAGACGTCAATGTTCTTCTTCTCGTTGGCACCGTCCATGGACACTCGGACGGGATGAACTGTAAGGACTGGCGCAGAACAGTTGGCCAGGTCGTCGGTGAAGCGATCCGAAACAACGTTGCCAAATGCAATATCACGTTCACCGGTATAGGTGAGCAACACGTATGCCCAAGCTGCTTGAAAGACTGACAAAGGCGACACCTGCAATGCCGCAGCTTTACTTGTCACGGTGCTCAGTAATAATTCGGACACGAAGCTGAAACCACCGCAGCCAAGCTCTGAGCTTCCAGGAATGGTGCTTCGAAGACATGGAAAAGGTGGCGAGGTGAGACCATCCATGTACGACGCCCAGTACTTGTATGCCGCTTCCCTATCTTGCAAAAAGTGTCGTCCGACTGCGGTGGAAATCCCGGTCCTCTCAATTATCGGCTGGCCGAGGCATTCCCTCTCAACGTCCTCCCAAAGCACGGCTTCTGAGCCACCATCAAAGATAGAGTGCAGAATGCTAAAGATGACGATTGTTCGGCTTGGGGTTTGAAGGACTGACAGACGTCGAGGCGGCTCTTGCAACGTAATGGCCTTGTTAGCGGCATCTTGGGCCGTGTTAATAGCACTTTGGATGTCGTCCTCGCCATCTGCATAGTACATATGAGGCTTGACTATAGCTGCATCGTGTTCAGGCGACAAGATGCATTGCGCAAATGGCGTAAGATCGTCGTCAACGGGAACAAATACTGTCCGCATAACATCGTATCGGGACAAGACACGGACCCAAGCAGCAATGACATCTTGAGCACTCAAGTCCGGCTTCACATATAAGACAGTGTGCTGGATATAAGCTTTTAGACCCGGAACTTCTGACCGTCCGTCCACATCGGCAGTGAGGAGGTAGGAGGCTAAAGTGACGGCCTGAGAGGTGGTTGCTGGCAGGATAGATTCCACACTTTGGTCATCATATCCCAAAGACTCGATGCATTGGACTCTGTGCCGTTGTTCAAAATTTCCGACGATAGTATTTACTGCATTTAAGCTTTCAGATGCTGTCGCAGGCTGTCCCAGCTGTCGTTCAGCTTTGGCGTTGAGGTCGCCGAGGTTGCGGGAGGTGAGTATGTCGGTGACCTGTAGTCCTTCAATGCCGGATTCTCGGAAGATCTGAAGAAGCCTCACAGAGCGCAGACTATCAATGCCAAGGGACAGCAGGGTAGTCCCAGATGTGATGTTGTCCCTTCCCAGGACAGAAACTCGGGAGACGGCATCAGTGACAATGCTCGACAGAGGAGCCGTGTCTTGATCCTGTGCCGAACTTTGCGCGCTATCATCACTAATTAGTCTCAGTCCTGAGCTCTCTGGCGATGCGCAGAGTCGGCTGAGGGTCTTTCGATCCGTCTTGTCACTGGGTAAACGAGGCAGCTTGTCGATCATATAGTATAGTGTCGGGCGCATGTGTGGCTGCAGTACGTTTTGCGCTCTCTCCTTGCAACTTTCGAGTATTTCCTTGTCGTCATAAGTACTACCAGTGGGAGAGACAACAGCAACGAGTTGGATTTGTTTCTCATCCGGGCCTCCAGTCTTCAACGCCACCACGGCGACGGCGACAAGAGGGTTCTTCAAGCCGTCCTCGATTTCTCCGAGCTCAACACGCTTGCCCGAAATCTTGACCTGATCCGAGGATAGCCGTGCCAGGAATTCCACCTGAGGTGTACCATCTGGGCCGACGATGACTCTTCCTTTATCACCTGTTCGGTACAGCTTACCGAAAGGTTCAAGTTCAATAAAGGCGGCGGCTGTCTTTTGGGGGTCTTTGAGATATCCTTTGCTCAGGTGCGGTCCGCCTATGGCTATCTCACCCGCGAAACCCATGGGCATGACCGTCTTTGCATCTACCAAGTCCAGAATGACCAATGAACATGTTGGCAGCGGCGGGCCGATAAGAGCTACTCGGGTCTTGACTGATACCTTGGGATCCATCGTGCAGAATATAGTGGTCTCGGTCGGCCCATAGCCGTTGATTGAATATGTGTTGCCGTTTTCGAGGACTCGATCACCGTCAGAAGCAAAGTTGGTGGCAATCTCTTTCCTCAGCATCTCACCACCGGTCCATATCGCGCGAAGGCTGGGGACCTTTTCGGGTCGCAACAGAGAAGCCAAGCTCGGTGTGGTCAGGGCGACATTTGCATTCAGCTCATTGATTGCTGACTCTGCGTCTGTCAACATCATATTTCTATCGCACGAGCACAATGTACCTCCGAGGGACAAGGTCGCAAAGATCTCCGTGACAGACATGTCAAACGCTGGGGCTACCATCTGGAACCAGCGGGTGTTGGATGGCCCAGATTCGAATGAGTGCGATGCGACTGAGATTTGTGCCGCGACGGCGCAGATCGCCGCGTCATGCGTAATTTGTACGCCTTTGGGCTTTCCCGTGGAGCCACTTGTGAAGAGAACGTAGGCAACATCATCCTTGGATATCTCGACGGATGGCAAAAGTCGCGGTGGCGCGGCGTCCAAGTTTTGCTCAGTGACGGTCGCCACATCAATGAAGGTAAATTCGGTAAATTCGGTACAAGTTTTGAGCGAGTTTTGAAACTTTTCCAGAGTCTCGGTAGAGCCAAGCACAACTTTGGAACCGGTAACCTCCATCATGTGCTGTAATAGCTCAGGAGGGCAATCGGTCGGAACAGGCGCCACCACGCACCGTGCTTTAAGAATACCCATCCAGGCCATGTACAGTTCGACAGATGTATTCAAAGCAACTAGTATTATTTTGGCTTCCGAATCCGTATTGACTCCGACTTTTTGTAAAATTTGTTCAGCCAGAATCGAAGACAGGTGATCCAGTTCTCTGTAGGTGAGTTCAGCCCGCCCGGCGGCGTCCAAGAAGTCGACGGCGATTTTTTCAGGATTCTCTTTGGCTCTCGCCAAGAAGGCGGTATGAAGCAAAGCTGTATTACTTTCAGATAGCGAACTTGGTAGCCCGAGCTGACTTTCAAAGTCAGGAGGCGTCATCAGAGGAGGATGATTGATGACGGATGGGCCTGCGAAGGCCGAGGCATGGGTGTCTGTACCCGGTGAAAGCGTACGGTTCTCTGGCCATTCCATCATGGACAGGAACGAAGCGCAAAAAGGCTGCAAAAAAGGTTCAGGGACGATATCGAGAGAAAGGCGCAGTGAGTAGCTTGTTTCACTGGCGACGACCAGAAATGGCCTGCCAGCAAGGTATTCCGAGCCATTTCCACTGCCATTTTGAAGCAGAATAATTCCGAAACTGGATTGACTTTCTTGCAGCGTTGTCGTCAAGGTCAAGTCGTTTGCTACACGGCTGGCGCCTATGCTGCCAGAATCCTGAATGTTCCCCGCATCGCAGGCGACAAAGTCGAAGGACACCTCGTCGTCGCCGACCTGGTTCAATACGAAAGCGGCGAAAAGACGTAGTATTTGGTCTCTACTCTGATGCTTCAGGTCCAGGTTGCCGGAGATGGTGTAGTAGCGAGCATCATCGCTTCCGCTCAGCGGCTCTCGCTCTACGTGGCGGAAAGGATGCAAAGCGGCGAATCGAGTGGCGTTTGGTTGATGCATGGCTGATTAACAACGGCCTTTGTTGGGGGTTGGAGTGAACTTTGGTGATTTGCTTCGAGCGGATGCGGCCTGATTGATTACTTTTGGTGCCTCTTCTTTACTTGTGGTATCTAACAGCTCTCTGTGTGCACACCTTCTTATAAACAGCCTTGCTGTCGCCATCGCATCGCCTCGGTGCCTTTCCTCGTTCCTCATACCATGTGGAGGCATAGTCGGAGCTAATTTGCGGACCTTGATGACGAGAACCGCCAAGGATGGTGTGAAGAGTTTTTTCAGCAACTGGTCCTTGATGCTTCCGCTCATCAGATCCATTCACATATCCATTCACAGAGCCACAACAAGCACTAGAGACGCAACTGCCGGGTAACATTGCCCCGCGCGAGAATCTGCGACAAGAGCTGGCAACTGGGAAGGGAGAGAGAAAAGGCCTCATTAAGCCAGGGGCCTTGGCGCGAAGATTGCACCGTGGATCTGTGTAGCTTCTTTTCCTGTCTCATTAGATGATATAATTGACATAATGTAGGTATTAATTAGAGAGTAAAATAGCGTAAAAGGAGTTGGACCTTAATTTTAACCAACTCGAGGTTATAGCCGCTTAATGCTCTTATGCTATTATCTAGAATTTCGTCCTGCTTTATAGATTTCCTTCGTTCATCTATAGGTTAGACCGCTTTCCGAAGAACGCCACTAGTGCATAATGTGTTCCACTTAAATCACCACATGTTTATTAGCTGTGAATTTTATCTTATCAGATCCGCTTTCCAGAAAGCGGCCGCCGGCGCCCCGGGAACGGACTCGCGGTCGACCGCACCCCATGTCAGTTAAGCAGGGATTTTAGCTCACAAATGCCAACGAATAATTACTAGTAATACGCACAACCCACACGAGGCTCCAACAAGCTGAGCAGAGCGGGGAGAGGATATGTAGCAAAAGGAAGAAGAATGCAACGTCCGGGCAATCCTTGCTGGAAGCGGCAGCCCCAACCGGTTGCTGAAAAAACACCACTTCGGACTCCGACCGGCTGCCGTCAACTCTGCTAACTGACCCTCCATTGCATACCTTACATGAACGTGCGACAGTCTTTCGTTGCTTGTTGACTTCAGCACTCTTTGTTGCCGTTCTCCGCAACACATCGACAAAGATGGGCAGTCCAGCAAAAGACAAGATTGCTCTCAAAAAGGTATGTCAACAATCGAACACTGGCAGGACGAGCTGCCAACTCAGCAATCACGATGCTCACACGATTCTCTCCGCAGCGATCGCAGGCGGCTTTCCGCTACCTTCGACTGCTGGTTTCGGTCAATCCCAAGCCCTTGGACTATGTGCTGCTTGCCTTTGGCGTGTTGGCGTCCATGGCCGCCGGCGTCCCGTTCCCCATCATGTCCATGATCTTTGGTCAGCTGGTCGACCAGCTCAACAGCGCCTCGTGCGCCGCCAGCGAGCAGCAGCCCGTCAACTCGCAGGAGAGCGCCATCTCCGACAAGGTCCTCCTCACCGTCTACATTGCCATTGCCAACTTCATCCTCATCTACGTCGCCACGGGCGCCTGGACCATCTTTGGCGAGCGCCTCGTCCGCCGCCTCCGCTACGCCTATCTCCAGTCCCTGCTGCGGCAGGAGGTGGCCTTTTTCGAAACCTGCCCCGCCGGCGAGGTCGCGTCCCGGCTGGACGCCGACCTCTCCACCATCCAGGCCGGCGTGTCCGAAAAGGTCGGCATCGTCATCCAGAGCATCTCGTACTTTTGCGCCGCCTATGCGGTGGGCTTCACGCTCGACGCGCCCCTGACGGGCATGCTGGCCAGCGTCGTGCCCGCGTTTCTGCTCATGGCGTACTTTGGCGGCCGCTTCACGAAAAAGTACGCGGGGCAGGTCAGCTCGACCCTGGCCCCGGCCACCGCGCTGGCGTCCGAGTCGATTGCCAACATGAAGCTCATCAAGGCCTTTCGCGCCAGCGGCAGGATCCAACGCATCTTTGAGAGCCAGCTGGTGGCGGCAAGGAGACCCGGCGTCGGCAAGCTGCTGACGGCCGCGATCCAGGTTGGCTTGCTCTACTTTATTGCCTTTTCCTCCAATGCTCTGGCCATTTCGCAGGGTGGAAGACAAGTTGCCGATACGATTGAGACCGGGTCCGGCGTGACATTGGGAGCTGTCTACACGGTCATGATGAGTCTGATTGATGGTACGCCGTATTGTGCCTTGGGCAAAGGTTGACTATTCTTACTAACTATAATAGCATCATACATCATCAGCCAAATTGCTCCCTTTGCCACCATTTTCGCCTCGGCGTCCGGCGCAGCAGAAAAGATTCTCGACACGGTCCATCGCAAGCCCCAGATTGACTCCTCCAAGGCCGCTGATGGTCAGATCCTGAGCAAGATTGAAGGCGAAGTCGAGTTCCGCAACGTCGACTTTAGCTACCCGAGCCGTCCGGAAGCAAAAGTACACGACAACTTCAACCTGGTCATCCCCGCCGGCAAGATGACGGGCATCGTCGGCGGCTCCGGCTGCGGCAAGTCCACCATTGCCGCGCTGATCCAGCGCTTCTACGATCCCGAGCAAGGCCAGGTCCTGATTGACGGGCACGACATGCGCGACCTGCAGCTGCGGTCGCTCCGCAGCCACATTGGCTACGTTGAGCAAGAAGTAGTCCTGTTTGATCGCTCCATCATGGAGAACATTGCCCATGGACTGATCGGCTCATCGGAGCCAGAGCATGAGCCGCTGCAACGACTAGTCCTCGAAGGCGACATTGCAGAGCTCGCAGACAGAGTTGTGGAAGGCGGTGACCTAGACATGCTTGTGGCGCACTCGCCCAAGCTTCGCGAGCTGCTGTCCATGATCCGCGTCGCAGCCACCCGAGCCGGCTTGGATAGCTTTGTTGTCGAGCTCGACCATGGGCTGGCTACAAACGTCGGCGCTGGCGGTAGCCGGCTAAGCGGTGGCCAGAAGCAGCGTGTGGCTCTTGCCCGCGCCCTGATTCTCATGCCTTCTATTCTGATCCTAGATGAGGCTACTGCTGCGTTGGATTCAAGCACCGAAGCCCAGATCATGGACTCCATCCACAACCTGCCGGGCGAGAGGACCATCATCTGCGTGGCTCATCGTCTGAGCACAGTGAAGCGAGCTGACAACATTGTCGTCCTGGGACCCGGAGGCGTGATTCTCGATTCTGGCAACTACTCAACCCTCATAAACTCCGGTGGTACATTTGCGTCCATGGTCCAGTCTCAAGCCATGACCGCCACGGATGAAGATGGGGGACGGAGTTCGGGTGCCATTGAACCTACTCAATCTGCAGAGACTCATGAAAAGTCGCCCCTCATCAGCGAGGGTGAGCCCGACAAGGGAGACGCCGACAAGACGGTGGATGCGGAACCAGCCTCCACCGAGGAGAAGCAAGCCGCGAAGCCCGAGCTGAGCACAATCTCCATCTTCTTCGGAATCATGAAGATGGAAGGTGTCCGACACCGCGTCGCCGCCCTTGTCGGCCTCTGCGCATCCATCGTCGTCGGCGGCGCCCACGCCGGCGAGGCCGTCATTTTCGGCAACGCCGTGGAGAACCTCTCCTACTGCCGTGCGCCGGACAAGGTCCGCGACGGCGCTGCCCTCTTTGGTCTCCTCTTCTTCGTCCTCGCCATTGCCGAGTTCATTGCCAACTCGCTCTCCACAGCCAGCTTCGGCTACGTCTCTGATCGGCTGGTCAACAACATCCGCCGCTACACGCTGCGCGCCCTCCTCCGCCGCGACCTCGAGTGGCACGAGAGCGGCGGCCGGACTCACGGCGCCCTCATTGGCTACTTCACCGCCGACGCCACAGCCATGAGCGGGCTGACGGGCACCATCATGGGCGTCTCCGTCTCGGTGCTCGTGACGTTGCTCGGCGGCATCATCCTGGGCAACGTGGTGGCGTGGAAGATTTCGCTGGTTCTGACGGCCTGCGTGCCTCTTATTTTCATGTCTGGCTTCCTTCGTCTTCGTCTCCAGGCGCGCTTCGCGGCCCGTCATGCCAAGGCGTTCCGCGACTCGGTGTCCACGGCGACCGAGTCGGTCACGCAGATCAAGACGGTGTCTGCCTTTTCTCTACAAGAGGAAGTCCTACAAACGTTTCAGCGAGCACTCAGAGGCCCCTACAAGGCCACTCTCCAGTCCATCGCGTTTGGTAATCTATGGCTCGCTGGCGCCTTCAGCATCGGCAGCTTGGTTAAAGCCCTTGCCTTTTGGTGGGGTGGTCGCCTCATCGCCCGCGGCGACATTTCGCAGACTGCCTTCTTCATCAGTATGGTCTCCCTGCTATCTGCTGCGCAGACCAGTGGACAGCTGTTCAGTCTAAGTCCGGATGTCACTAAAGCGGTTGTGGCTGCGCGTCGCGTATTTGCCCTCATCTGTCCCGATGGCAAGGTTGACCGTCTTAAAGCTCAGGCGTTGAAGCCAGAGGTCGACAGCGAAAAGAGTCTTACCCCTCATTCTGGTCCCAGCGGTCCCCGTGAGGGAGTCGCCGTCAGGCTCGAGAACGTCTGCTTCTCGTACCCAAAGAGTCCCGATCATCTGATAGTACGAGAGTTGTCATTGGACATTCCCGCAGGATCCTTTGCGGCTTTTGTGGGCACCAGTGGTGCTGGCAAGTCGACGATCCTGTCTCTAATTGGAGGATTATACAAGTCGACGGGAGGCAAAGTATCACTGGATGGCTTCGACATCGGCCGGCGTCACGAGAGCGCAGCGGACGAGGACCCCATGCAGTATGACGGAGAAGATGACCAAGAGCCTTTGCCGATATGGGATGACATGGCCCTTGTGCCCCAAAATCCCACTCTCTTCTCGGGCACTCTTACCTTCAACATCAACATCGGCAGTCGCAACGGAAAAGATGCAACCGCGGCCGAGATCGAGCACGCTGCCCGAATGGCCAATATTCACGATGTGGTCAACGACCTTCCCTTGAAATACGAGACCCCTTGCGGTCCATCAGGCTCTCAGGTCTTCTCCGGCGGACAGAAGCAGCGACTGTGCATTGCCCGCGCCCTTATTCGCAACCCGCGCCTCTTGCTGCTCGACGAACCGAGCAGTGCCATGGACACTGAGAGTGAGCGCCTCTTTGAGCAGACCCTTGAAGATGTTATGAAGCCCGACGACCAAGGAAGAAGACGTGTCACGGTTGTCACGATTGCCCATAGACTACGCACAATCATGAAGGCGGACAAGATCTTTGTCATTGACCATGGCAAGATTCTTGACGCGGGAACACACAGTGAGCTCCTGGCGCGATGCGAAAAGTATCGCCAAGATGTTATGCATCAGACACTCGGTTGAACAGTGAAAAGTAATCTTTTTTTAAAAAAAAAAAAAACATTCATAGCGGGCGAGATATTGATAGAATAGTAATTTATGCCAAACTGGTTACATTGGATATTGACCTCCCTCGCCATGCACCAACATGTACTTGCCTCCTTTCTGCCCAGTGCTACCTGTCGACACTCATTTACAGCAGAACTGTCATACGATGAGACAGCTCCGGCTTCCGAGTTATTGTCGGGCGAAACATCAGCGGTCCACACACAGGCGCGTGGAGTGGCGAGTCAGTGGCATGCTCAGCTCATGGTCCCGACCGCCTCAGACCGCCTCAACATACCAGATCGAGCTAGGTTCACTAGATGGAACTAAGTTAGCAAGCGCAAGCAATCAATCTCTTGGCCATGCTAGCTGCAATCGTGACTGACTTCAGGCTCCGGCGGCTGAAGAAAAAAAAAAGATGATCACTCAACTTAGCGGGGATCCCGGGTTGGGCCAAGCATCAAGACCTACAGTGGGTGGCAGTAAGAATTTGCCCCCTGTCAGGTCACTAACAACCAACCTACACAAGGCGTGGTGACCTGGCAGGGGGGCAAATACTTATTGCCACCCACTGTAGGTTAAGAAACCAATATTACTAGTACGTCGAGCGGAGCCGAACAAGACTGCGCGGAAATGCTCGGACATTGCCAAAGTGGAGAGGGGGAAGGGGCGGCCCAACCGTACATTGTACTCACCAGCCAATATAATTTAGGATCTGATTAGATAAGATCATCTGATAAATCAGCTTTGCCGAATCTGGTTGGTGGGGCGTTGAGCCGAAAGCCTCACCCGGTCGCATGAGGCATTTTCTCCTGTTAAATTTTTTTTCCTGCAAAGCAAACCCCTGTAAGTTTGGCATTTTGAATTTCAGCTATTTGCTTGGCACTCGTGGTGCCCGCTCCCAATATTGCGAGGCTTTGTGCGCCCCCGTCGCTGTTCAGAAGTGGATGGGGGATGTGCCACTGTGGTCGTGTGGGCAAGGTCGCATGCAAGCAGGTAGCATGTGGTCAGCTGCAGACGAGGCTTTATTAGTCCCCACTACTCTTTGCACTATAGAGTTTGAAATTCTCACTCTTACCCGCTAAGCGTCTCTCGTACATGCCGTTCAGCGTTCGTCTAGTGGTTCTTCAGTACCACTACGAATAAGGAGCCATAAGTGGTATGCTATATAGGCACTCTATAGAGTGTTATAATATTGAAGTTAAAAAAAAAAAGTATAAGAACTTTAGTGTATATATTTCTTGCTTAGATGTAATACAATTAAACTATATAAATGCAGCTAAACTGTATACAATATGAGGATATAAGACACTTTGCCCTGTGCGCTGACGTACCAAGCCTGAGGCGATTCCCAGGAAGTGAATGGGTAATGTAATACGCGAACCATTTTCGGAAGGAAACCCGCTTCTTTGTGTGTAGCAACGGGGGCCTTGTCTGCAGCAACCTGCAAACCATTTATATACTCTGCAACCCCCAAAAAGTCTAATAAGCAGACGTGACTCTACCATCTTTTTTTTTTGAGACCCTCTCCAAGGCGCTGAGAAGAAGGAAGATACCTTTCATCTTTCGTTCTGCTGCTGGGTTTCTCTCTTCACACAAGATGATGTTCCTACCCAAGATCTTTGCCGGCAAGGACGAGCCGGCAGAGAACCTGCCGCCGTCGTTCCAGTCGGACGCTGAGCACACCAACGACAAGTCCACCGCCGTCGTTTCCAATATTGACAGCGAGAACACCGACGATGACGACCACCAGAAGGGTGTCGAGGAGGTCGAGGCCAGCATCAAAGTCTGGAGCCCATTCCACATCTACCTCGCATGGGGTTTGTAAGTTTTTTTTTTCCCCTGCTTTTATTTCGAAGCCGCTGCTAGAGCAAATCTGGACCTTGAACGCTGACTCCTCACCTGTCGCGCAGCATCTGGATCGTCTATTTCGCAGACTCGATGCACTCGGGCATGGGCGGCACCTTGGCCGCATACGTTACGAGTTCCTTTGCCAAGCACAGTCTTACGGCCACAACTGGTGTCTTTTCGTCGCTGATCGGTGCGCTGATTAAGCTGCCGCTCGCGAAGATTCTCGACATCTGGGGTCGGCCTCAGGGTCTGTTGCTGACCACCTTCTTTATGGTTATCGGCCTGATCATGATGGCGGCCTGTCAGAATGTCGAGACCTACGCGGCCGCACAGGTTTTCTACTGGATCGGGTGAGGACACTTTCGTGATCTGATCTGACAGACTTGACTTTGGATCCCCGCAGCTAACCCTGCTTCTTCTCACCCCGCAGATTCAACGGTATCGCGTACAGCCTGCAGGTTTTCACAGCTGACACGTCTGCGCTGAAGAACCGTGCCTTTCTCTTCGCCTTTATTAATACCCCCTTTATTATCTCAACACCGACTGCCGGTTACGCATCGCAGGGGTTCCTCAATAAGGGGCCGGAAGGCTGGCGCTGGGCCTATGGCGCTTTTAGCATTATTATGCCCTTCGTCGTCGCACCGATCCTATTCTTATTCCTACACAACCACCGCAAAGCTAAGCGCATGGGAGTTCTCCAGGCTCTCCCTCAGGAGCACAGCAGACGCACTTTCCTCCAGACCCTCAAGCACTACGCGATTCTATTTGATCTCTTTGGAATTCTCCTCGCTGCTGCTGGCATGGCGCTATTTTTGCTTCCCTTTAACATTTACTATTTCCAGAAACAGGGCTGGCAATCGCCAATGATCATCTGCATGCTCGTCTTCGGTGTTGTACTTCTCTGCCTATTCGCTCTATACGAGAAGTTCCTTGCTCCTATCAAGTTCATTCCCTTTGAGCTCCTCGCGGACCGCACTATCATCGGCGCTTGTCTAACGGTCACTTTATCCTTTATTTCGTTCTACGTCTGGTCGGCCCTCTTTACGTCGTTCCTCCAGGTTGTTATCGGCGCGACTATTGTACAGGCCACTTGGGTTAGCCGCATCTACAATATCGGAAGTTGCTTCTGGGGGTTGGTCGTCGGTATTCTCATCCGCTGGACTGGACGCTTCAAGTGGCTCGCGCTATACTTTGGCGCACCGGTACAGATTCTCGGCGTTGGCCTAATGATTTACTTCCGCCAGCCTGGCAGATCCCTAGGATACATTGTCATGGCACAAGTCTTCATTGCCATTTCCGGCGGAACTCTAGCCATTTGCCAGCAAATGGCCGTTATGGCTGCCGTCACGCACAAGCACATTGCTGTTGTGCTAGCATTGCTTTCCATGTTCTCGAACATCGGTGGCGCCATTGGAGGCACCGTCTCTACCGCCATTTGGACCGGCGTGTTCCCTAAGAAGCTTGCCGAATATCTTCCAGCTGAAGCGAAGAAGAATGCTACCCTGATTGTAGGAAGCCTTCCCATGCAGCTATCGTACCCCAAGGGCTCTGAAACTCGTCTGGCCATCGAACAGGCGTACGGCGATGCTCAGAGAATCATGATGATTGCGGCGACTTGCCTTTTGCTCGGCACAATCTTTTCAGTGGCCTTGTGGCGTGATCTTAAAGTCAAGGACTTCGAAAACAGGTCCAATGTTCAGGACGAGAACAGGCCCGATGTTAAGGACGAGAACAGGCCCGATGTGAAGAAATAGAGGCTCGTTCTGGATGCTGTCGGCGGATTGGGCACGCAGCTAAGCGCTAGTCCAGGGAATGCAAAAGTCTTGTCATAGTCGTGCGAAGTTTTTGAGGTTAGTTAATTCAGATATTGGCGTCTTTCCTGGTATTTATTGAGTATATGCGCCATTGCCTTTACATAATTGTAAAAATAAATGTAACAGCATTTCCTAGTCCAGCATTGTAAGTCTCAGCTTTCCTTTGTTGACAAGGTGCCCGTACGGGAATATGACGCGAAACAAATCGCCCATTGTGAAAGTGCAAGATTGAATACACTTTCTCTACCTCGGTCAATCCAGAGAGGGAGTTTAAAACTTGAAAATCTCCAGCATTGGAGTCCATTGGAGTCCGCAACTTCGCCAAGATTGATAAGATATGCCGCGATTGATAAGATGTAGCGTGATTGATAAGATGAATCATGAACCAGGGTGGGAGTCACATCACAAATCATGGATTTGGGGACTCAGGGCATTCGAGTCACGGGTCAACCTTCCTTCCTCGGCGATCTTGACGCTCGCACTTCAATGTATATGCCATTGCCTTGGCAGTGGAGTTGTGGGCACAACAGACAATGCCGTGGTTTTGAAAAAAAGAAAATCGTGGTGTTGTTTAACTTAATAGAGCAAATTACCGAGATAGAACGTGCACAGCACGGCACTTGAT
The DNA here is from genome assembly GCA_025583755.1 of Cordyceps tenuipes. Lineage (NCBI taxonomy): Eukaryota > Fungi > Ascomycota > Sordariomycetes > Hypocreales > Cordycipitaceae > Cordyceps > Cordyceps tenuipes. The sequence goes on from JANZYN010000034.1 coordinate 86,268, forward strand.
CCAAGCAGGGCTCAACCCATCCACCATGTGGCGGGTCAGAAAGCTTACAAATGCCTCCTTCTCTGGCTGACGAGGATCATCTTGGCATGCAGCTTGGCAGCCTGTCATCATGCCATGTCCACTTCTTTGCAGTCGCTCCACGTCACTTCATCAAATCTCCGATGTGAGCCCGGCTCGGGCTCAGAATACCACCACGCGCAATTCAGTTTCCCTCAAAGTTTGGCGTTCCAGGCAGCGCGGTCCGCGGATTCCAGCGGTCGCTCGCGGCCATCCCAGAAGAAAGGACAAAGCTGAAACCACTTTTCCCTGCTACAGGCGGAATGAACGGACCGTTTGTGCCCAAGATCAACATACTTGTTGATCACCAGTCCCTGTGCATTTTCGTAGGACAGGACTGTGGCACCGGTGGCCCTGGGCTCCCCCACGACAAGGACTGTGCGAAAGTCGTCAAGGAAGCAGTAGTGGATGCAACCTGAGTACCAAGCATTCACACGGCGAGGGCCACGGAAAGACGCATCTCCAACCAGTGAATGCCTCCCACGATCATAGTCACCGGCATCGTAATGGGCGCCGTAGTGGTCCTCCTATGATTAAGTTTTGTGAGCAGCTGCACACATTGGGCAGGATTTTGGACAAAAGATAGCTTACTTTAGACCAGTACAGCTCGAAATATGCGAAACGGGCGTCATTGAATCGGCCGAAAACGCAAAGCACGTGGGGATCAAAGTGCAACTTGCGGAGGTACTCGCGATGCTCGTCTAGCGTGCCGGTTTCGTTCCATCCCGCAGCGACTCGAGGGTCGTTTTGCCACTTGTTGAACAGAGCCAAGTGCGTCTCATCTTTCCAGTCGATTGCTTCCAAGGAAAAGTGCTCGTCAAGATCGGGAATGTAGCGACTGTATACAATTGATCCAGGATACGGCTTTGGCTGACGGGTTGGATGGCGCGTATAGACAGGCTGGTCGGGGAATTGGTTCGTGATTTGATAGTTCCTGGGCATTGGCGGATACTGGAAGAGTGACTGTCTCGCCTGCCCCTCGCAGCCGAGACCAACAGCCCAAATGGGCCGCGGTCCCGTTGGAGATGCCGCACCTTGCCAAAAGGCGCTTCGCAGGATCACAATCTCTTCGGCGAGCCAAGGATCAACAGTACTTTTTGCCGCTGGCTGACTGGATTTGGATACGGGGTGCGAAATAGCAAGACCCGTGGCGAGAAGCTCATAACGTACCGTGCTGGCTTCAGCTCCCGATAGCTCGAGTCTGAACGCTTCAAATGTCGGATGGTAAAGGAAAATCGCGTGGATGATGTTCCAGATTTGCCCCAAAGACGGTGCAGATGCGCTCGCAGCCCATTCAAAGGTGGTGCTGGGGTAACGACGAGCTCTTGCCCATGGACTGTTGTCGTTGGACGGTGGTTGCTCAGAGGTTGGCAAATCCGTTGGCTCTTCCCAGAACAAGCTGCTATTATGGAGAGGCTCCGATAACGGCGTGCCGGTCTCCGGCTGGTTGACGAATTCTAAATTGAGCGTATTCTGTCCCTTTCCAGGAACATTTTTCACTTGATAGACAGTAAGAAACGGGTGTGGCAGCTTGACCAGCAAGCAATTGCTTGCTGCTGGGACAGGCTGACTCCTGTTGTCGGTAGCTTGCATGTTGTTTATCATGTTGCCGCAGCTGAAGGATGACTCTCGATCTGTATGAAGAATATTGAGGAAATGAAGAGAGAAACAAAGTGTGCTCAAATGTCTGCAAAGGGCAGTCTTTTATGTTGTGGAGAGGAGGAGGGTCGCCCATGCAAATACCAAGGCCTCTAGTTAGCCCTACAACCAGCCAAGACCTGCCTAAATAAACAGTCATATTTAATTTAAAATTCCCCATTGTTCTCTCTGGAAGATTTAATAGTAGTGATTCTATAGGTTTCACAATTTTGGATCCAGACATAAGCATCATGTCTTCGAGCCTGCGAGAGGTAGCGGGAGTCTACGCTCACTTCCGAGTCAGCTTTCCGTCCGAGCATATTTTGCAAGTGACATTGGAAAGACCACAGAAACTCAACTGCATTGACAAAAGTACAAGTCAGCAAATGGGAGATGTATGGGAGCTCTTTGACAACGACGACTCCCTATGGGTGGGCATCATCACTGGCTCAGGCCGTGCTTTCTGCACCGGAGCTGATCTTGCTGGTACGTACAGACGGCATCGGGAACATGCCAGCTCGGCAAGACTGTATTTACTAACCACCTCTAGAATGGAATAAAATGAACGAAGCTGGGATTTTCAACGATATGGCCGCGCCAGGCCTGGGCGGACTGTGCCGACGCGACGGCAAGAAGCCTGTCATTGCAGCGGTCAACGGAATATGTATGGGTGGTGGCTTCGAGATGATTGCCAATTGCGACATGATTCTAGCTTCAGAATCGGCAACTTTTGCGCTGCCAGAAGTGAAGCGAGGAATCGCGCCGGTGGCAGGCTCGCTACCCCGGTTGGCTCGCGTCATCGGCCTCCAGCGGACAATGGATCTCGCTCTTACCGGGCGAACAGTGGATGCGCAGACACTACACAGCTGGGGACTCATTTCTGAAGTGGTTAAAGAGAAGAAGGCAACACTGGCATCCAAGACCGAGGAAGCACAGGGTCAAAGTGAGGTCCTGAAAGCGGCAATCGGCATAGGCGAGGCCATGTGCCGAAACAGCCCCGATGCGCTGATCGTGGCGCGCCGTGGTGTCCGGTCGGCATGGGAGCAAGGCCATGCTGATGAGGCGACGGAAGCCGTTGCGCAAGAATGGTATCCTCAGCTCGTGGCAGGGAAGAACTTTGCCGAGGGTCTAAAAGCCTTTGCTGAGAAGCGGCCCCCTAGATGGACCAGCCCGAAGCTTTAAAGACTATCACGAGGTTTTTATTATAGGGAGCCAAAGTTAGACCCGTTCGTAGGAAATAGAGTTATAACCTAGTCGCCTGAGGAAATCATGCTACAATTAAAGTTTAACTCCTGCTATATTACTGTACTCTCTACTTAACCTACATTAAGTTATTTATAGAATCTAAGAGAAGCCATTTGTTCGTCCACAAGGGTTGTATAACCAGCCAGAGCGCAGCCACCACCATGAGGCGTACATTTATTCTTTCGAGAATACAAAGGAGTCAAGTGTCGAGGCAAGCCGTGGACGACAAAGGTCAGCAATTCAACGCAGCCACCAGGGTTTCTTGCTACCTCTTATTTATTGTCGCCAGGCACACAATTAAATCGCAGGTCAACCCCTCGATACAATGGCTCGCTCTTTTCCTCGAAAAGTGTTCGCATCAGCTCCTGCGAAAACCCGGGCCGTACCCCCTACATTGTCAGAACTGGACGGCGGTTCTCGTCAAAATGGCCGAAAATCTCTTTAGACGACTCCCCTTGCACCTGGTTTCGCGTATACTCGGCGAGCTTGACTGCATGAAGACCCTTCGATCCGCCCTGTTGAGCCATCGCATACTCCGCGATGCGTTTGAGGATGCCTCTCGATACGTCACAAGCGCCATTTTAATGTCATAAATGGGGTCTCAGACAGCAACGCTTTACTATGCCCTCGCGGCCTATGAAGCCGGCTTGATCAAGCTCGATGACGAGCGTCAGGCGGGGAGGCGGACCTTTATTCGCAGCCGCTACTCCTCACTCGCTTGGCATCCCGATTTTGACTTCGAATCCTGTACCAAGCGTTTACCGCGCAAAATCGCTTACGCGCTCAGTGAAACGCAGGTCATTGTCAATCATTTTACAGAGGGCTTTATACACGACTCGTTGCCGCTCTTTCGTGACAAACTCAGCACGCAAGCCCCGAATAGCCGACAGGATTGTTCCAGCAGAGAGATTTTCCGAATTCAGCGGGCATTCTATCACTTCCAAGCCTTTTACAAACTATTCTTTCGTCAGAGCGATGATCTACAGGGCAGCTCTCTCTTGGAAAGCGTAGCCGACAAAAGTAGAGAGGAATTCTTGACGTCGCATGCTCCGTGGGAAAATGAGCAACTCATGTGCATCCACCAGTATTTGGAGGACGTACTTAGTTGCTGTGAGTAGCCCACCGCCAGCCCTACGTGTTACGGCCACTGATATTTGACAGCCTTTGACCCGGTCGCCGAGCAGGACATCGCTTGGGGCGCTCATACGATAAACTGGAAGAAAACCGGCGCATTTAATAAATGGAAACAGGCCTATGTAAGTCCCACGGCTATCAAGAACAGGGAGGTAAACTATCGAGCCATCGAAATATCGAACTAACATCTCGTCTCATTAGCTGTCACTTGGCCTGGCTTTCCTCTACAAACTCGACAACGCAAAGGACTACCATTGTCGATATCGAATCTTGACAGAAGAAGGATACAATGACTTAGATTGTGCTCGTAAACCCCCGGGCACGTTCCTTACCATCCCATCCTTCACCACCTTGGAACAGGGTACATTTGATGTGCCCTGGGATTTGAGCAAAATAGTGTATACTCTTGAAGCTAAGGATTGGGAACTATTACGATCTAGATGGCCTCAGGACATCTTTGACAGCACAGATTCAGATCCGGCATATGTATGGTACCGATTTTATCGCTATTCTGAACTTGAAGATTGCTTCGGTGAAGATAGCTACGTGGTTCTACGGCGCTGCGGCTACGTTATGTGGGACATGCGAAACCGGCAAACTGGCCGCGAAGAGCTCCGAGGCAAATGTGAGGTTTTGAAAGACGAGGCGATGGACTAGGGGTTAGAAGCTCAACATGAAAAGTATTACGGTATTTCTCTAGAATTAAAAAGGTCGCTTAGGCAGTGAAGAAGATTGTACGACTAGGGCAAGAGGGGCATCTTCGATATGAACAGTGAGTGAAGGTGATGCAGGCATTATCGCCATGGAACGTGCTAGTACGAGGAAAGGTTTTCTACACTTAGCATTCGAGTTTAATAAAACCTCGATTTTTAAATGAGAGAAAACTGTTATTGTTGAGTACAGTAGACAGACGAAGCGCTCTATGTATCCTCTCCATCCCCTTCGTCTCCCACCCTCTCTCTTACCAAACTTCAGCAAAAGGCGTAACACCGCAAATAAGGACGATTGTGACGACAAATGTTGGCCGCTAAGGCCCTACAGTTGCGTTTTTGTGTACTATTCGGAAGAGGAGGAGGATCCTAATGATTCCGGCAAACTACCACCCATCTTGACAATGTGCCGGGCGTGCGACCTGAACCTGACGCGACGTTTTTTGGAGCTCGCCAAGGCGTTTCGCTCCGCTTCGAGATGTCCCTTTCGACAATGGGCCTTATGGTCGGAATTGAGTTTGTCTTTCTTGATTTGCAACATTTCAAACTCTCGATTAAACGCTCTTCTTCCTTCGTACTCGCTTAAAGGTTGTCAGAATCTTGTGTCTTTTGTCTTCACTGTTGGCATGTTTGCCACTTACTGTTGCGTATTTATGTACGCCCTTACAGCAATTTCTAATGCCACTTTATCTACCAGTATATTAGCATATGCGTAATTCAACCGGCAACGGAAGCAACTTGCGTTGCTCGAGAGTCAAGTTTCGCATCGGCATGTTCCGGAGCTGGGACTGCAATACGGGCTGCTGCTCATGTTGTTCTCACTGTCGTCAGGCATTGTGAACGCAAGACAAAGATTCTAGTGGGCAATGGGAAGATTGACAAAATCTGTTTTAAATGGGATTATGTGTTGTTTCTGGCTGCCCAACTTCAGAAGTTGGAGCTGGATGCTGCTCTGTTCGTAGAATAGAGACGCGACGCGCCCGTATCCTTCGACATTCCCTGCCGTCGGGAGACATCGTAGAATTACACGTATATCTTGTTGTGGCTTAAGCTATTACCTTAACAAAACTTCAAGTTTGATTAGAATCTTGTGTTGCACTTGAGGCTTGCATTCATGGACGCGCATGGCTGGATGTAGCAAATAAGGACTGGAGGCAGACCCTGACGGGCCCCTGCAGGCCGCTGGCGAGCTGAGTTGTGCCCGCTGGCCCCCATGCAAGATCTTTAATTAAATGGTGTTTCTGAAAGTATAACGATGGTCAGCCTTCCAGCCTCAGCCTCTAACAGACCATCCACGTAGGTAGAGGCCACCACCTCGGCCGTATCTCACATCTGTGCGGTTTTTTTTTTTTTTTTTTTAAATTCTAGACGTTTCAAACCCGTAAAAGCTCCTGAGGGGGATAATTAGCCTGGCTGAACCGTTGAAGCTACTCAAATTATCCTTTGGCAACCGTGGAGGAGGCCCAGTGCGGTGGCGATGACACGGCCGCAAGTGATGCAAGTTGACGCGACCAGCCGCAGGCAGGCAGCAATAGACGCGAGACACCGTCATCTTCGATTGCTCAATTTTGGTTGAATTTTCATTTCAGCGGCTGGCAGATTTTTTTCCCATGAGATAGGGGTGACAGGTCAATGCAGCGGCCCGGGTCGGCTGGTCTGGCGTTTGAGTCGGACGTGGCTGGATCTCGCTACCAGCACCGACCAGAACTTCGAAACATGGATAATACGAATCCGTACGGCTGGGTACCGGTATTCTGTCTCTGTCCACTTAACATCCCAATGGATCGACTGACGAGGCCAGTTGTCGCCTTCGCCCCGCGAGGTAAGCCGGTCGGGTTCACGAAATAGATATAGGCAGATAGTTTGAACGCTGGTCAGGACTACCGTCTCATTGGAATACCGGAATAGACGAATTTGGCCTAATGAAGTCTCGTTCAGCTTCTGAAAAAGGAGAAGAAGCATGCGCCTCCAACCGGCTCGTGCAGTAAGGTCTACTCACCAATTGATTTGTTTACTTATATTTTAGAGGATTTGTTCTTATTAATGAATGTAAGCATTGCTAATGAATTTGTACATGGTTGATGAATTCGTGCATTGTTAATGAACTTTTGTATTGTTCACCAATTGCTGCATCCACAGATGGCCCTTTCCTTGATGACTGCTGGTAACCTTATTTTCTTGCGTCTTCTTATGTTTGTCTTTTTTATTTTACTTGTCTTGTTTTTTGTAATTCTTTTTCCTTTTTAATTTTTTGCGTTTTTTCCTTTCTTTTATTCATCCTTGTATTCATCTACGGAGCGGATCTATTCTATTTCGAAACAGTTCTAGATCCGTCTCTAGACTCCCTCACAGAAGCGCATCTTCATCACGGAAACTCCTCCAGCTTCTGACCCTGCGCACTGACATCGCCCGTGGCCTGCGCGAACCACATGCTCTTGTTCTTCAGGTCAAACACCGTGTATACAGCAGTAAAAAAGGGGTAACCAATGCTGCTCTGTCCGTCCTTCGCCGCGAACACGCCCAACTGGCACTTCCCCTCCTTCGTAAACTCTGGGTTCGCGACCTCCTCCGACATGCGCATTTTGTCGAGTCCTACCTTCATTTGCACCTTGTCGTTGTTGAAGCCGATGAAGAACTTGTTGTCGGCGGTGAGCAGGCCGCAGTCAACGGGACCAAACTCCCCAGTCCTTTCGTCCAAGAATGTGCCGAGCGTTTCCGCCATCGTGCGGAGCACGTTGGCGGGGAGTGTCATTTCGACGCCGCCCGTGTCGAAAAGCCCAAACCCATTTTCTTTGTCCAGTCCAAGGTCAATGACACGGCTGTTGCCCTTTCCGATTTGACTCTCGCCGCCGGCCAGATTCTTGTTGCCCTCGTCTCCGTTCTGATTGCCTCTTCCGTCACCTCCGGCGCTTCTACCGCTTCCGCCGCCGCCGCCACCGCCGTTTCTGAACTTTTTACCACCTCCGCCGCCGCCGTCGCCGCCGTCGCCGCCGCCGCCTCCGCCGTTTCTGAACTTTTTACCACCTCCGCCGCCGCCGTCGCCGCCGTCGCCGCCGCCGCCTCCGCCGTTTCTGAACCTTTTACCGCCGCCTCCGCCGTTTCTGAACTTTTTACCACCTCCGCCGCCGTCGCCGCCTCCACCGCCTCTGAACCTTTTACCGCCGCCGCCGCCGCCGTCGCCGCCGCCGCCTCCGCCGTTTCTGAACCTTTTACCTCCTCCGCCGCCTCTGAACCTTTTACCGCCTCCGCCGCCTCCGCCACTTCTATCGCCACTTCTGTTGTTTCTGTTGTTTCTCTGGCCGTGGCCGTTGGAGTTGTCACCGTCCTCACCAGTTCTCAAGACACGCACTGCTTGAAGATCCTCCTCGTCTGTCTTGTTGCTGCCATACTTTCCCTTGGCCTTGCTGATCCCATTGTTTCTTCGGGGTGTGCGGCGAAACAGTGAGCGCTTGAGGCGCATGCGCTCGCGTTCCTCGTCTCTTGTGAGGCGTTCGTTCGGTTCGTTGCCACCGCCCATTTCAAGTCCCATGGAGCTCATCTTGACTACAAAGTCGGCAATTTTACCATCGGTGGTCCGGTCAATCTTAACTTCCTGCAGCTCGCCAGTAAACTTGGACCGGTCGATGCCGCCAAAGAAGACGCTTCCGTTGGCAAAGGCTGCGTAGATGTATGTTAGAGTCTGACCAAAATTCTCTTCGCCAGTAGGCAACCTCTGCAGGGGGGGGGACACTCACGCTCCGAATTCAGAACCACACTATACGAGTTGCTGTTGATGACGCCCGTATTCGCCATCATTTGTGCCAGATTATCGTACTTTTTTTCCGTAGCCTCGATCTCGCGAGGTCCGAAGCCAAAGATGGCAAACTGCGGAAAGTCGCCACTAGGTTGGCCGTCCGATGCCAGCGCCACCTGGGCGCCGGGCACCGTCGCGTTCGTCTCCGGGCCGGCCCCGGCCCCATCCGGGCCGATGACGCTCACGGAGGTTTTGATATACTCGCCAATGAACTCATCGCCACCGCTGAACTCGGCGTCGAATTTCTGTCCCCTCAGTGCCGTGACGTCGGACGTCAGATTCTTTTCAAACTGGCCGCGGACGATGTTGCCCTTCCCGGCGGTACACTGTTGGTTCTTGACATTGCATAGTTTGGATCCGGCCTGCGGGATGATGGTGTCGGATGAGCCCGAGTCGAAGATGCCGGTGATCTCCTGCGGTGGGGAGCCGAAGCCGAGCGTCAGCAGCGGCTGCCACGGGCCAGCCTGTTTGCTCTGGAAATGCTGCACACTACCCTGAAAGACGCGCTGCGCAGCAGTCGTCTCGAGGGCAAGGAGCAGGGCGGTGGTGTACGGCCAGCCGTTTCTCATGGTGTCGGGATTATTATTAACGGGGTTTTGGTTTGTGACTTGTGAATCGGTTCCTCCGGTAAAGGCCAGTGGTCCGCCGTCCAAAGAACTACGGCTGCATATCAAACCGGATCGCCTCACTGTTAAATAGTTGATGATCTTGGTTATATAGCTCCAACAGCACTTTCACTCTACGTATTTACACACAGATACCACACGACTTCGCATGGAGAAAGGTCGAACTGAGCATTGCGTCCATAAATTACGCATCTGACCAAGTCGGCAAAACAGAGTATCGCCGGTAGGCTGGAGAACGCAGAGAAACAGACTAGCATAAGGCGAGAGGAGTCATTTCGCATACATTGTTCAAAACAGCCAAGAACGAGAACGCGTGGCTTTTCCATCTGACTCAGAAGGATAAAACTTCAGAGACTCGTAAGCTACACCTGATCATGGTCATCGGAAGACGTGGCTCTGCTTCTGCTGTTCTGGCTGGTTTTGCACATCAATTCTAATGCCAAAATGGAGCCCTTCCGGCTGCCGCTTTGGAAAAGCAGTCTTGGCGCTTGGAACCTGTCCTTTTTCGTCTTCAACTTGGATGATATAGCCTGAGCGAAAATGTTCGGCGGCAGAGAGCGACATTACCTTCCAAGCCCCCGGGGAGAATCCGAGACAAGGGTCCGATAGAATGAAACCGCCCAAACATTTCATGTCGTCGGAGTTTTTCTATCTGCACCCAGGGAGAGTGGAACCTCTTGCACAGAAACTCCAAATCAGGTTAGTCCAAGATCTCAGTCGTTGCTTCATTTCATGCAGTTCTTCGTTGACACTGACGTGGGGTTGGGCTTAAGACAGAAAATGTTTTGCCTGTCGCCGCGCTATTGCAAATAACTCTAAATCAGTTTCAACAGCATAAATAATGTCGATCCATTTTATGACCTAAAATTGATGCGCTGTTTTACTCGCAAACAACCATGGTGAGCCGATGATGGATATGGAATGTTTTACGGTCCCGTTAACAGCTCATTCCGAGACTGCACGGTGGAGGTTCAGAAACTTGATGGGCTTGTAGGCATATATGAAGATAGGCGTAGAAGTGCGGCGAGGCAGAAAGCAACGGCGGCACGCACAAACAATTCATTCATCAAAAGTTACGAAAAGCATTTCCGAAAAGCATTTCCGAAAAGCATTTCCGAAAAGCAGATATGTGTTTTCTTTGGATGAAACTACATGTCAATCTAGTCGAAAATTGTTCGGGCCAGAGACTATTCTCACAAATTTCGGGACTTTGTTATCATCTCATCATTTTGGTTTCTTGCGCCAAACAACTTAGTTGGACACACCGATGACACCTAGAAGACCATCAGTATTGTTTCGAAGCACTTTGGGGGGGTGGAGAGTCTTACCGCAAGCGGGACGGGGACCGGCGTTGCCAGTCTTGAGGGACTCTTCATTGCCGCCCTTGCCGAGGTCGTCGGTGCCGGCGTGGACAACGACAGTGCGCTAGAAGCATGTTAGCAGATCATGACGGGTACCGAGTGTTCGCGCTAGATTGATACGCACGCCAATGACGCTGTGAGGGCCAATCAACTTGACCTGGGAGTCCTGGATGGAACCCTTGGCGTTGCCCTGGGCGTCCGTCTTGACGTTGCCGAGGTCGCCCACGTGACGGGCGGCGTCAGTGGGCGCACCATGCGTCTTGCCGTGAGGGTTGAAGTGCGGGCCGGCCGAGGTGCAGCCGTTGGTGTTGTCGCCAAAGGTGTGGATGTGAAAGCCGCGCTCGGCGTTGGGGTCGTTGCCGGTCAGGTCATAGGTGATGGTGGTGGGCGCCGACTCGGATTCCTGCTCAAAGGTGACGGTGCCGCCAACCTTGGCGTCGCCGCGGAGAACACAGACTGGGAGCGATTGGTTAGAATTTGTTCTGGTGAGAGACATGGGGGGTTTCATTGGGGGGTTCGTCTGGAGGGGAGCAGCTGGAGGGGAGGGCAGGCGAGGCAGGGCGGGACAAGGCTGGATGCCATCAAGGCCCTCGAATCGAGAGACAATTCTTGCTTGCAGCAAGCCCAATCCATCAAGGTCATCAATAATAAGGCCGGGTGGCCGTAACGGAACATGGTGGCGCGGCTAAAAAAAAAACCAGCGCAAACCAGCTCGCATTTCTTGCCCAAGCTATAAACATCCAGTGCTGCCGCCCCTCCATCAAATTTATCACCAATATCATCCGCCGACGTGCAGATGTGTACACAGTGCGTGCTTCATGGGCGTTTTTCTTGATTCCTTACCTGCTTTGACCATTTTGGATGTTTTTTGTTCTGCTGTTGCTTCTCGTTGATGTTTGGATGAAGGTGATGATGCAATTGATGGAGGGGGTGAGGAGGGGGGAAGAAGAGGGGAAGCTTATTAAAGCTCTCCCGCGGAGGCGGCGGGCGGGCTTTTCCTGGCCGACGAAAACGCTCGGCTGGCAACGTCTAAGGAGGGGCAACGAACAAAAAGCTCATCCCTCGACACTAACTAGCCGGCATAGCTCGAAGCTCCCCAGATTCACAGCCAATAGAGCCGGAGCTTATGTGCGCCGCTTCCGAGGGCGGAGTTACGAGGCGCCAGCTTTTGCTTGGAAATCGCATTCACGGACTTGTCTCATCGCGGCATGCGCGTATCCACAATGATAGCCTCGTAAAGGCTTCGACAGCAACCCGAGGACGCAGAGGCGAATATCTCATTCGAGAGTCGGGTAAAGAACGACGAAGATTCGCCATCCGAATTGCAGGACGGCGTTTGGCGAAACAGGTCTCAACTACCCGGCGCAGTGTCATCAGACGAGGGCAGCGAGCAACAAAAACGCAACAACAGAGCGACCAATTGACGAAAAAAAAAAAGGGGGGGGAGGGGGGGGTCGACACGCACAGGATATGATTTACAACAATCCACGCCAAGGCGAGTCTGATGTCGCAAAAACCTATACATTGGTTTCGCAGGAGTTGCTAACCTAACAGCCGCGAACAGCATACACCTCACCACGAATCCAAAATCACTTGTCACTTTGCAAGACGGCTAGTGATTTTTTCGTACAAAAAGGGCACCAACCACACTACCTCATAGCGCGCGTATCAAATCAAGGCTCATGTCGTCTCGCGGTACAAACCTCGCGTCGAAACCATCGGGTTGGCTGGTCAATCCATCCGTCAATTCCACCTTGGGCGTCACTTCATTCCCTTGATCATCGAGCGGCTTTTTCACGTCCATTGTGCTCAGAATGCCCGCAATCACTATCCACACGCTAGCCTTGGCAAGATGCTGGCCAACACAGACGCGCCGACCAAATCCAAATTGGCCATTTGGAAATGGTTCGCCGCGACCGCCTTCTTCCACAGGCGTGTATCTTTCAGGCTCAAAATCGTCAGGGTCCAGGTAAATCTCTGGATCGTGAGTCATAGCGCGGGCATTGGCATAAACAAAAGAACCCGCAGGGATAAAGTAGCCATTGTATATATCGTCTTCGATCGACCGATGAGGGACACCAATCGGGGAGACAGGGCACCACCTGAGTGTCTCTTGCACTAGATACTCAATGTAGCGTAGTTCAGGGTTATGGCTGTCCTCGAAATTCGGCATCCGGTTGCGTCCCACAACTTGGTCCAAGGTTTGCTGTGCCTTGGCTTGAATCTCCGGGTGCAGAATCATGTTGATAACAAAAACCATGATAGTCGCCCATGTTGTGTCCTGCCCAGCGGCAAAAACAGCCCCGGCTGCACCTTTAATATCATCTAGTCCTAGCTCTGGTGTTTCTCCCTTTCCAAGCTGCGCTTGTCGCTCATCCAGCATAGCCTGGATGATGGACTCTGTGCGCTGCTGCGTCGACAGAGCCACATCGAACGGCTTGTCGTGGAGGTTGCGGATAGCCCAGGCCCAATCGTTGGCAAACTTGAGCGACCTGTCGTGCAACCACCTTGGCATGTATCGGAGAATTGGGAAGAAATCGACGGGTGTACCGGCTGGGGCACCTCCATGGCCAAGGGCATAACTGGCGTCTGCAGCCACTTGGATAAACGGATCTTTATCGCTGTCAATGGTGATGCCGAATCCAATGCCAAGAACGATCGCAGTAGCTAGTCGGCGAACAACATTTTCCCATTCTGCGGGATTCGCTGCCAAGCCTTTCAGCATGATTGCTGTTTCCCGTTCTTGCAATCGTCTGTATTGCACAATACTACTATTTGAGAGGCTTTTCTGTAGAATGCGTCGATGTTTTCGGAAATCACGTCCCCACCGCAAAAATGTCAGCGTCTTTCCCCATCCCATTACCTCAAAAAGCACAAAGCGCGGCCGGTCTGAGTATTTGTGGCCTCTTTTATCAAGAAGGTCGACGGCGGCCTTGACTGAGTTGAGGACAATGACAGGTTGGCCAAGGATATTGACAGAGATCACATCTGAGCCAAACTGGCGTGACCATTTCATGTAAGTGTACTCTGGACTGTGAGAGGGCACGATGCGTAAATGGCCGAGTATGGGTTCTGCGGGGGGGCCGGGAGGTAGAGGCAGGCCGTTGGTACGGCGTCGATTGAAGGCGGCTTTGACAACAAACAAAACCACTAGCATCCATAGGATAGTTAGACCCAAAGACCAGGTATCACAATCCACGACATCCATCTTCTCAAGGTGCTGGTTGATGGCTGGCTGCCACTAGCAGGCTGGGATGCCGACGGGGCCGGCGCTTGCCGATCGCGTCCGAGGTTATGATATCAATGATAAGTCGGGAACGACAGCGAGCAAGCCTCTCTCTACCAAACAGATTCGGTCGTTTTCCTGAATTTGTGACGGGGTCGAATGACACGGGCGGACTGGTAGATCTGAAATGGTTGCCAGTAGATCGGAGCGACGAGGTAAAGTGTGGGTAAAGCACAGAGTATTAGAGCTTATTAGTTAGGTTCGAGGCTGTGCGGCGCCGCCTCTTGATGCGGCTAAGCTGTAGAAGAGGAAAAGGGTGAAGTTGATTGTGGAGGACGCTTCTTTGTTGGTGATGCGAGTCTCTGTCTCCTTGGATAACTTGCTAATACACTGGGTAAGTAGCTCGGGGTGGTGGGGCGCCTTCTCCTGGCGGGAAGAAAAGAAGGGAAGAAAACGAGAAGAAGGCAAGTTGACGGAAAGAGGAGAGGAGATTACTGCCCAAGGCAGTAGTTAGTTAGCGTGGTGGAAGCTGGGCCGGTACCGAGACAAGGTGCCGTCTGCCGACGAATGAGTAAACATGTTTGTCTGCCAACGCGGTTTTCCTAAGCAGGGGGCGAGAAGACCGGTATATGTTCGATCTTGCATTGGGTATTTTCTTAGAATCATAGTTTGAGACCAGATAACAGGCTTAATTGTCTTGTTCATGATTGTATATTTGCAAGTTTGAGACCGCGACGGTGCTACATTAAAAGAACATGAGCCGATCCCAGGGCGACCAACCAAAACACAACGGCCCGCTCTCGGTCAGTTCGTCTTCTTACGGAATGTGCAAATTAAGCATGTTGGTTCTCAGCTTCATCGCTCCAGAGCAGTCTACTTTGGCAGCTTGTGGAGTAGATTTAGGTCGTCGTTCGAATAGAAACCATCAGACTGGCACTTCCGTCTCCCATACAAAGAAGGAAGCACCCATCCGCGGGCGGCTACGTGCCTACAAAAGTATGGAGTCACGGTCGTCAGACGATGAGAGGAGCACCCCCGAGGGTAACTGAGTGAGCCCAGTCGGCTCCCGTCTGTCAGCAGCACTCAGTCGCCGCCAATACATAAGGAGAGCATGAAGCCAGTTACAGTTCTCAGCAAAAGTCCCGACTTATAATCCGACGTCAATGTAGGACAGAATAGATGCAGTGTGACGCCAACAAAGTTGCAACTGCTGCGATACTGCCTTGTCGTCGGTCGGCCTGCCCAGCTATCCGGATCGAGCAGTTTGCCATTGGATTGGTTTCAGCCAGTCTCGTTTGAGCTTGACCAACTTAGGCAAGCCCATATCCGGATTTGCCTGCCGGGCAAAGTTGGTGGCTTGATGTCCTGCACCTTGGGTTGCTTGGGGGGCCATCAATCAGCTTGGCTGCATCAGGCTGCATAATAGCAGACGGATATTGCGAGTCGCGAGGAGGCACGGGATACCAGAATACAAGGATGCAACGCTCCACACCGTCGATTCCATGGCGTTGCGTGAAATATTTACCAGATCTATGGGTATTCGTTAGCGAATATTCGGCAGTTCAGCATCGCAAAAATAGACAAGTTCTTTTGTAGGTATTCTAGGTACCTAGTGCAGCAACTAGAGACGGTTATGAGCTCGTAACAGTCCATCCGTCCAACTCTAGGCGGGGGAGGGCTGTACATACATGGCTGCAGCATCTGCATTATACCTGATGGGTATCGTGAGCGAGCGCTGTTGTGTCCGATGACCGTTCAAGGTAAAAATGATGGCTTGGCCCTCGAGCTGTGCTAATCAGCCATCGCCCCCAAGGAGCACCGCGTACTTGGACTGAAGTAGAGAGGGTGTGCATGATTTACTTGGCAGTAGCTGGAGATCCGAATTAACGCCGGAGAGGTTCAAAAGACACCATTAGGCAACAAGCCGCCGAGGGGCACGTCTGATGCCCTTCAGGACGTACAGATTGATACTGCAGGGAAGATGGCAATGTTTGGGTATTGTCCAGTGATTTATTAGTATTGAGAATTTGTTATTAGGCTGCGGCTAGTGGTGCTGCGCCTGCTGTGGCGGGGCTGTGGCGGGGTTACAGGGTTACAGAGACCTCTAGCGGGGTGATCATGCAGGCTACCTACCTCAGCCTACAGGTACCTGGTTCAAAACTTCAATGGTAAAATGGTAACAAAAGGCAAGCAGCCAGCTTGGAAGTACATAAGTAGGTACCACAATGCCGGGCAGTTGTCTCACGGTCGCACAGTGCAAAGCTGCGACAGGTTGCGATTTCCTAGGTACCTAGTTTGAGCATGTATGTACATACGTAGGCAGATAGTATTCGATATACCTTATCAATACACCTATTAATGTATTTACCTTGCTATCTGCTTAGCCAATGTATTGACTACCCACGGAATTGCATTTCAGATGCCTGCCGCAACCTGTCTTTATCCTTGATCCCGAGACTTGGAGTTATTCACACTGTCGATTTGATTCTCTTCCGGCCGGTGAATCATGTATGGTCACACACCACCGCTAAATCAACACCCCGAAAAAGAATGGCACACTCATTTCTCCAGGACCGAGGGGCATGGCCGATCTCCGCCCCATCAGCCAGCAGCCACAAAGCTGTCTCGTCTACCCTTCACCTTCTCCTATTCACATCATGTACCCTACGAGGTCAGGTCTCCGCCTGACTAGGGCAATTGGCACTGGTAGCACTGGTAGCCAGTAGTACCGACATTTGCCGTGTTCTCCCAGCAAGTCTCCGCTATGTAGCATCCCGCCTCTCTGCCGAGAAAACTAGTTGGAGGTATTCAAGGTACCTCTGCCGCGTTGCCTGCCCAGCAAAAGCCGCAAGATTGCCCTGCACCTACAGTAAAGTCAGCTACACATACCAATGTGCTAGCTAGACTGTGGGGTGGTGGCACAGCTCAAAGCTTGCCCGTTCTTGATAAATATTTTGCCATGGCCTGCCACAGTCTGGTCCTCTCTTCCTCTACTCCTTGTGTCAAATCCATCGTTCCCAATAGTGCCCCAGTCCTCATCAACACCCACTTCAAATATCCATTGGGGCAAGCAGTCAAGCACCCACACACCCCTGCTCCACCAGCCAAGCTCTCCGTTTGTAACTCTCACCAGACGTTGGCATCATGGTTTCCCTTCCATCAAAGGCATCAAAGCCGCCAAAGACCGATCAGAATATGCTTCCTCCGACAGCAACAGCCAAGGCAGAATACACCAAGCCACCGACGACCGACGACCCGTACTCTTATTCGACCGGGTTCGGTAATCGTTTCATCAGTCAGGCACTCCCGGGTATCATCTCTTGGTCACAGAATACACCCCAGCATGTCAAATATGACCTCTACTCTGAGCAGCTCAATGGCTCAGCTGTCAACGTCAACCGGAACGATGTTCGTCACGTTTGGATGTATCGAATTCGTCCCTCGGTAGCACATGGTCCCATTCGTCTTGATCCTAGGATAAATGAACATGTAAGCACTCCCGCCTCCAACCAGCAGAACCTCCCCGACACGGCATTAACACAATGCGCCTTCAACGTCTAGATTGAGTCTTCCTTCCTCTCCCCAAACCCCAACGTTGAATCGTGTGCCGCTCAACAAGCCTGGGACCCTTTTCCAATCCCCGCAAGCGGCGACACTAAGCCGATAAACTTCGTCCAAGGCATCCGTACCATCGGTGGTAAAGGAGATGCCGGCTTGCAAGAAGGCCTCGCCGTTCATACGTATTCGGCAGATTCCGATATGACCAGAGAAGCCTTTTGCAACAATGACGGAGAGATGCTCATTCTCCCCCAGCAAGGTCGCCTAGATATAACAACTGAGCTTGGAAATCTCATGGTTAGTCCTGGGGAGGTATTTCTAATGCCGAGCGGTATGCGCTTCAGTATCAGGTTGCCTGATGGACCGTCACGCGGTTATATCCACGAGGCTTTTGCCGCTCATCATGAACTCCCCGATCGTGGTGTCATCGGACCCAATGGCATGTCCATGGAACGAAACTTTTGCGCTCCACTTGCTCGCTACCACATTGATGAAAATCCGTGGTCCATCATACACAAACTTGATGGCGCTCTTCACAAATGCGAGCAAAAGCACAGTCCGTTTGACGTTGTTGCCTGGCACGGCAATCACGTTCCCATCAAATACGACCTGAACGAGTTCATAAGTCTGGTCAACTCAACGAAGGATCAAGCTGACCCAACACTTTACACCGTCCTCTCTGTCAAGTCGAATAAGAAAGATACGCCTTTGAGCGAATTCTTAATCTTCACTGAAAAGTGGATTACCGCTGAAGGTACCTTCCGCCCTCCTTACTACCACCGCAACATGAGCACTGAGATCATGGGGCTCGTTTTCGGAGAGTACGGCGGCAGCAGCCATGTCCTCGCCCCGGGTGGTCTCAGTTACGAGGCGGCTTACATGCCCCATGGCGAGACCTATGAAACATGGCAAGACGCCAGCCGACGGAATCTCGAGCCAGTCAAAATTTGCAATGGAACCATGGCTTTTATGTTTCATGTCGGCGGCCCGGTAAAATTGACGAAATGGGCCATGCATGGACAAGGCGCCAAATCCCTCCATCCTAGCGATCCTAAACAATGGGATAGCGTGAGGCCTGGTTTCTTCGATCATGCAGAGGAAATTGCTGCAGATATAACCGCTATGAATGGCATTCAGTAGGAAATGGCGTCCATATAGGACCAACCGATTCTAAACATGCAATCATGCAGCGAGATTGACGGCTGCAAGCAATCTTTTTCTGCTTTGGCGCATGGAAAGGTGAGGCCTTTGGGTTGATATCCGAGTGTTGTTTCTCTGCCGTATATAAGATTCCATATTCACATCTTTGTATGACTTAATCGCCATGTAAGGCGGTGGCATTCAGGCTGGCTGGCCAGTGGACGTACACAGCCCGCCCTTGCTCATTAGCAAGTGGCCGAAGTGCTTACCCACATGGTTGCCCCTCGCAGGAATGACTTACAACGCACACTCTCCCACTTACATCCTCATCAAGGGCAGCAATTGGACGCGTCAAACCATATCATAGTTCAAATTCAAGAGTACTTCTTGCTTATTCGATCGCTTCTTTACGCAGAGGTCCTCCCCACTAGCAGAAACGACAGTTGTCTTGCGCCTCCTCCGGTGCTCAATTCGACCTCGGAGGTTTTTCGCCCCTTTCTTGTATTTTACGATGGCGAAATCGAGTACAGTCTATGTCATTACTGGTGCCAACCGCGGTATTGGTCTCTGTATGGTGCAGATCCTTCTTGCGCGTCCGCAGACAACTGTCATCGGCACAGTACGATCGGACGACGGCAGGGCTCAGCTCTTGGCTGGCTCGGCTGGTGTGGTACCCGGCCCAGGGAGCAAGCTTATCTGTGTTCTCGTCGACTACGCATCTAGGCTCGAATCCCAAGATATCACAAAGGTATTCAGCGCGGCGATTGCGGAGAATGGCGTGCAGCATGTTGACGTGCTCGTGGCCAACGCTGGGCACACAATGGTCATGGGTGGTGTGTTGGAGACGACGGCCGCGCAAATGCGGGAGCTCTACGAGATAAACACCATCGGGCCACTGGTGACACTGCAAGGTCTGTGGCCGCTGATGACGCGAGGACGACTCGAGCAGGGCCGGCTAGGCAAAGCCGCGTATGTTCTGATCAGCTCATCGGTGGGCTCGATCGGCATGATGGAGCCCGTGCCGGGTGGCGCTTACGGGCCGAGCAAGGCTGCGGCCAACTGGATTGCCAAGGCTGTTCACGCGCAGCTGAGTGGTGGCAGCGATGGCGGCGCGGGCGGCGTAGTGAGTGTTGCCGTTCACCCGGGTTGGGTCAAGACCTCCATGGGCGACACGGCGGCCCGGTCATGGGGTCTGCCGGAGGGCCAGGGCCCGGCGCTACGACCGGAAGACAGCGCGAAGTACGTTCTTGACATTGCGGATAGGGCGGAAGAGTTTGGTGGTCGGTTTGTAATGGAGGGAGGCAAGGACCTGCTTTGGTAATTGACTCATGTGGTTGAGTAGGGACACGCGTTCAACACGGTGGCTGCGGCAGGGCCGGTTTCAACAACTGGGTCCTAACTTGTAGATGAGTGCGCACATGATGTTTTTTTTTTGGCAACTAGCATAACTGAGATATAAAGCATTAGTAGTCAGTACTCATAATAAAGGGTTTTCTGGTAGAGGAGGCTGTATCGAGGAGAGCGCAATCACAGCAGTGTATCCTGATATCTGTACAATTGCTCAAGAACTCCATATTAAATTTAGGAATAAAGTATGAAGCAAACCCGGGTAGTAATAACAGTGTCGTGTTATTGCCGCATGCTGCGTGAAGGAGATGAAAGATAGGGCTCGTTGGGCTGGTCTGGTCCGGGGCTGCTCCGCAGGTAGCAGGGATACTGCCTGAGCAGGGTGATATTGGGTCGGGGAGTAATAAGTAACACGTCTGGTGTTCTTTTTCTGCTTTTATGCTTTGCATGGGGACATTTTTCTTTGAACGTTCGAGACAAGCTGTGTTGGGCAGGGCCGTCCGATGGCAAGGGAGCAATGAAACAAGGATATTGTGAAGAAATGTCATAGGCAGGGTTCCAGAGGTGCTACTAACAATGTGGTTTGTCGAGAGCTTGGAAGACGGGGGGTTAGTAGTGCGAAGAAGAAATATACTACGAGACGAGTTTCACTTTCACCTTATGGTAGCAGCTTGCTGAAGAGGCGAGGAATGAGGCCGATTTGAGATGCGGCCCACACAGAGCTACAGGGTGGTGACGGGCTCAAACTTGTTGGGAATGAGTTCTTTTCCAAAGGGTCCTGATGAAGGGCGGCGCGAGCCTTGTTAGAGCGTACGGGGTAGGTATTCATCTGGTCATTAAATTGTAGTAGTCATAAGGCCATGATCCGTCCACCCAGGCCTAGGCTCTTAGGTATTAGGGAAGTAGTGCCTCAATCAGTACAAAACATGCATGCGGTGCAGTTGGCTAGATTAGGGCATTTTCAATATCTTTACGAATTTACATGTGGGTGAACCGTCTGATGTCTCAGCATCAAACAAGCCGACGCTGGGCGGCCAGCACAGATGGGCGGGAATACCTAACAAGACCGTCGACGGGGCGCAGGATGCCACAGACAAGAGTGACGTCTCGCAAGCTTGAAGGGGAAGACGGGGATTTCTGAACAGTGAGTGGGTTGGGCATTTTCGGGGCTCTTTTGCTCCTACAATTTAATGATGGTAATGCAGGTAAATATTTTTTTTTTGTTGATGAGTGGGACAGATTACTGCCATCAAGCTTGGTCTCTGCAAAGGCCAAGCAAGGTTGCCTCTGACGATTCTCAGCTGCTCGCCCACTTCAAGGCAAACACCGCTAAGCCACAACGCACTGAAACGTCAGCGACGCCCAGGACAAAGGCGTCGCGAGACAAGTCAATACCTTTGCACTTTCAACCTAGGATTATCGTGGATAAAGAGGGGGGAAAGAGAAGGTCTCTTCTTGTGATATCTTGTGGGGGGTTTTTTTTTTCGACAATCACAGCCTCGAGGTACCCCCTCAATCAAGTAATACCCTATTCGTAGGTACTACCTGTTATCTTCGTCAGGCCCGCTGCAAACCCCAGCCTGGCGTGGCTTACCCAGTTCCAGTACAGTACAGATTACAGCCTCCTCTGCTCCTCTTCTCGACAAGCCCCCGCCACTGGCTGAACCGAACCCGACCGACGTCGACACTACCAGCCAAAATCCCTGCCGACAACAAACCACCCACATCAGCGACATCACCAAGCTCAACATTTACAACACGCCTTCTATCCTCGTCATCCTTGTCACCCATTTCGCTCGTCCCCCCTCCCCCGTCGAACACACATGGCGCCTCGCAGGTGGTAACCTATTTCTCCGGCCTTGGGACCTGTCCTCCGCATCTTCCTCTTGAGTCGAACCATCCAACAAGCCGTCATCTCGATCCTTCTTCCCGCGCACGCTTCAGCGCCATAGCGCTTTGTTGACGCATAGCATATTTGTTCTACCCGCGATCTGCGCTGCCAGCTTTGACGAGCAAAGAAAACAAAGCCCCTCCTCGATGACCAGCTGCCGTCCGCCCCCTCCATCCTCGACCTAGGCCAAGCCCCCTCTTCGCGAGGCCCTCAGCTCTCCCTATTGTCTCTCGCCGGTACTTTTCCTCAGGACTTTGCCCACGAATTCTAGCCAACGCCAACTCGCCGGCCATCTTCATCATGTCGTTTCGCGGCGACGAGCAGCGTCGCTACGGCTCCGTCCCGCCCGTTCAGTATCCCGTCTCGGTACCCTTCTCCGCGCAGCAGCATCAGCACCAGCTACCGCAACAGCAGCAGCAACAGCAGCAGCAGCAGCAAGACCTTGGTCGCCAGCCTAGCTTCAATACAGGTGACGACAGGAATACGAGTGCCTACTACTCCAACAATGTTGCTGCTACCGCCATTGAGAGAAACGGGCCCAACTTTGCTTATGCCGCCGCCCCAGCAGGCGCCGACGAGCTCTTCCTCACCAGCCCCTCTACTACCGCCTCATCCACGACCAGCCCACTAGCCGGCTTCCAACATCGCTTTCAGGATTCCGTGCCCCAGTCGCACGCAACCTCGACCTCCTCCTACAACCCGCAGACCTTTGTCGCCAACGATGGCATCGCCGCCGCTGGCGCCTTCTCCCGTTCCCAGTCCACCAACTCCGGCCCCTACTACTCGCACGCAGCAACTTCAACCGCAGCCGTCTACGGCGGCACGTCCCCGCCGACCTCGTATACGCCTCAATCGTATAACCCTGCTGCCTACGCCGCCCAAGCTGCCAATTCCCTCCAGCGACAGCCGACTTACCACGGCTATAACAGCTACGATAATAACTCGAATGCCTACGGCCAGTCGCCCGCTGCAACCTACTCACCCTCCTTCTCTCAGACAACCCATTCGCCTGGCTTCTCCTCTGGCTACCAGTATTCGACCCAGAGCGCGACTGCGTCCTACACGTCATCCCAGATTCCCACCCCGACCTACGACCCTTCTCATTATTCATCATCGTCATATCAGTATCCTACAAATGGTGCAGACCACCAAGATATTCAGTACTCCGCCACGGCTGCGCCATATCCAACCGCATCGCAGATTCCCGTCGGTCCCGCCTACGCCTACAATGACCAATCATTGTACAACAGCCAGACCGTAAGGCCCAGCTCTCAATCCTCCCAGGGCGGTGCTGGTTCATATGGCCAACCCCTCGGCTCTCCCGGCTTACACCGCCATCCTACCAACGCTCCGCTTCCCAGCCGACCTAGCGAATCCACCTGGAATTCAGCGGAGCCGGCAGACAGGAACAGCGGCGAGCAGCGTATCACAACCGATAGCATCCTTCAGGAGATCGAGAACACCTTTGGTGAGACCACAATATCTGGCCGTTCACGACCCGCTCCCATCGATAGTCGTACTGCCGAGGATCAAGCGCGCATGTTTCGCCAATTCGATTCTAATCCTGCTACACCCGGGCTCCATGATGAGCGACGCCCCTCAAACCAGTCCTATTCTAACGATCTCGATGATGACGAGGCTGCCGCCGGTGCCATTGCTTTACAAGAGGCAAACTCAAACATGGATGAGCATCATTACTCGAGCGGCTTTGCCTACGCCGATATGCCCGCCATGCCTGAGGAACACAACCTCCCGTCTCACCCCGAAGAGCAAGGTTATAGCAGCGATGAGAGCGACTTTGCGAATGTCGACTTGGCTGGACTGTCAGGTGGATACGCTGGCAACCTGCCCTACGGAAATATCGACACACCGTTACCGCCACGCTCATCGTCCAGCCAGAGACCGCTGCCGACGCCAAACTACTTTGGCGATCTCGCGATGGGTGGTCTCCAGCTTCCCACGCGCCGAAGCTTTGACTCTGGCCCAGACCGTGTCTCGCTCCACTCTCAACCAAGTGGTGGAGAATCTCCTGTGCAGGAGGAGTATCAGGATTTATTTTACCATCCTGGTCTTACAAACAGACCTCTCCCTCCACCACCAGGCTCAGACAGCGGCTCTTTATTGTCAACTCAAAACAGCCTGCGCCAACCGGAGCGACCACACTCACACTCTCATAGCACTGATGGGCGCTCTCTACGACCTGATGGCCCCGAGTCCTACTACACCGGCTCCAGCCAGCTTCTTCAACCCGAACGGTCCATCTCCCTCTCCGGCCACAGCAACGTACCATCCGTGCCACAGCCCATCCGCTCCAAGACAGACGCCACAGAAGATAGAAGAAGACAGGGCCACCATCGCCATGCTTCGTCATTTGGTGCCCCAGGGCCTGCCGACTATGCGCCACTCATTGGGGCTTTTGACGGCATTACTCTACCGACTGGGCGCAAAAAGAAGTTCATTCCTGCGAAGCTCGGGCCGGCAGAGTTCCTTCGTTGTGCAGAGCCCTGGGCACTCAGCAATATTGAATCTTGGATGCGTGAGACGGCTTCTGGCGAGGCTGACCTAAAGACTAAGACTGTAGAAGACGGACTGACTGCACTGTTTACGTTCAAGGTGCCGACAATGAACGTTGCCGACGCCGAAGTCCTCAGCAGTTCCGTGCTTGCCACTATGCTGCAAGCAGGTGTCCTACTGCCCGAGGAAGAATGGGTCAAGTTCGGTGACGGTCAAATATCCGGCGTCCTGTGGCAGCTTACTGGAACCGGCTGCTACGCTCCGAAGCTGCACGAGTACAGCATGCCGGGACGATGCTACTCCCTGCACTGCACTCGAACTGTCAAGAAGGCAGACCTGGACGTGTTCGGCGAGGGTTCCAAACCGTCGGATGATTGGCACGTCTTCTGGGGGCTCTCAAAAGAGGACTTGGAATCCAGGCCGAAAAAGGAAGTCGATCGACAGAACATTCTACACGAAATCGTCACTGGCGAGGAAAATTACATTAAGCAGCTCGACATCTTCCGCACTGTGTGGCGCGATGACTTGCGCGCCCAGCAACCGACCATCCTCGGGCCGGGGAGGGGAGACAAGTTTTTGGCTATCGTCTTTGGCAAGATCGATTCTGTCATGGAAATTAACAAAGACCACCTCTTTGCGCAACTCATTTACCGGCAGAGAGACCAAGGCCCTTGGGTCTCGGGCTATAGCGACATCTTCCGTGAATGGATTCGGAAAGCCAAAAAAGTCTATGTCGAGTATGCGAGTGGCTATCCGTTTGCCGAGTTCAATGTGATTAAGGAGGCTTCGCGTAACTTGCTGTTCAGAAAGTTCTTGGAAGAAAAACAAAAGCACAAGTTGTCCCTGAAACAGGACTGGAGACATTTCCTCATTTCCCCCGTGACGCGTCTCCAGCGATACACTTTGCTCCTGGAGAATGTGGAAAGCAAGATGATCGGGGATAGTGAGGAGAAGAGCAACCTGCAAAAGGCGATCCTAGAGATCAAGGCTGTCACGCACGAATGCGATGCCAAGGTCGCAGAAACTGAAGAGCGCGTCAAGATGATGGAGCTCAAACGCATGCTTGTTCTCCGTCCTAGCTTCCAGTCGGATCTGGCCCTTGATCATCTGGGTAGAGCCCTGATCACAGCGGGCGAATTGCAAAGGCTAAGCTCCAAAGGAATGCGTTGGGTCGACACGCAAGCGTTGTTATTTGACCATTATTTCGTCCTGGCCAAAGTGGTGCAAGGCAAAGACGGCAAAACGGAGAAGAGGTACGACGTGTCTCGAGAGCCCATTCCCATGCCTCTGCTCCACCTGGAGAGCAATAACGACGAGCCAATCATCAAGCAAAAAGGAATAACTGCACCCCTGGGCCGCACAGCACCTGCCGGTGCCGCGGGCCACCAGCTGAGTAAAGTCACCAGCAATGGCAGTGGGCGGCCCGGGCTGGAACACACCTCTACAGGCTCATCCGGAACGATCATGACCCAGGCGCAATCCAGCGACAATTCTGAGAACAAGGTTTTGTACCCCTTCAAGGTGAAGCACCTGGGTCACGAAGTCTACACGCTCTATGCGTCAACTTTAGAGAGTCGTACGATGTGGTGCAGCAAAATCATTGAAGCTCAGGCCTCGCATGCCAAGGCTTTGTTCTCCTCGAATTCTGAACCGTTCAGGCTTCGTGTCCTAGCAGACGCGTCCTTCCACTACGACGCCAGCTCGCCTCACGCCAGGAGCCTGTGCGTTCCGGTTAAGGGGACTCCGTTGGACCATGCGATCCAGGACCTGGAGAGCGTTTTGGGCTCGGCACAGGGTGTGGCGGCAGTCTGCCGCGCCCAAGTCAACTGCGCGGCGGGGTTTTCGGCCTTTGGCAAGGCCTTGATTGCCATCGGCACAGATTACGGTGTATTTATCTCCGACCCGTCCAACCCGCGCGGCTGGCAAAGAACCGTGAAAGCTTCAAAAGTGACACAGCTTGCTGTGCTGGAGGATTTCAACGTGTGTCTTGTTATCACTGACAAGAATCTCATGTCTTACCCTCTCGATGTGGTGGCACCCGTATCGGACTTCGCAGCGCCGCCCATCTCAGACAGTGCGCGACGGGCGCCGCACAAAATCGCCAAGGACGTGACTTACTTTACCACAGCGCGCATGAAAGACAGAATGCTGATATTTTACAAGCGCAAGGAGGGTCTTCATACCTCAATCAAGGTCGTGGAGCCGCTATTCCATAGGGCCACAGAAAAGCGATCGCGCATCTTTGGTGGGCGTAAGTCGGCGGCAGGAAGCACAGACACATTCCGCGACTTTGATAGCTTTGCTTTCCCAGTCGAATGCTACTCTCTCAGTATCTTTCATACGTACATTTCTGTGGCGACATCCAAGGGCTTTGAGATGTTGACGCTGGACCGAAAGCACCCATTGTCGGTTCCGGACCTCAAGAACCCGATTAATGCCAACATTGCGAGCCGAATCGGGACTCAGCGGCCGCTAGGCATGTTCCGATTGAACGAGAACGAGTTCATTCTGACATATGAAGAGTGCGCCGTGTACGTGGACAAGCACGGCAGCGTATCACGCGCGCTCATCATGGAGTACGCGGGCAAGCAAAAGAAAGCCCGTGGCGCGACCATGTATGGGAAATGCCTGTTACTGTTCAACGAGGAGTATGTCGAGGTGCGTAACGCTGAAAATGGCCGCCTATTGCAGATAATTGCTGGGCGCGATGTTCGTGTCATTGATAGCGGTATCCGTGGCCCAACCGGTGACAATGCCGCCCAGTCACAGCAGCTTCACGGTCACAACGGCCAGTTGGCGACGGCCGGCGACACCTCCAAGGGAACTGTCAAGATTGCCATGGCCCACCCAGAGCTGCCAGGGCGACAAATTGTACTTGAGATGCTCCTCAATGATGGTCATTCGGAATCGTAGACCCGGTTGGCACATCCGTTGTTTTATGCTTGGTTGTATGGGAAGGGGAGCTTTCTAACGCGACGGAGAATTATGATTGCTACTTGACAGGAAATTGTTTCTGGCGCCTCGGACAGCGTGCTTCTTTCCTTTTTTTTTTTTTTAATTGGCCGTCTTTTGTTTTGGTTGCAGCAACCTTCCATCTTTTTTGTTAGATCATTTTCGTTTGGCACGGGATACCCTGAGGTACGCAAAGCACATACACACACACTCTCTCTCTCTGTCTCTTTACGGGACATAACTTGGGAAAAAAACAAAGTCATGCCTCCTGTTCACGCAAAACTCTCATGCCATGTTTGGGACTTGTGCTAAAGCAGTTCCGTCGTTGATGTTGATGAATGGAGTTGCGGGCAAGTAAGGGATTTGAATAAAGCATTTAAGACCGACCGTCTTTGAAATTAGGGAAGTTGGAGATGTATCATTGAATATTTTCTTAGACAATCGCACATGCTGATGTTGATGATGAACGCACTTTGCCACGATGGTATTTCCTTTTCTCTCCGAATGCATAAGAAATGAAGGGTATGCAACCATCTGTAATAGTAGTGGTGGTGGACAGGAAACATGTCAAACGAAACTGAGCAGTATCTTAGGTTTTTCAGGAGCTGGTTCCCGATCTTTCTGTGTATTCTTGTATACAAGAGGCCAAGGCAAGTGCCGCGGCGGTCTCCAGCATAGTTCTCTAATGACGAGGTTCCCTCAGGGATTTGGCCTTCTCCCCCCCTCTGTAGTCACATCCCGCTCCCGCCGTACGGTGCAGTCTTTCTCCTCACGCCTTCACCTGTTCCTTGACCTCCTCCTTGGCCTCTTCCACGGCCTCCTTGACCTCAGCGGTGACGCCGCGGGCGAGCATGATACGGCTGACCTGGACGATGCCGACAAGGCCGAGGAAGAAGTTGACAGCAGCGAGGCTGTATTTCCATTTTGTTAGCGGGTGTTCCCCTGTTTTCAACTCCCTTCTGCATCAAGCAGCATCGGAGACGGAAGGACCACGTACAGATAGTTCTTGGGCTTGATGATCAGGCACCAGCGCGTCCAAATGAGGCCGGTGCAGGTCAGGGCAAAGTTTTGCGTAAACGAGAGCTTCTCGACAGGACGGGCAAAATCGGAGATGCCAGCGATGACGAGCGCCCACTGTGTTGTTGATGTTAGCCGTTCCGTTTCGCCCCTCGGTTCTTGCGTTCGCCCATAGGGGAACAAAAAAACGCACCTTCATTACGGGGGCCCAGAAGTGCACCGTCTTGATACCAATCTCGCTCTCCCACATGCGCTTGAACCAGCTCTGCTGCTGCTGCTGCTGCTGCTGCGACTGGGATCCGGCACCGCCGGCGCCGGCGCCGGCCTCGGAGCTCTGCCACCTGCGGCTCTGGAAGCGGAAGCGCATCATCTGCGCGTGCTGCGACTGCTGGGTCGCGCGGGCAAAGGCCTGCCGGGCGGGCGAGGCGATGGCGGACTGGCGGAACATGGGCCGCGCGGCGCGGAGGATTGTGCTCGTCGAGGCCATGCTGTTTTGGAGGAAGGTGGTTTGGTCAGTATTTGTTTTGTTTTTTATTTCGTTTCGTTTCGTTGGGCCACGGGAGGCATTGCGCCTGAGGGAGGTTATGGATGGTTTTAATTCGAGACACGTGCGGGAAGGAGGGGTCGATAGGGCGATGAATTGAGTAGCGTTGTGTTTGTCGTGATGCTTGAGGAGCGCGTGAGAGAGTTTGGTCTCGCTTGCTTTTTTTTTTTTTCGCGCTGCTGCTTATCGCTTCGCCAAGTGCGCCAGCGCAAAGACGGTATGGGAAAGTAATGACAGGCAAAGGGGGGATACTGGATAATAACAAGGTTATGGGGCGGATTGTACTTACATTTTCTGTTCTGGAGATCACAAAAGACGATGGGTATATTGTTCGTTGGCACGGACTGGGTTTCCGTTGAGAGGCAATTCGGGGGTGGATCCCCCTGGCTGGAGATACGGAACCCAGCGAGACCGGCGCTACCTTGTTTTGTGACGAGACATACCACGCTTTATGCAGTGCAGGTGAATGTGCATAACATCCTGGCGTGTCTCCACTTTACACTACTTTTGTGCAAAGGAACGGCCAATCCTATCAACGCCAAAAGTAACAGCCAAGTTCAGGATTCTTGATTGAGCTTCCAATTGAGATACCCACGACAGGCTGGCCGAGCACTACGGACCTCAAACCTTTGTGTCATCTTCTTTCGCCTCCGCCCGATCCTCTACCGCACCCCTTTCGCGACGAATCGACGAACCGACGACTGCAGAGCGACCATGTCTGGAAAATACGCCTTCACCAAGTCCCTCAAGGAGCTTCGCTTCCTCTTCTGCCAGACCTCCGAGGCCAGCGCGCCAGTACGGTACGTCTACGTTTGCTCTCCGATGCAAGCTTTCCCTGCGACAGCTCAAGCAAAGGCACACTTCGTGCCAAGTTGGCAGGATGCTTGCGCAGCCAGAGATTGGTTCGCACGCAAGCTTGAACGAAGCAATTGCGTCGAAACCCCCCCTGTGACCTTGCGCCATTGCCCCAATTCCTGCAGATTTCACCTCGCTCTTCTTCCTAGGGCAAGCTTCCGCGATGATGTTTTATTCGCTGACAACTGGTCATAGAAACTTCCTCGTCCGCGCGTACCCCACGATGAAGAAGAACAACCCCAATATCCCCATCATGATGCGCGAGGCCGCCGGCACCGTGCCCAAAGTCTTTGCCCGCTACGGTGCGTGCCATTACAAAACGAACCTTTTTCAACCATCATGACCATTGATTGCTAATATCTCCCTGTTTGCGAGTTCCAGAGTTTGGCGTCGAGAAGGCCCAGTCCCTTGAGGGCCTATCGGATAAGCAGATCGAAGACACGATCACCGGCCTTGTCAAGCAGTGAGCAGAAATATATTGCTGATCCAGACACTATACATTTTCTTTTGTCAGACTAGAGGATTTCAATACAGTGACAAGCGTGGTAAGCAAGACGGGATCGGGAGGATGGCGAAAAGAAGCGTCGTCGTTGTATATACTGAAGCTAAACAAGAACCAAACTGTACCATCATCACATCTTGTGACATTTTCTCAAAATAACAATCATCGGCGTCTACTCTGCGTGTGTATTCTGCTCCGTGTTTTCGCTCCAGAACATCGGCCATCCAACTACTATTTATACCAAAGCAAAAGCAACCTTATCCACATTCTTTTTCGTCATCCGTAGCAAATGAAGAACAGAGCCGACCTCGGCAGTCGTCTCGCATCTTCTAATCCTTCTTCACAGATGCTTTAGACTGAAAATCGTGCTTGTTCTTCTTCTTACGAGCTGCCTTGCCGCTCTTTTTGGGTGAGGTCGACGGCGGCGCGCTCGGTGCGGCAGTTGGGTGGCCAGCATCCGAGCCAGATTTGTCGTCATACACCACAAACTGTGGTGGTCCCACACCGGCTTCCTTCTGCACGTTGACTGTTGCACTACTCTGGCCCTCATTGGCGGAATCTGCTGCCGCCGTGATCTTCGACGGTGCGATTATAGTCACAGGGAGTGACTTGGCGCGATCGTGGCCAGGTTTGGCAGACAAGGAACACGCGGGGCCTGTGGTCATGAGAGCTTGCTTGCTCGGTGAGATCAAGGGCACAGCAATCCTATCCCATTCCCGCTTCCTGTCTCTAATCTCGTCTGGCGTGAACAGGGACGGCCGGCGCGTTTCCTTCTCGTTGGGCGCGGGGCCAGCAGTAGCGTTGGTAGCAGAGGCTATCTCGGCTTCAGAGGCAGCTTCATTGGGCAAGGTGCTTTCGAAAGGTGCAGCTCGAAGCTGGGCTTCCAGGCGTTTCTTCTTTGATTGTCGCAAGGGGGATTTGTCTGCTCGCGGGGCCGCCAAAGGTGCAGCGGCGATCGGCTCATCTGTGGTTTTCTTGTGATAGCATCGGTCCAAGCCAGTAGATGATACAGCTACAAGTCTCTCGGGTAGAGATACTCTGGGCTTAATAGTTTCTTGAGACTTGCCACTCTCGTCGGGAGACAGGATTGATTGGCCAACTTCCTCAATTTCGCTACTTCCCCAACCCACTACGGGGTGTGCCGAAGGATCTCGCTGAGCTTGATGCTTCTCGTTTTCGGTCGGCGCAGGTACGGATGTAGCACTCTGTTTAGTGGTTGCCCCAACTGGAGAACCGTGGTACTGAGCCTGTGGGTTGAAGGTGTGGAAAGGCTGCTGCTGGGGTCGATGAGAGTTGCCATCTGCATTTGTGGGATATCTCGACTTTTTCCAAAAATACAGTCCGCTTTGGCCAAAGTTGCGAGGCTCGACCTGTCCCAAGGATCTGTTGTTGTGGATAAAGGGGCTGCCAGGCGCTTTCTGAGCAGTCGGGCCTCCTCTTCCCATGAAGAATTCCGGGGTGAAGGGGAGATCGCCACGACGCTGGGATGGTGCCTTATAAACTTGGTAGATGGATTCTTGGGGTGCAATCTGGCTGACTGGTTGAAATGTAGACGGCTGTAACACCCACTTAGACCGAAACATAGCAGACATGTTGATCTTGATGCCCTGTTCCTCGATGCGACCGCCCCCATGGAGTAGGGCAAGGTGCACCGAGTCTTCGGAGGCGAACCTGTCAGGCATGAGCTAGATACGTAACAGGATGTATAGAGGAATTGGAGGGGGATTTACCTGAGAATAAAATTCCTTGCCTCATATCTGCTTCCGGTCGCGTGATTCACTTCCTCGACGTGACCAAATCGACTCTGAACGCCATATCGAACCCTGGTCTGCAGGTCCATGACAGCTAAGTGTTGCTTGTCAATTACTCTCACCCAAATGCTACGATTTCTCACGGAGCACTGGAGGCAGCCACAGGGTACGTAGCTAGAACGGTCGAGGTTTATTCCCATGTTTGGGCAATCCTGACCCTCGCCCGGATGGGCCGATGTGTGCATGGCATCCTGTGTTGGGCCGAAATTATCCTGCCGTCGCAAGTTACTCCATTTTTTAGGAAATTGCTTGGCTCCTGCGTTAAATCCTCCAAATGGTGTTCTTGACGATGGCGACGAAGTGTATTGCGAAGAGTAGCTGTCTGCACGTCCACCTCGACCTGGAGATTCGATCTTGCTTTCGAATCCTGTGCCGCCAAAAGAAGTCACACTAGGCGCTACTTTCTTAGCATTGAAAATGTTATTCGAGTGCCTTTTTGAACCGATTTCCCCGGTTTGGCGTTGAGGACTACCTGAGGCATTGCTGGCCGTTCCGTGTTGCAGTTTTGGTTGATCCTTTCCAGCACTCTTCTCGGGACTCCTTTCAATTCCGCATCCTGACGTGGCCTTCTAGGCTTGGCCAGGAACAGACAAGAGAGGTTGATTATGGTATTGAATAACAGGGACGACAGCGGGCAGATCACTGCTGTTTGGAGCAAGGGCCGGGGTTTGGTCTATTTCGGGGCTGGGAAGGTTACTTGGCCGGATGGTAGAATCCGACATTCTTCGCGGAGAGCCAGACCGAGAGGCGCCGCATGATCGAGTTGGCTTGGCTAACGAGCCATCGCTGGAGCTTGGACGTGTCTGTCGACTGTCGGAGGCGCCAGGCTTGACGACGACGGAAGCTTTTTTCGGCGTAGCCTTGCTCGGCCGGTAGCATCTCGGCGACAGCTGGGAACCATTCGCCACGATAATGTGACTGGAGGCAGCTTCCACGGATGCTTTGAGGGCCTCTACAGCTCCCTGCGATCGTGGGCGTGGATCGTAGTAATGCTTTCCCTCAAGGACAAGATATGGATGGTGCACTTGGTCAGACTTAATGACCTCCTCGGGTTTCGGTGGGTGTAATCCACCTCCGTGAACTCCTTGACCAGCTGAAGAATGATTAGCATAAACGTGCAGTTGAGCTGGGGAGGTTGACTTACTCATCCAATTTTCGACACCACATTCACTTCTGAGAGAAGAGAGAAGGCTCCGGGGCTCACTCGTTTTGGTACGAGACGGCGATAAAAGATGGTCGCGTCGGCAACGCAGGGCGTTCGCTAAGATTGCCATTTCTGTGTCGCCGAGACTTCCCAGAGAGTCCCAATCTGATGAATCAATAAGCTTCAGAACTGAGCACCTAGATTTGTCCCAGCTTTTCAGTTTCTCGGCGTTGTCTTTCGCTTGGAGCCACTGCTCAGACCAACGCCCGAGTTCCAGAGCAGCGTACTTGGACACATCCGCATCTATGATTCTGTTTTCGGCGTAGAGGTGATTTATAATGTTCCAAAGATTGATGGCGCCATGTTTGTAAAGATCAAATGCATCAAAATACTTCCAAAGATCGTCCCAGCAAGTCGGCTCAGTCATGCCTCGCATAGCCTCCCAGTGCACTCTGCGGATCGAGTTGCAGTTTTCCTGGATCTCATTTTTAGACCACAGGTGCAGTTTACGGCTTGGCAGAATGTGATGCATGGGCCGGAAAGCTCGTTGCGGGTTGGTCGTCGAGAATATGGCTTTCGCGTCACCCGGAGGGTTGGTGTAGAAACCAAGCGGGAGATTGTCCTCAATATATTTCACCGAGACTTCGTCGATCGGCGCACCGCACATCTTGTATTCTTTCGGTAATCCGCAAGGATAGAGTCTGGAAAAGGGCTCCTTGAGCTCGTCAATCTGGTCTTTTGCTGTAATTCGTTGATGCGGCCGCGGGATAAGACGCTGGCTGATTGAAGTAGCTTCATCCATCGCAGGGAAGGGAATTCTCGAACAAAAAATTGCAGGTGTGTTCCTTCAGGGGAATATTGACGTGTGTAATGGAAGCTTTAAGTAGAAAGGTGTAGATGCTGTGTAAGAGGTGCAGCTACAGTCCCGTCAGCTTGGGTTGTGAATGTAGTGAGGCAACCCGCGCGCAAACGGCGAGGGTGGTGAGTGAATGAGCAGACACCATACCATACATTCGGTTTTTTTTTATAATTTCTAGAAACTTTGACATGGAGCCAGTCGCCAAGTCTGTGGCTGAATCAGATGTGAATGAGATGTGAGCAGAGTTGGTGTGAGCTGTTTGACGTGCGGCTACCTACTCGGCATTGTCTGCCCCCGCCCGCCCAATGTTAAAGGCAACATGAGCAGTTTTTAGTGTCTTCAATGGAATTTTAATCTGACCCCTGCTTCCGGTGAGGTATCTTTTCGTATATTGGGGAAATGTCGTTGTAAGAGCTGAACTAAGAATAATCCACAGGGTAGTCTATCGTACACACAGACAGAACACTGCCAGCGTTGAAGGCTTAGTCGTTCTTCTTGGCATTGAGGATCTTGAGAATTTCCGATTCATTGTCACCGGCGATGGCCTTTCCATTGTTCCAGTCGACGGTCTGCATATGGGCAATATTAGCACTGATCAGGAAGTTAGTCCCGCCGATGAAGTAGCACTCACTAGAGGTCTGAGAAAGTTTTCTTTGCTCTCCTTGAATCGTTTCAGTGCATCCTTCTCGTCACGGGCACCCTTGATGACCTTGGGGATGCCACCAGTACCAACGTAGCTGAGGATGGTCTGGACTTGGTCGGTGGTCGGGGCGTCCTCGGTGATGTTCAACTCAAAGGGCTCACGGCCGGGCTTGGTCTGGGCGGAGTGATCGCTGGCTTGGTCTATCGTGGCACCAACCTGGGCGTTGGCAGAGATCTGCTTAACGAGATTGGCGACCTTTACAGAGGCGGGTGAGCTCGCTTTGTGGAAGACGGTGACGATGTCGAGCGTTTTGTTCTGTATAGCGAGGGGTCTCTTTGTCAGCCAGCAGTCACCAGTCTATCGGTTTGGATAGCTAGATTGGTTCAATCGGACTTACAAAGCGAAACATTGTAGCGAAATGAGCTTTGCAGAGCTATATGGGTTCTTGCGACAATGAAATTAGTGTTCTGCGCGACAATGAACAGAGGTGACTAGGTGACGTTTTTCTCGGGCGTTACCAACGCGGAGCACTGTCTAGCGTCGATTGTGCAAGAACCCGTCACAATCCATGTAGGACGGTGAGCACAAAGCGCAACAACGCCCAAGCAAGTACAAACAATATTAAAAAGCACAAAATGAATTATGCGCGCATAGTGCACCTTCCATCTGATGCATACCTTAAGCTCAATTTTAGATACCAAACTATTAACCTACTGTAGGGTAACTGCACCGAAAGTCATGCTAGAAATCTGCGCCGTGGACTACTCACACCATCCTACGGTCAGTTAGCGTGATGCCTGATGAGGGTTCTTTGATTACTCGAGTGGTTTCCACGAAACCATATGCTCGTACACTTGGAGTATAGCACGGTATTGACGGACTACAGTTTGATAGTTGGGAACAGCGCTGCGTTTCATTGTTTTGATAATATTGTAATTAATGTATTATTCATTCATAGACATTGCAGGTGCATAATCGTGCCCAATCAAAAGCGCATCCGGCGTACAATCTAGCCCGTAGAAACAAAACGCGCCGCGCGAGTGAACCCACCATTTTTTCTGAAATTTAAGCAGAAATCTTCTCCTTGAGAATCTTCTTGAGAGTCTCGGCGTCGGCAGCAAACTTGCTGATGCCCTCACGGAGCTTCTCGACGGCCATTTGCTCCTCATTGAATGCGAAACGGAAGGTGGCCTCGTCGTTGATGTAGGTCTTGCGCTCAATATTCTGGGTGGTGGCAGCGGCGGCATCGAGCTTCTTGGGGACGGCATCGGAGCCGTTGAGGAGCTCCTCGAGCAGACCGGGCTATTTTATATTAGAAGGGATAGATAAAACTGATATGACAAGGATGCGTACGGAAATGGTCAGGTAATCACAGCCAGCAAGCTCGGTGATCTCGCCAGTGTTGCGGAAGGATGCACCCATGACAATGGTCTTGTAGCCAAACTTCTTGTAGTAGTCAAAGATGGCCTTGACTGAGGCCACACCCGGGTCGTTCTCCTTGGTGTACTCCTGCTTGGTAGCAGCCTTGTACCAGTCAAGAATGCGGCCGACAAAGGGGGAGATGAGGAAGGCGTTAGCCTCGGCGGCGGCGATGGCCTGGGGAAGCGAGAACATGAGAGTCAGGTTGCAGTTGATCTGGTGGTCGCGCTGGAGAATCTCGGCGGCCTTGATTCCCTCCCAAGTTGAGGCAATCTTGATCAGGATGCGGTCCTTGGAGATGCCATGTTGCTTGTAGAGCTGTTCTGAAGGTCAGCTTGTAGTGCGTAAGCCAAGTCGAGATTGTACATACGTCGATGATCTGGAGAGCCTTATCGACGGACCCCTTGGTGTCGAAAGAAAGTTTGGCATCCACCTCAGTAGATACACGTCCAGGAATAATTTCGAGAATCTTTTGGCCAAACTCAACAAGGAGACTGTCAAGAGCGTTGTCGACCTGCGCATCGATATCGCCGCCCTTCTGCTTGGCGTAGACGATGGCGTCGTCAATTAGCTTAGCATACTCAGGCTTCTTCGCGGCGGCGAGGATGAGTGAAGGGTTGGTGGTGGCGTCTTGGGGCTTGTACTTGTCAATGGCTGCAATGTGGTCAGTGTCTGATTTGTTGGGGACGGTGTCAGGGGCGGAGAGCTGTGGGGTGAAGAGCTCGGCAATACGATGTCTCAATCGACCGCTGTGAGGATAGAAAATCGGCTGGGGAATACTAACTAGCAAAGTCACCTATAAATGAGAAAATATGGTCAGTATGAAACAAATTGTAGCTTCCGGAAGCTGCGGAAGCTGAGGGAATTTACCAGAGTCACAGACGACAACCTAAACAGTGGGTCAGCAGCGTTAGGCAAAGTAACGCAGGCAGGAGTGGAATTGAGGGAATTGTAAATTTCTGCGTTCTGAATTGAGAAAGTGAATGAAATCCTTTCCTAAGGTCGTCTCATCCAAGCCGTCGACGGAAACACGTTGAAGCGCGAAGCCATAGTTCGATGAGGGGTAGCAAGACGATGGCGGGGTAGATGCGACGGTGAATGGGCAGAGTGTACTTACGGTGCCGCTGGCTTTGAGCTGCGCAAGAGAGTTGGACATTTTCGGAAATTTGGATTTGGATATCAAGAAAAGGGATGAAAGGAGCCGTCAAGAGTGTATCAATGTAGGACCTGAATTATTTTGCACCAGTTAGCCGGCTGACTGCTGTCATGAATGCAACGAAAGTTTGAACCAAGGGATAAGCGTCAGAATATGTAAGAATTAAATATCACGTATCTGGCCGATTTAGCATCTCCGGCGAGAGAGCCACCAGCCAGAATCAATCGCAAATTACCTCATCAGTGTGATTGCGAGCAGACAAAAAGGGAAAAGGAAGGCAGTCTTACCATTAGTACTAGAGTGCGTCACAGGTTGCCACTCCTGCAACTTGCAAAGCAACAGTCAAGAAAGTTGGAGCATTGTTGACAAGAAAAGTCAGAAGAGAGTGTTACGTAAGGGAGAAAAGAGTGGAGAGCGGACATGCTCAGCTTAGACCCCATTGAGTCCGGAGTAGGGCAAAACTATTAGTCCGTGAATTTTCGTTAGGGCACGCTGTGATTTTCATAGCCCACACGCCTTGCCTTAGCCGAGACCGTCAAAAAGTAAGTTGGTGCTTTCAAGGTGTACACATCTGCAAACTCCATCCACCCCAGACCATAACCGACATTTGGTACGATTAAATATT
Source organism: Cordyceps tenuipes (assembly GCA_025583755.1). NCBI lineage: Eukaryota > Fungi > Ascomycota > Sordariomycetes > Hypocreales > Cordycipitaceae > Cordyceps > Cordyceps tenuipes. Next base: position 124,035 of record JANZYN010000034.1, read on the forward strand.
TCCCGTTCCCGAGAGCGCAACCGATTCCTCGCTGTTTCGAATATAAACACGTTGCGCCATACGAATAGAGCATCGCGGGCTGACCGTTCCTCTCCTCCAGATCAACAATAGTCACAATGGGCGACGCAGTCATTGAGGGATCCAACTGGCGCCTCGTCGAGGTCGGCCGTGTTGTGCTGATCACCGGCGACCACTCCTACACCGGCAGAATCGCTGCCATTGTCGAAATCATCGACCACAAGCGCGTACGTTCGCCCCCCCGCCAAAAACCGCACCAACGACAGAAAGCAGAGCTACATCGGTTTTTTGTGATGGAGCAGTCATCCGCTGACATTCAATTTCGTTGCCCAAATCTAGGTTCTCGTCGAGGGCACCTCTTCAGATGAAAGCCTCGTTGTCCCGAGACAAGCCGTTCCCCTCAACAAGGTTCTCCTGTCGCCCCTCACGATCCCCGGCCTCATCCGTGGCTCCCGCCACGCCGCTCTGAAGAAACAGTGGGAAAAGTCCGAGATTGATGCCAAGTGGAAGGAGACCAACTGGGCCAAGAAGCGCGCTCAGCTCGCCAAGCGCAAGGCCCTGTCCGACTTCGACCGCTTCAAGGTCATGCGCCTCAAGACCCAGCGCCGATTCGAGGAGCGCAAGGCTCTGGCCAAGATCAAGGCCTCCGCGTAAACCGTTACCTTTCGTCATGGAGTTCAATTGTAATGTTGGAGCCTTGAGCAAGGGACCTGGTTAGGGTCGGAGAACACAATGAAAGGTCAGGGAGGATTTCACGGTATAGATGGTTGCGGTATGAAAATTTCCGGGACATGCAAAATGCATTATGGGCAGTACGACAGCGTTTGAAAAGCTGCTTGCTGTTTATCTTTTTATAAACCCCAATCCCCGTTCTGGAGCACATTTCATCAATTATGATGAGCGGAGTCAATACGGAAGTTCAGAGATTCAAACAAATTACAAAAAAAAGAACGAAAATCTTGGTACATCTTGCAGTGAATGTGGTATGGCTGTTGAACGTGTAGCAAGTATTCTCGATATTGAAATTATGCTATACATACATTTTCGCGCGTTTTATACCACCACTTCTCGTTCTTCTCTCTGGTTCCCCAGAAGACATACCAGGAATGGTTGGCTGCCTAATGCGGGCTAGCGCCTGCCCACCACCAAACCCTAGAATTTCGCCGTGCAGTTTTGGCCTCACAAAACGGCGCCGGTAGTGAATCGTAGCTCGAGCACGACCCCATTGGATTTGAAATTAATCTGTGAGTAGCCAACGTCCCAGCAATCAAAACACGGCCAGTTTTGCCCCCAGAGAAAGCTACAGAAATGGGCCTTCATTTAGAGAGAATCTGAAGGTGGTGCGGGGATGCGACGGCTTGCTAACCAAGCAAAACAGCACCTACTTTAGACACGATGGCCAACCCCAGAGTCGAGGAGCTTCCTGACGACGAGACCCAGCGTCCTACCGTCGACCAGAACGACAGCAGTGACGAGTCTGACGTCGAGGAGGGCGAGGCCAACCTTCCCGCCGGCTCGACTGCAGTCATCCACTCTCGCAACGAGAAGAAGGCCCGCAAGGCCCTCGAGAAGCTGCACCTCACTCGCGTGCCGGGAATCACCCGCGTCACTCTCCGCCGCCCGAAGAACGTACGTCTGTCGAATTTATACAGCTGCAACCGTAGCAGGAACTATAATGCGGAATTGATGGGACAGGAAACTAACCAAGCCAAACAGATCCTCTTTGTCATCAACAACCCCGAGGTCTACCGGTCCCCCAACAGCAACACCTACATGTGAGTCTCACTGGTAGCTTTCTTGACAAAAATCAGACACACAAAGGAATGAAAGTGCTGATCAGGCTGCACCCAGTGTCTTTGGCGAGGCCAAGATGGAGGATATCAACGCCACCGCCCAGGCCGCCGCTGCTCAGCAGATTGCCGCCCAGGCTGCCGCCGAGGGTGGTGAGCATGCCGGTCACGACCACGCCGGCCACAGCCACGCCCAAGATGGTGACGCAAAGGAGGAGGAGGAGGAGGAAGACGACGATGAGGAGGTCGACGCCGAGGGTATCGAGGACAAAGACATCGAATTGGTCATGACACAGGCCAACGTCAGCCGCAACAAGGCTATCAAAGCACTCAAGGAAAACGACAACGATATTGTCAATTCCATCATGGCTCTCAGTATCTAGCCCTTGATGTGTTTTGAAAACCTTTATCTTCTTTTACTGCAACGCATGCGAAAGACGGCGCGGGATGGGAAAAATTGTTCACGTGTTGGCAGTGCGGTAGAACGCCTATACTGGCCATGTATCCATAGATATACTTTGGTACCTGGGCATGTATTGTCTATAATGGAATCAAACTGAACAAAGACTTCTCTCAAGTATGGGATATTAGTTTGACTAATTACTTGCATGGCTTGTCCTGCAGTAGTGATGTTATGTAAATTGAACCGCTCGTCGTTCATCATGTTTTCTCATCGAGGGAATAACTTTTAGTATCTATGAATATTCAATACTGTTGCACACGTCAATTCAAGCTGTGATGGCAAGTTTGCTTCTTGTCGGAACAAGCCGCGATTGAGTCACGTGATTGAGCCACGTTTAAGCCTCGTTCCTGGTCACTCGGGCTGCAGCAAAGTCAATCAATACCCTTGGACCACCAATTACCTCTCCAATCCGAGAAACCTCACAAACGACGACAAAATGGCCACGGTGAGTTCAAAACTTTCCAATTGATGCTACCTGCACGCGAAATACCCTCCGATGCAAATCCGAGCGATGCAAACCGCCGCGACGAGGCGCCCATCTCGACGGAAAAAGGGAGCCTCCCCCCGACCGTGCGGATCCGCCGAAGCCTCCTCCCCCGAATCCGAGCCCAGCGACGACCAAACCAAAAAGTTGAAGGATTTGAGAGACGGAGACTAACTGGCTATATAGCGAAGCGCTGCACTGAAGCTTGACTGGTCCAAGGTCACCAGCTCGCTGGGCCTCCGCGGCAACACCGTTGCCTCGCTGCAGGCGTTCAAGAAGCGCAATGAGGACGCGCGCCGCAAGGTGCAGCTCCTGTCGGAGCAGGCGACCACGGTCGATTTCGCCGCCTACCGCGCGGGCCTCAAGAACCAGGCGGTCGTCGACGAGATCGAGAAGCGCTTCGCCGCGTTCAAGCCCGCCACGTACGACGTCAACCGCCAGCTCAAGGCCATCGACGCCTTCGAGGTCGAGGCCGTCAAGAACGCAGAGGCCACCAAGCAGGCCGTCGACCTGGAGCTCAAGGACCTGGCCGCCACGCTGAAGAACATTGAAGAGGCCCGTCCGTTTGAGGAGCTCACTGTCGTATGTTTATGCTGCTGCTGGGTGGCTGCTGACGGGATGGGTGCTGATGAGATATTTAATAGGACGAAGTTGCCGCTGCCGAGAAGTCCATCGACGAGAAGGCGACTCAGCTCATCTCCAAGGGCCGGTGGATGGTCCCCGGATACAAGGTACGTTTTGCCTCGGCTATGGGAAATTTGGATAAGAATGCTGACGCCCCGACAGGAGAAGTTTGGCGACCTCGCCCTTGTATAATCAGCTCACGCTGCCCGGCTTTATAACCATACAGCTTCCCTTTGTGTACTCTAGCATTGTAGATACAATATATCGAATTGGCAGGGCTATGTATCTCCTACCCGACTTTTGTCTGATTCTCGTTAAGTGATGCGTTTGTTACACGCCGGCCCAGTATGGCCAAGGCCAAAGGGGATGGGACTATGGACTTGAATGAGTTTCATATTTTTTTTTTCGATTGTTGTTTCACAGTTGTGGATTCTAGATGGGACCCAGCAAAGAAGCTCCAAATGCAATGCTCTTCATACCAGTATCAATCAAATGCTCCGGCTCGGCCGCTACTATGCCTCCACCCAAACAAACGAGCAATATCAAGACTTGGCATACTTGGTAGTCCACTCCTTGGCCGTGGCAATGGCGGCTTGCTCGTCCTCCTTCCAGCTCTTTGCGACGTCAGCGGCGAGGGGGTCATCGGGGTTGGGGGCGCCGAGAAGGGCCTGGATGGACAGCAGGATCGTTCTGATTTGCAGGGCGGGGGACCAGTTATCTAGCAAATATGAATGTCAGTCGAGATTGAAATGTGCCGGATTTTGAAGTACTATAATGCTCTTGTCCTACTTTTCAGAACATCAAGACAGATGCGCCCGAGCTTGTCGACGTTGGGGTGGAAGATTTTTGTGAGGAAGCGGATCTTGGGAGGCGTCATGGGATAGTCTTCTGGGAGGAAGAGTTCGAGCTTGAATATGCCACCTGCGAATGAACTCGCGCGTCAGTCTCATATCCGGATTTATGTTACGTTGGTACGCGAGAGAAGCGCGGGGGAGGGGACGGCGAGCCCGACGGACCTTCGTAGGGGGACTGCGCAGGGCCGTGGATCTCGACATCAAAATAACGCAGGTTGTCCTCGTGGGGGACGGCGCTGATTCCGGGGACACTGCAGGAAGGAGGAAAAGGGAAGGGTCAGTATGGGAGAGCAAAGCGGCAGGAAGTCAGAAGAACTGGGCGATGGTTTTGACATACGGTTCGGCCATGAGGCGTTCCGTCTCTTTTATTATTCGCTTCGGCAGCGCCATGGTGACAGGATGACTAGGCGGAAGGCTGGAACCTTGGAATAATGCGAAGTATTCTATCTGCTTCTTCGGCGCACTGTCGTAGTCGTAAAGAGCAGCTCCGAGAAGAGGTTTTGGACTCGACAGAAAAGATGGACTTGCTGCAAGGTGTGCGCCTCCGTCCCGTGGTGCGTGTTAGTGATTTAAGTAGGCAATCGTGGCACAGTTGTGGCGTCGCGTACGGTCGCACATTAGCTAAGGCTCCGCCTGGTCGGGCGAGGAGGGGAAGGAGGAGCTTGTTACAGTGGTATAAGTGGCGGGGTTTGCAACAAATCACCAATCCAAAGCCCAGGTACTGAACCCCTCAACCTGGTAACTATTTCGCGGTGGCCATTGTCAAAATTGGCAAAAGTGATGCTTGGAAAAAGGAATATTTAGCTGGGTAAATATAATTTAGGGATCTATATTCAGATGCAGTGGTGGTGCGTGTACAAATTTGGATTGCGTCGTGCAGTTTCTGACGAATTACAGATTAGAACCTTCACAAGAAGGCTAACATGAAGTTATAACCCGTACACGCCTTCTACACGAAAATGAGGGCTTTTAAAATTGATTTTCAGGATTTGTTTGCTGAGTGAAGAGTGCAGCAGCCTTGCTGGGCCGTAGGCCAGTGAATTTAATGATACAGTCTACATTATAAGCCATGCGCAATTCCTCCTCTAGTATCAATTGGCAGTAACACTACCAGTCTGCTGTTCTTTCGGTGGCCTGTTCGCAATCACCTCTTGTAGGATGTCCTTCGCGCCCGCCTTGACCAAGACCTCCGCCACGTCGTAGCCCAGAGCCTCGGCCTCCTCCTCCGTCGCCACCATCCTCTCCAGCACGTCCTCGACCGCCGTCTGCCCGTCCAAACTCACCACTATCGCGCCCAGCCGCAGCCTCTCGTCCGGCAGCCACGTCGTCTCCACGCCCACCGGCACGGTGCACCCACCCTCGAGACGGCGCAGCAGCGCGCGCTCCGCCAGACACGCGCGCGTGGCCCGGGAGTCCGCCAGCGGGCGGAGCACCGCGCGCGTGGCCTCGTCGCCGCTGCGGATCTCGAGCCCCAGCGCGCCCTGCCCGGCGGCGTGGTAGATGCCGTCCGCAGAGGCGGCGGCGGCGGTCGGGCCGAGCCGCTGCGTGATGCGGTGGCCGAGGCCCATGCGCTCCAGCCCGGCCGCGGACATGATCATGCACGCGTACTCCGAGGGGGGCGCGGACTGGTCAATGGTGGCGAGTCGCGTGTCGACGTTGCCGCGGAGGTTGGCGAAGCGCAGGTGCGGGTGGTGGCGGCGAAGCTGCGCCGCGCGCCGTACGGAGGAGGTGCCGACGACGGAGCCGGCGGGGAGATCGCTGACGCTTTTGATGCTAGGCTGCAGGTCGGCGCGGACGACTAGAGCGTCGCGGGGGTCGTCGCGCGCTGGGACGACGGCGAGCTCGCAGTCCTCAGGGAGTGTAGTGGGCATGTCTGTATAGGACATGTCAGCGGCTTTGCATGTTACACCCAGGGGATTTGGGGGCGCAGCAGGAAAAGGACGTGCTGACCTTTCAGACAGTGCACAATGACATCAATCTCGCCGGCCCGCAGCTTGGTCTCGAGCTCCGACGTCCACAGGTTCTTGCCCTCAAAGCTGTACAGAGCCGTGACCTTGTCACGGTCGCCGAGCGTGCGCATCGCGTCGACGACGAAGGAGCGCGCGGGATGTAGCGCGGAGAGTGAGGCGCGTATACCCTCGGCCTGGATCTTCGCGAGGATGGACTGCCGGGTACCGATGCGAACGGTGGGGAGAGCCGGCGGTGCCGTGTCTGTCATGGCGGGGCCGGGAAGATGTGAGGCGAGGTGGGTGCGGGATTTGCTATCCAAAGAAGGGTGGGATGGAGGCCGATGAATAAGCCGAAGAGTTCTGTACGAATTTTGGACCTTGAATGAAATATGTAAAATTTTACAAGTTCGACAGCAACGAGGCTCTGCTTTGCCGGGGATATTTTCACCGGGACCCGCCTCCGGCTAGTTCGTTGTGAGAAAGCACACTGATGCCCGAGGCACAAGCACGTGGCTAGATTGTGGAATTATATACGTCAAAATTACTTTATTCTTATTCATAGAGTATACTAGCACGACAGCTGCTGCTCATTGCGCGTTGACGATCCTTGGGAACAACGTCTCTCCAGGCCGTTTGGGGACACAAGTACAGAAGCTTGGGCTACCCGACGAGGGAAAACTAGCCTCCTCGCCGGCCGCCGCGCTTCTGGCTCGTGCTCCGTGACCAGGACCCGGCTGTCCGCTTAAACGGGCCGAACCCAAGCGACACAGGTGGTGTTACCGGCAGCCTCGACTTGCTGCTCCCGGAGCCTGCCGCGGTATCGAAGCCCAGACGGGCCCATCCTCGAGGCTGCTTGTCCGGCGCCGCCACCTCCCCCTGCTCCTCGTCACCGCTGCCGATTGCAGGATCAGGAAGAAGGCTCATTGTTGAACGACCCTTGAGCATCGCTGCCTGCAGAGCCGCCCACGATTCCACTTGCCCGTTGGCTGCCTCCTCCACGCAGTTGCATTCGTCGCCAGCCGGGCATTGCGTCTCGCCAGCGGCATGCCACTCGCCCAAACAGTCCTCGTGGCTCGCGCAGCCGCACGCAAGACAGGTCGGGAATAGCGCGTCAACTGGCTCTGTGCAGTACACGCAGAGGAGCTTGTCCTGTCGTTGCTGGCAGCGATCGCAGGTGCCGACGGCGCCGCCTACCCTGGGATCGGAGGACGTGTACTGCAACGGCTCCAGCTGTGTTTCGTGGACGCGGCAGAGGCCAATAATGTCGAGCCCGCGGCCTGACGTGAGAAGGGCCTGCAGGTTATCCTGTTTGCCGATAACTAGTGGTGATGACTTGCTGGGCAGGATGCCGCTGCCGCTGGGACTGAACGGGCTGTCTCCGAGTCCGTTTGGCGAGGCGTCTTCCTTTAGAATGTTGAACTTCATCACCTCCAACCGAGCCAACGGTTGCTCCCACATCTGCAGCAGCTCTGCATATGCGTATCTATAGTTCATGTAAAGGTCGGACAGCTTTGGGTCAAGGAGTGGGTAGGACATCCATCCGTCCTCGTCAAAGATGCTCTGGTCCTCTAAAATAACTGCAATGTTTGTGGGAACCAACGTTGTCAAGTCCTCCTTTAGAGCATCATCATCCGACATGGACGTCCTGCCACCGCCAGAGCCAACTACAGCTGTGGTTCCTCCACCGCTGCTGCTCACTGTGCGCGGTGCAATGCTGTTTAAGATAATCTCAGCTGGACTGGGCTTTTTCTTTCCTTGCGAAGGTGGCGATGTAGATGTCGCAGTTCCAGTAAATGAGCGGGAAAGATTCGCAGCCAACGTCGACGCAAATCCAGTGCTTCCTTTCTGTTGTATCGGTCGTGAGTTGGGAGACTTGGAAAACACCACCGTAGATTCTTGATCATTTAGGAGGCTCTTCCCCTTGGACGGTGGTGTTTTACCACATGAGAAGGAATTCGGCCCCGTCTCAGCGTTCCATACACCATCATCTGATGTTTGTGACCTAGCGTAGTTGACCGGAGTATGAAGCGTCCCAGGTGTTGTTATCGCAGAGTTGGTGAAGCTCCTGCTATAGATGTTCCACGACGTAGCATCCGCAGGGAAGTAGTCTAACGAATATGACGGCGCTTTTAAGGGCAAAGGAGTTTCCTGCTTGGGTAGGTTTGATTTGGCATATGCCACACTGTGCTCCGTTGAAGCTTCGCTAAAAATACACGCAAGCATGGCTAGCATTTGAATGTCAGCTGTGCTCTCGAAATGATCAAATAAGTCGGCAATGAGATCTTTCGCTAGAGGATGCTGGCCCCATCGAACCCGGCCCAAAAGCGCGTTGTCACGCGCCCAGGGATCTGGAGGAGTATTTGCATCGATGCGGCCAACGCGTGAAACAATGTCACGCGCAATGACTAGGATCGAGTCGCCGCGCTGTGTATTACCGCCCAAGACCTCTAGTGGGATGCCCCGGTATAAAAGAAGGGCCAAGTATAGCCAGATATTGGAGAGATCGGCAAACCCATGCTTCTCAGCAATTCGGGCATTATGGTTGCAGACATCTGCGCCATCTCCGAAGATGGCATACTCTTCAGCAAATTCGCGTTTCGAGGGCAAATCTGCGCGGAGATCATGGATCGAGATGACATTCCGTGCCTTTATGATGCGGCGGCGGCTCATCCCGGTACCAGTAGCTGTTCCAATGCCGGTACCTGTTCCGGTACCAGTCCCAGCGCCACTGGATCTTACGGAACGGTCCTCGCTCCACGCTTTCTTGGGTTGGTGACTCGGACGATACCACATATTCATGTTATGAATAGAGGTAGATTCCGAGTCGCTAGACGAAGGGTCAGAGGACGACCGTTCCGAATCAGAATCTCCAGATTGGTCATCGGTAACGGAGGCTTCCTCGGTATTTTCTCTCTGGCGTGGACTTTGATCATAGGATAACCGCCCAAACCCTGCAAAAAAAGGCTCGTTCTTGGGCCTGTCCCTGGCGACATCCCCAGTAGACGAAAATAGAGCTCGGAACTTCTCTTCCTTAGTGGGAAAGAAGCACACAAGCTTTCCATCGTTGGAAAACCGGGCGCCACAGGTTCGAGGGGGCGGCGGCATGATTGCGCGACCATGAGGAGCGATTGTCGTATCGACTTCGCCAGTACTGGGGAGTTCTTGAGACATGGACGCCGAGCCAGTAGCTGCCGGGTCCTCATCCTCGCTTGAGCTGTCATCTGCCAGACCGTCCAAGTCATCGTCTAGATCACGTACGTTTTTGAAGAATGTAGTGCTCGACTCCAAGTCCACCTCACCAAGAAGATACGTGAAAGCAACTTCGAGGCAGTTTTGCTTCCGCAGTAGAAACTGACTTGCCAGTTTGTGTATTTCGCGGTGCAATCTCTTGTGCGTTCCTTCTGGCATGAAGGATGATTTTTCAATGGCAAATTTTGGTGCCTTGTGTTTGGGGTATCCTATTGGAACATCAATTTTGACTTTGATGAAAATCGAATCGGCATCAACGCCCCAAGGACCGGTCAGTGATGCGTTGAATGTTAAGCTGTCCATGTCGATGTTGTCCCATTTTACCTTGGGAATCTGCGTACTAACACGCAGGAGCTCTTCTTGGATAGTATCAGGCTCGCCCCATTGGTCTTCCGGGAAGCTGTGGGACATGAGACCAACTTTTGATGGGAGACGACGAAATGCATCTGTTGAAGTTTTGCGCTTGTTCATTGTAATGCCTTTCATCCACCCAATCGCCGACTGGCTATCTGTGGCCTTTCTGCTTGAAAGAGCCTTAGCCTTCATTGACGGACCACGCCAAACAGGCTGTGAGTAGCGATTGTACGATAGACTTGCTCGAGCGCCTGAATTGGCGCTGGCTTTTTGCTGTGCGTGTCCATGCATCCTTTGGTCGCTCATGGTTCCAGTTTTGCGGTCCTTGCTGGATGAATCATCGATTGCTCGGAATGTCCTATAGCTCGCACCTTTTCGGGTAATTTTCAACCCTTTTCTTGCAGGGCCACCTTTCGTATGCCCTACCGAGCTCAGTGTAGTCGTGTCGATGCAGTGCAATCGCAGTTCGTTGTCCGTCCCCCACGAAACTAACTGGAACTCTCGCTCATCCATGCCTGCTTCCGAAACACCACCGCGGCTTCTCCACAAGAACTCCTTTGCTTTGTGGTCTCCGTGGCCAGGGAAAACGGCTACCGGCGAAGGCGAGGCTTCGACCGGAGAGTCGTCCGACCAGAGCCGGTCATAGAGGAACAAGTCACCCGGTTCATTCTGAGGCATAGCAAGAAGACCCCAGCCAAAGGGCGTATGTCGCGCTCGCCACACAGGGTAATCAGTCCGGATGATGTGTTCTGGTTCGTCGCCCCCGGTTTCGTAATCCCAGAACTTGATGCTTTTATCCAAAGAGCATGTGACGATTCCGGTCGATCTCGTTCGGTTCCAGTCAATGCCGTAGATCTTGGACGTATGCGCGGTTATGGAACGAATAGGCTTTGAAGCCTTTCGCTCGTCCCAGATATGGAGCCATCGGTCGTGTGCTGACGCAACAATGTGGGAGTCTTGTCGATTGTACTTCACCTGCGTCGCGCCGGCGAACCAGTCGTAAAAGGTAAGTACAGGTTGACGAGGCCGTCGCAGATCCCACGTATGAACCGAGCCGTCGACTGAGCAGGTCGCCAGGAGATCGGGATGGTGAGCGGAGAAATTAACGTCCGTGATTGCTCTGCTATGCCCTTGAAGAGAGTGTTCGATTGGACCGGAGCTGGAATCTTCCCTCATGTTGAGATTCCATACTAGTGCTCTGTGGTTGGCTGTAGAGACGACCCAGTAATCTCGCGCCGCGAACGGTGACCATTGTACGTCTACGACAAGCCATGGCATTCCGGGGCTGCGAAGGCGACGAGGGGGGTTGTACGGAGAATCTAGGTCAATGATTGCAAGGCCGTCAGGGCTGTAAATGTTAGCGCAAGCGCCGTACGCCGCAACTCAACCCGAACACTCACGATGCTAGGGCGATATCACGACCAGACGGAGAGATTGTGGCCGAGCCAACTAGGCCGTCCACGTGGATTGTGCCATCTGCTTCAAAGCTTTCGCTATCGAAAGCAGATTTTATGATCCTTCCCTTCTTCGGCTCTTCAGCTGTTTTGTCGTGGGAAGGCATGTTGTCGCACGGGCGCAATGGTCATGACGTCGATTGATCAGATCTTGCGCTCGGTGGCGGGGGAAAACCCCTAGGCCATGGCGGATGCCACGCGAGGCTCGCAGATTGGCCGAGGATCACCGAGGGACCTATTTCTAGTCAGCACGGGGGTCACGCAGAACTCCGTCACAAGTCGATGTCAGTGGTAAATGGGTACTGGAGACGGCATCCAGCAAGATAGATAGATAGATGGACCTTGGCAGCTTTGGAGTGGACTACTGTAGTGACGATAAGTGTGGCGGGTGGGCCTGCTGAGCCACTCCACTTAAAACCTCTGTGGCGTCCATTTTACAAGACAACTTCGCAAGCGACATAGTGCAGAGGTACATACATAGTATTTGATTCCAATTAGCCTGGCCCCGTGCGAGTGATGACAATTTGGCTTAACCATGAGGCGGCAACTCGAATTGCGCCTCCATCATGCTTTATCGGAGATCATACGATTGGCTTCGTAATCGTAGCTAGAATTTTGCTGCAATGTTGGCTCGGCGCGTTCAAACAAGGTAAAAAAGTGCGTCTGAGATCTGTTCTCGTCGGACCTCGACTAGCCCTACCAGAATGCCAAGAAAATTCAAGAGAGCATGAATGGCAATTGATGAGGATTTGCCCCTGAATTACTTCGAGTTGAGATGAGCTGGAAGGGTGCAAGGCAACCAATTAAACAAACGAGGGGCACGGATTCAGGGTAAACTTTGTGAGTTGGGAGCGAAGGCACTAATAATAAGCCGGTGGTCTCGACTTCCAAATTGAGCCGGAATGCGAGGAGCTGAAAGCCCAAAGGGCACGAAAAAGCGTCGAGAAGGCTTAGTGCAGAGCCGAGGACAAATAGAAAAGTAACGCATAGACGAAATAGCAATTATCCAGGAAATTGCTGGCTGATTTGTACTAGCCTTTGGGGGGGCATTGAAAGGTCCAGGATTCCCAGGGCATCCAAACAGTTTTAAGCAGCTGGCCAGCCACTCCCTCGACGAGCATTTCATATCCTCTAGACATTGTACAAGTGCAGACAACCCTTGCTATCGAATCTTAATATACAGCCTCGTCGTTTGCGAAACAATTCAATATGCGATTCTCAACTCTCTCCGCCATCGTCGTGGCCAATGCCATGGGCGCCCTCGCCATCGAGTCGCTCTCCGAGTCGGTCAAGGACTTCCCCCAATGCTCCTATGCGCAATTCAAGAAAGCCCTCACAAAGGAGGGCTGTGACGTCAATAATGTTGGAGCGGGGACGTTTGAATGCCTCTGCAAGCATCTGCAAAGCATCGTCGTGACTATGGTTACGGCCCAACTTGACCTTAACTGCCAGGCCAGTATGTCTCTCACTCTCTCACTTGCCTAGTCTTGGGGTGACAGTATTGAACAATCGATCTATGCTAACCTGACTGTGTAGATTGGAGCCAGGCTCTGACTGGAGTGTGCGCGCAGTGGGAGCTGGCTAGCACGACTGCTACTGACTTCCCAGAGGCCACCAAGGCTCTTGCATCTGAGCTCGGCGCGGCCGGTGCTGTTGCGACCGGCACAGGATCCGCTGCCAGCAGTGGCTCAGCCGCAGCCGCGGCTTCGACGTCAACATCGAAAGGGCCTGCTGCGGCCGCTACACCTGTGATGGGCCTTGTTGGTGCGGCTGCCCTGGCGGGTATATTGGTATAAGAAAGCAGTAATTTAGCGTAATTGATGAAGGAATGTAATGAGAGGCGTGGAAAGATGGATAATGACGACGTGTTTCTTGATTGGACGCTGTTTGTCCGTTTGTGTTGTGTAAAGTATAATAATGTCCCGTATCCGTAGAGAATGTCCTTCGTACTCGCACTCTGCGTATTTTCCACCCAGACAGACCCCACTAATATTCGTATTCCAAGTACTTACTCCCTTATTATTAGGCTGTCGCGACTCCACTGTCAACGCGCCGGAAATCTCGAAGCCGGATGACCTGAGCTGCGCTGGCAACCACAAGCACCAGCCGCATTAAAAATCTTGCAGCTAAATCGAGCATGCAAGGAGATCCGATACGCGTATAACGAAGATTCGGGGCTCCGTACAACCCCATCGACTTTGAACGAGTTGGAGTTTGGCTATATATATTCGTCCTCTCGCGCTTCTCCCTCTAAATTCACCTCAACAAGCCCACCAGTTGTCAACAACGGTCAACCATGGCTCCCAACCACCCGAAAAAAATTGAATACGAATTCGGCGGCCCGTCAGTTAAAAATTCAGAAACAAAGCAACTACAAATACAAAATACTGACACTCTTTCTAGGCTCGGCGCTGCCGCCATCGTCTTTGGCCTGCCCGTCCTCGTGTATGCCTTCTTCTTCGCCTGCAATGACGTGTCCGGTTGCCCTGCGCCCGGCCTCTTCAACCCCCGCGATCTCACCTGGGACGCGCTTAAGACGCAGATTCCTTGGCCGAAGGATGGCCTAGCCGGCTTCATCACCCTCGAGGCAGCAGGCTGGACGTTGGCTTATTATCTCCTAAGCCTGGTGCTCTTCCGCGCGCTGCCGTCGCAAAAGGTTCTCGGCACGAAGCTGCGGGAGTCTGGCCGCCCGCTGGATTATAGCTTCAACGGTACGTTCTGTCGTGAGTTTTGTAAGTAACGCTACCCTCATACTGACCCAGATATTCTGTAGCCTTCTCCTCTACCCTGGTTCAGCTCACTGCCTGCGCTGTTGGCACCTACATCTATGGCGCTGACTTTGTGGTCTGGCGATGGATTGATGACAACTATTTGCAGCTTCTCACGGCAAACGTGATTCTATCGTGGTCTATTTCTATCTATGTCTACGTCGCTAGCTTCTCCGTTAAGACTGGCAACAGCCAGCTTCGCGAGCTTGCTAAAGGAGGCCACACCGGGAACCTTGTCTACGATTTTTACATTGGCCGCGAGCTTAACCCCCGTGTTGTTCTGCCTCTTTTTGGCGAGATTGACCTCAAGACTTGGCTTGAGATGCGCCCCGGCCTGACCGGGTGGCTACTACTGGACCTCGCTTTCATCGCTAAGCAGTACCGCAACTACGGGTACATCTCCGATAGCATGGTCTTCGTGACGGCCATCCAGGGCTACTACGTGCTAGAGGGTCAGTACGCCGAGGCAGGCATCCTCAGCATGATGGATATCATCACCGATGGGCTCGGCTTTATGCTCACCTTTGGTGACATTGTCTGGGTGCCGTTTATCTACTCAACCCAGTGCCGCTACCTCGCCGTTTACCCGACGCAGCTGGGCTGGCCAGGACTGGCCATTCTTAGTAGCGTCTTCGCCATCGGGCTCTACATCTTCCGCGCGTCCAACACGCAAAAGGCCGTCTTCCGCAAGACGCCCGACCACCCGAGCGTCGCCAACCTATCCTACCTACAAACCAAGCGTGGCACTCGCCTGTTAACATCGGGCTGGTGGGGGATCTCGCGCCACATCAACTACTTTGGTGACTGGATGCAGTCACTGCCATTTAGCCTGGCGGCCGGACTGGCCGGCTACGTGATCCTGCCCTCCGGTGCTGTGGCCGCCGCGGGTGTGCTGGGCTACAGGATGGCCGACGGCACAGAAGTGGTGCAGAGTGCTGCGAAGGGATGGGGTGTCATATTTACTGCATTCCACGCCCTGTATTTTGCGGTTCTCTTGATTCACCGCGAGGGTAGAGACGACGCTGCTTGCGCGGAGAAGTACGGAGCGGATTGGGAACAATACAAGTCGGTTGTGCGATGGAAGATCCTCCCTGGTGTTTACTAAACGGGCAGCACTTGAGCGACGGTTTCTCAGCCGCGATGGGGATCGATTGCGGCGGTATACCAGCATTGACATGACACCACCGAGTTATTTAGGGGGTGGGGAAAACGACTGAAAACAAATCTCTGTCAAATCATCTTTTGAGACTCTAAATAAAGGCCGAATATGCACAAATTACTTGTGCGTTTTAGAAGTCGCCGATTGCGTGTTGCAAAATGCGCCCCTATCGTTTTATCAGAACAAAGGGCTTTTTCCTCTTTTTCTCTCAAATTTACACATGATAACAACTGATCCGTTCAACAGGAACTATACATACACATACTGTATGACACTGCGCTATTCATTACTAATTATATCTTTGGGCTCATCAGCTGGCGTGCACATAGATTTCGTGATACTGAGCTCCTCCATCCAAGATGTGCTTGATAAGCGCCTGCTTACCAATTCAACTTCTATTCCGCCAGCGTAGAAGATGAATAGAGCATATATCTACGCGTCTCCGCTATTCGGCATCTATCTCTGGTAATCTGAAGCCACATGCGTGCCATTGCCCAAGTTGCGTTTAGCTTGATGCGCGAAAGTCGTTCGGCCCACAGCTATCATCGGGCAATCTAAACCGAGACGGGGCGATGAAGTACATCTCAACTGCCGTTTGCTACGGTGGTGATGAAGCTGAAGTACATCGGCGTGATCCCCTGAATTCTTCAATAATTTATATAAATACATAATAGTAGGTTCATCTCTAGTGACTTGGCGAGTATTGGATATTCGCACCTACGTAGCCACCAATGGCTGGCAATCCGTCTACAAGACGCTTACCCACGCCTCGGCAGGCACTGCAAGTAACCATATCCATCGACGGCAGCTCTCGCAATGAGCCTCAAGTATACACTACCGGATCTCTCATCTCTGGGCGGGCCATTATCCGCAGCGACATTGACGCATACGGCGAAGACGCCGAGATCCTCCTCCTCGGCCTCGCCGGAACGAGGCTGGAGCTGACAAGACACAAGCCCACGCGAGCTCTGTCGCCGTTCTTGAAAATGTATATGATGGCCGAGGGCGATGACGGAAGAGTCTTGAGGCTGGATTCACCCTTCCCCGGACCCATCATCGCAGGGGGGACCATCTCGATACCGTTCCGCTTCGTCGTGCCTCAGCGCCTCCTCGAGAACTCGTGCCACCACCCGTGCGCCAGCCAAGCCGTCTGGGAGCGACATTCCCATCTTCCCCCGACAATCGACGGCGCAAACAACGAAGGAGAGCACGAGTTCCTCGCCCGCGGTCGGATACAATACTACGTTGAGATGCGGCTGCGATGCTACGACGACGACGGCGCCGGCGCCGGCGCCGCCTGCAGGGCGCCCAAGATCGTTGCCGGGCGGCAGGTGGTGACAGTCCTCCCCGCGCTCCCCGAGCTGCCCCCGCTGCCGCTCGGATCCGTCGCCCCCTGGCCGTTTCTGCAGAGCAAGTCGGTCGTGGTCCGCCGGAACCTGGTGTGGCGGGTGGGCAGGCTCGCGGCGTCGAGCGCGCAGCCGCCAGCGATGATGCTCGACCCGAGCGGCCAGTCCTCGCCATGCTCCGTCGTGCAACTGGATCTCGAATTTCGCCCGGGCGGCTGCTTGTCTCGGCCGCCGCCGAGCCGGCTGGTCGTATCCGGCACGGCAATCGGCACGACTTACCTCTGTGCCGAGCCCTCGCAGCTACTCCCGGATTTCTCAGGAGGATTCGGTGGCAGCGGCGGCGACGGAAAGGGTCCAACTACGGTGCAATACAGCTGTACGTACGAGTTGTTCCCGCGGACGCCGCTGATGCCAGCCTGGCGCTGGATCCAAGGCGGTGGCGATGGTTGCCATCAAGCGCAGCTGGAGATGCCGCTCTCACTGCCAGCGTACCAGCGGAAGCCGATACTGCCTACATTTTATTCCTGTCTGATTTCTCAGACGTATATATTCGAGATCAAGATATCCTTGGGCGGCGTAACGCCGGATCTGTCACTGATCCTGCCACTGCAAATCGGGGTTTGCAGTACAGACTTTAGCACATCGCCGACACCGGCAATACTGGAGTCAAGAAACTAGATGGTTTCATTTTAACTTTAAATTCCAACTTCATCTATCGAATGTTCTTGCACGTGGCAAGCCCTCGGAATCTGGTCGTCAATCAATGCATCGCCAACCGGGCAGTGCTCCCGGCGGCAGGTCATTTGGCTGTACGCTCTTGATAAGCCACCGACACCAAAAAGAATCCACTAACAGTTCCAGAAACCATTTTTCATCTTTTCCGAAATTCATTGAAGTCCATACATTCTCTCAGCCATCCTTGCTGTGGCTTTCCATTTGCTCCTTCCGTCAAATGTCTGCCTGGCCTGTTCAGGAGGAAGACTGGCCAACAACACATTCTCAGCGGCCCAACACATCATCCTCACCGACAAAACTGAGAATTGAGCTTGATGCAAAGCCCGAAACACTTTTGGGGGCGACAAGGCTCACTCACCGGAGTAATGCCCGACAGGGAAAAAACGGCCGCCTGGGTGCGGTCCAACAGAAACGCGACCAGTAAGAAGGCATGACGGGGCATGATGGGCCATGACGGATACTCACATCCAATACCATTTGGTGGTGAGAAATGTCATTGGCTGATCCGTACCTGTGTTGGTACCACGTCAGTCTGCGAGGCGTACATTCATGCATATCGCGAGGCGTCAGCTCAGCCTGTCACATGAGGAGAAGCGGCGCAGCCCTTTGTTGCCAACTCTGGAAGACTTGGCTTGGAGGCTATGTGATGGCATTTTGCTACCCGAAACGAGAATCTTGGCTATTTAGGGGGGCCAAGAGAAAGCAGTTCGCATTGGTCGCCTTTTTTTTTCAACTTTGAACCCAACCAGGGTCGTGGCGCCTCCCTGCGGCCAATTCCAAGGCCTGCAGGCTCCACGAGCAATTGTCAAACGTATTTCAGAACCTACCTTGATGACATGGTTTGGCATTGAATATGCGTTGTACTGCCGGGTGTGGTGATACGATAGGTTTGAACACGACTGTGACGAGGCAAACTCCCACACCGCGACCAACATTCGTATTTTTCCGTCCATAAAAAGAAAGCCGGGCAGGAGTTACGGACCGCAGGATACTATTTGGCAAATACATGACCATTTTTAGGGTCGCTACCATAGTACAGCGATGATACGATGCGATGGGGCGCATATAGGTTTTTATAGCGAACAGCTTGGCAGAAGACGGACTTTTCTAGTACAACCATTACCTTGTATTGGGCAGGATAAAAGCATGGTGTAGATAAATTTTCATTCACAAGACGAAGACAAAGTGGTGGCTGAAACAAGGAGCAAACAAACTATGCGCATACCAAGCTACCGGCCGAGCATCCTGTTCCATCTCTCCGGGTTTTACAAGATAGTTAGGTCCGCCTCTAGGATGGATGGAGCTAGGGATGTCCATCCGTAGAGAGTGGGAGGAATCAGGCATGACGAGAACAGACACCGGTATTCTGGCTGACCGTAAGTTGTAAGTTGCATTGGGTGGTGAGACACAGGTAAATCTGTCGGGGCTACGCGGCAAAGCGAGCAAGTTGGTTGGTTGGTGACCAGCGAATGAGGAATGGGCAGCCAAGTTGTACCTCGATATTGGAAGGGGGCCAAGTAGGGACATGAGGCTTTTGCCATGTAGCAAATACGATATTTAAATGGCCATATTCTCGGCCGCCAAAGCTGACGCATGTGAAACTGCGCATCTGTCATGCTATTATTGGGCCTGTAGATAGTCAACGGTGTACTTGGTACAACACCAAATGGATGGTCAACCTACAACGACGAGTCATTCGTCCGTACTGTGCTGCTAGTACCTTAGTTGGTTGGTTAGTTCATCGAAGACTGGGATGCCGAGTAGGCTTATTGTTAGTGGGAGTTCTTGTTGGCCCAGAGTCGGCGACCCGGGGAATACGCCCGCCATCACATCTTGACCGACCTCCACGATGACGCGCTCCTTCAGGTCGAGAGAAGACGGCCAACTTGTTCCTCCTGCATTGCCAACTTGCATCAGCAGCTCCACCCGACTAACAGAGGCAACCCGGCTCGGTCCCTCCCTTCCTTTCTCCTGCTCGAGTCGCCGACGACGGGCGGCCCAGCGGCCCCCC
The DNA here is from genome assembly GCA_025583755.1 of Cordyceps tenuipes. NCBI lineage: Eukaryota > Fungi > Ascomycota > Sordariomycetes > Hypocreales > Cordycipitaceae > Cordyceps > Cordyceps tenuipes. The sequence continues at coordinate 143,293 of JANZYN010000034.1, forward strand.
TCCCCCGGTCCCCTGCTCCTCACAAGCTAGCCAGACGCCTGTTAACTGGAGGCGTTATTATCCACTTGGCTCACAACCCTGTGAAAATGCCAACAGGTGTGTGGTGGGCGAGCGGTCCTCCTTGCGATGGCTTCAAGCATGCTGGAGAGAGTCTGCGACGGATGCATAGGCAGGCAAGCAGGGCAAGGCAAGCAGGGTAAGCATAGTCCCTTTGGGCACGTACCCGCCCACTCACCCCCATCCTAGAGGCCCGTGGCAAGGAGGATATGCTGATATAGAGGAAAGGGGGGGTGGCCGTCACCCCCGATTGCACCAGTACGTACTCGCGTGCGTGTATGTGTGGCGAACAAGGGTTCGTATTAGTGTGTATTCGTTGTCTCTGATGTAGATCCCTTGTCAGATGTCACTGACACGCTCTTGAGCCATTGTGATTGTCATCACATCGCATTGCTATCGAGGGCATCGGATATGCGGCGTTGCTCGGCCTTTTCCGTCCACGCTGTTGCTTCTTCGCACAGTACCAGCCCTTTTTGGCTGTGTTGCACCGATTGTTGCGGCCGTGTCAAGAGACCAGGCCACATTTTATGCCTGTTTCCTTTTGGCTACCTATTTGCTTGTTAATTTACTGACTACCACACGCCCATCCGTCCGTATATATATGCACCGTCCGTGCCCTCGTGCGCCGGCCGGCTTGACCGCATCTCTCGTGGGCACTCACTTGACAAGGCCATGACTTCCTTCGTCGTTGGTGTACAGTCTTCACCCGGGTCTCAAAAATCTTGATTCTCACATATCATAAAAAAAAGCACAAAACCAAGGACAAAGAGAACGCCCGCCCACTAGCCCAGAGGGAACCAGGCAGGGCCCCGGCCGCCGCTCTACCGGTCCGAGGCTAGCTTATTGCAATCATCGCAAAAGCAACCCCAGCTCGCTATTACGACGACAAGCCTACAATCTCGCTTGTCCCTTTTGTTAAAATCAGAAAAGGGCGGAAAGAGCACGCACATTGCTCCCCGAGCGCAAAAGCATGTTGGAGGAAACCCCCCCCTCCGGAGACATCGACAATGTCCCACCGGCCCCAACAGCTGCAACCATCAACAGGAAGAATGCCTTCAAGGAGGCCTCAATATGGAATCCTTCCCTTGCGAGGGGCTTCAAGCGCCTACCGGCCGAACTGCGTCTAAAGATATGGCGGTGTGCTGCCGAGCCGCGTGTCGTCATCCTCGACGACGTCCTCCGCAGGCCGGAGGCGTATCCGCTGCCGTCAGTCACCCAGGTCAGCCGCGAGGCGCGGCACGAGTCTCGGGAAGGCTACGAGGCCGTCGGGCCGCAACGCTCCTCCCACGTTCACTTTGGCCGCGACATCTTCGTCTGCGATGCGAGCATAACCGAGACCACCTCGAACCGGCCCCTGGAGGCGCTCGCCACGCGCGTCGAGCGGCTCGCCTTCTGGGACTGCTTTCCGGACGATAACCGCGTGGAGCTTCCCTATTTTTACTCGACGTACCTCGCGGCGAGCCAGGCGGCGGCCGCCAGCGCGGCGCGGATCTCGTCGGGCTCTACGCCGCCATCGTCCTCGACAGGTGGGATCGCCGTGCCGGCTGCCGGTCCGAGGCTGCCGGCCGTCGACTTTGATAAGCTGTGGTTTCCGAATCTACGAGATCTGTGGATTGTCAAGGTCGGCGGCGTGGACAGGGCGTGGCTGATTGACGCAGATCTGGGAGAGCACGAGGCCGCGGCGGCGGCGCCTCCTGAACACACATGCGCGACCGGCCGCGCGACATTGCAGCATCCCGTGCCGCTGTCTCAGCACCCACACTGTCGCCGTACCGCTCGCAAGTTTCGCTACTGGGTGCAGGATAACGTGGTGGAGATGGCGCCTCTCAGCCTGCAAGATCCGGAGACCCGTCTGGTGCTGCGCGAGGGGCGGTGCGGCACGGCCGACTGCAAGGAGCTCAACCGCGGACGCCCCCTCTTGCTCTCCAAGGTCACCTTCATGGAGGGCGACTATCGACCGTCCCAGGGGTGGTTACGCATCGCCCCGTGGGACGGACGCGACGCAGCCACCACTGACGCCGACGGGAGTCGCATCCCAGACAGGGATGAGGAGCGTGAGGGCTACGGCACCAAGTCCAGAGCCGGCTCTCGAGACTCAATGCGGTGGGTGGTAGTTGAGAGGATCCTTACATTTTCCCTCCGGTGGGAATCAGCAGATGATACAGACGAGGGCTCACGCCGACACATTGGGTCTCGCACCCTTGGGTAGTAGCAGACACATCAGGACCAGTCTGCCTAATTTTCATACATTTCTTTATTTCACTCTTTATTTATTTACTTGCCGCCTTTTAGCTGGGTCTCTTTGGATCGGTGTGGAGATCCACTGCAAATGAATAAATGAAAGGAAAGGAGAATGATTGGCATGGACGCGACGCCACACGGAAGATTCACCGCAAGATTGAGGAGATGAATGCTCGGCTGCCAGTATTTATTTACCTCTCGCTGGCTTGATGGGACGGTGACTAGAAAGGTAAAACAAGACTTGCAAAAGTACGCTAAATATGATCATGAGAAAAATCAAGACTGAAAAAATGAAGCAGTCCCTCACACGCATCATTCCTCATCCCGTCTTGGCAACTGTCCTCATCTCAACCTCGACCCCCCCTCCCTCTCAGGAACACAAAGATGACTCGGCTCACGGCTCCCCAGCGCCAAAAGAAAAAAAAAGACATGTTTAAGAATCACCAAGAATGAAGATTTGAACATCATTTTCAATTTTGTAGAACTCGAGGCGCGTTTTTCGTGATGGACTATGCGCGAATCTGAGCCATCAAAGCCGAATAGCAATAGCTTAGACGGGATGGATGTTGGGAAACTCTGTGTTGGCCTTGTCTCAAACCTTTCTGTTAGGACAGATTTCTTTTACATTTTGAATTCTCAAGACTTGCTGTTCTACTACAACCCTGACAACTGCGAAAACAAAGGCTGGGGGAGGGGTCTGTCTCGATCGGCTCGAGCCGCGTGCAGCTTCAGACATTTACAGCAATCAGACACCGAAGGAAACTTGTTGAAAAATAAAGAATTTTCTTATATTTTCTGCTTTCCGCCGTTAAGTAACTAATGCCGTCACGCAAAGAGAAGCTAGCTATGCCTATCAACCTTCCACCTCCCAGCCCGCCACCGTCCGATCGCTGCGACGCTCCCGAAGTCATCCCCGCAAGGTGCTTTTGTGAGAAGCAGCTGCAAAGCTCCACGTGCTTCGACCAGCTCCCTGCGCACATCATTGCTCTGATCGTTGAGCACTGTGCCTCGATCGAGGAGGCGGCGCGCGAGGCGGAGGCGGAGGAGGATGAGGAGGAGGATGAGAGGCCAGCAAACTCGCCGCAGGTCTTTGGGCGCTTCTCGGAGCTCCCTGTCGCGGTCCAGACGAGGATCATTCGATTTTGCATGCCGTCCGGCAAGTTTCGATATCTGGCGCGTTTCAACGCAGCTGATGGGTACTCCGACCCGACACTCTTGCGATGCCCGCCGGTCGCCGCGCAGACGAGCCGGCTGTTTTACAAGTACTTCAAAGAACAGTGGAAGCTGACCTCGGTCGGCGCGGGAGCGACCAAGAGCAAGAGAACGCGGTCATACTTTAACTTTTCTACCGACAAGCCCATCATCGACATCAGCTATCCCCTGGTCTCCCTGAGCACGGCGCCGTACCTGGTTCACCACGCCAGCGGTCAACGATCCGGGTCTCTGCCGCCGCGCGTCGACGAGGCCTGGGCTCACGCCATGGCGGAAACCGAGATCCAATCGCTGCCCGCGGCCTTCTTCACCAGGCTGCCGCACCTCCAAACATACTGGCTCGTCATCGGCGACCTCGGCGTCGCCGCTGCCGTCAAGAAGCACGCCGGCGCGGCCGCGGCTGGCGCGCCGGGGTGCCGATGCGTCTTCTCCCCCATGATCGACTGCCTGTCCGTGTCCTCCATCACGGGCAAGCGCCACGCGTTCCGCTACCACGTCGTGACGGGCCGGGTAACGTGCGCGGAGATGAGCGGTGGCGGCGCCGACGCCGAGGAGCTGGACGCAATCCTCGCGGCGTGCGGCGAGGAAAGGAGCCCCGAGTATGCCGTCCGCATCACGTTTCTCCGCGGCGGTGAGGACGGGCTCCTGGATACGACGGACGGACTTGATTGGTGTGATCTTCCCGCTTGGGGACTACTAAACTTCAAGTACGATAAGTTGAAGAAGAGATTGGACTGGGGGCTGGTGATGGACATCTTGAAGCAGCAAGTGCCAACTTAGGGGCAAAATAGGACGATACGAAAGTTCTATTTAAGTCTTACATTAGGGGCTCGAGTTTAGGCTTGGAGTTGGGAGTTTTGATAATCAAATAGCACGTCCAAGCTTTGCACTGCTGGAACTGACCAAGCTCTACTGTTGTCGACTGCATTCTGATGTTGGACCACTTCATTTTTAGTGTCTCAGTAACTCATCTGCAGTATGTAGGATGAGTCCCAAGATCCTCAGAATGCTGCCAGAGGACTGGCGGGAACCGCAGCGGTTGTCTAACCGCCAAGCTCCACGATCCCAAGAATGGCAACAAGGTAGTGGCACTCCCGAAGCTGCCTTGTCAACCCTGTTGATGACCCATGCAGCCTGCCCATACGTTTATTGACAAAAGGTGTTATTCAGCTGCAGCCTTAAATTCTACCACTGTGTGACTGACCTTGCGGATTAAATCCAAGCAAACTCCCTCTACTCTTTTCCCGTAGACTCAGTGGGCGGCCAAGCCCACAGTCAGTCGCCATGTGGATGGTTGGTCGACATTATTCATGTAAACGCGAAGATTTGAACTCTTTGCAGCAGCTCCAAGCTACTATTTACAAATTTAAACCAAAACGAATTGTTTGGCCTGGTTGGGACTTATCAAACGGTAGTTACAGTTCAGTGGCCCTTACAGGTTTATGCTGAGCCAATCCCATGTTGAAAAAAGCCTGGACTGACGTATCAGAACAGCAACAGGATCTCTACTGCGTTAACTGCCTTCTATATTGTTTTTGTAATATTTGAACTTGCGTTCAGCTACCGTATTCAGCCCCCTGTCGCGTGAAGATTGCCAAGTCGGAGATGGCTGATGAGGGCAGAGAATGCCGCATCTAGCACAGGCTGCATGTAAGTCTCCAGTTCTGATGGTTAAGTGCACGTACTACCTTGCTTCTTCTATAAAAGACAATATATCTTCCTTCGCCACTTACTCAAGCCACGACAAGGGTTTCAACTGAAACTACCGCTCGCTCAATCAAAATGAAGGCTTTTTCTTGCAACATCATTGTACGTTTTCTATAGTTTCCTGTGTTGAAGAGCTATTTCACATTTTGCAAAGCCATTTCTTACTCAAACTGACACAGGCTCTCCTCGCGCTCGTCACGACCAATGCCGTAGCTGCCCAAGTTGCCACGAGCGACAGCATCGACATAGCCGCTAAGACAGCTGCAAGCTCGACATCCAATTCCTCTACCTTCGCAGGATCTTTTGACGAGGAATACAAATATGATGAGCCGTTCGATCTTTCTGGGCTTCTGCCGGAACTGTTTCCGGAATCAGCCGCTCGCGCCAAGACCAAGCCCGGCTGCATGGGCGGCACCTGGAAGGCGTGTCACGACTGGACTGTGAGACAGTGTCCGCTGAGGTGCACCGGCCTGCCGAGGCGTCGGCACCCTTGTACGCAGAGATGTATTCTCGGCGCGGACATCCAATGCCAGAAGGCCTGCTCTTGAACGAGGTCGTCGCTCCGAAAGGCAAGGAACATGACGACCTCAGAAAAGGACGCAAGGCAGGCTGTACATACAGTCGAGCGGATACGAAGGGTGGCCGTCAGCCTGTGAGGCAGTACATAGAAGGGGAAAAAAAAAAATAACGAGTCAATCGAGCTTCAAATGGATGTCACTGCGTCGCCCATTCTTATAGTGATCTTCCAGGACCGACTTCACGTTCTATTAGCTAGTAAACATACCTTCAATAATAGATGATCGTGTCGAAGGCCAGTTTGCTATTAACCTCTTTGCTACTTATCCTTACTGGGAATTCAGGAACAGGACTCGCCGATGATGGATGTACAAGATGCGTGTTTTGAGGTATGCCTGCCTCACTCTAGACACTTCAGCAAAATAGGACTAGATAATAACATGGAACACGCCCAAAGTATCAACAATGCCAAAGTACGCCAAAGCTCCATCGCAAAAATTAGCAAGAAAATAGAACAACTGGATGCGATAGAAAACAAACCAGCGTATCCTTCAGGGTTCACAAAGGGAGACGGTGCGCGATTGTGTCGGCTGCACGCCGAGCTACGAGCCGGAATTTTGTCGACGAGGAGCCGGAGATGGTGATCTTGACGGCACGCGCTGCCAACCATTACCAAGACTTTGAGACAAGGCACCAAACCAGCCATCACCACGAGAGGAGCCCCGGCCATTTCGCGAGCTCGATTGGCCCGCGCCTTGCTCAACATCGGATGTCAAGCTCGAAGAAGCCGCTGCATCGTCGTCACTGTCCTCACGATATGGCTCGTATCGCGGTATGGAACGGGATGAATGGGCCAGAGAGCGGACAACGTCGCCTTTGCATATTGGACAGGTACGGCGCCGAGTTGTGAGCCAAGGGGTACTGCGGTCTGCTGTTAGTAGCGGGTTCGCAAGGTAGCTCAATGCTTCCACTTACATGCACTCGGCGTGGAATTCGTGACCACAAGGAAGACTCATCACGCGACTGACGCCGTCTACGTACTCCTCCAGACAAACTACACACTCAACTTGCCGCCCCATATACTTGCGCCATTCTGCAGAGAAGCCGCCCGATCCCTTTTCATGCTCATTTCCGGTGCGATTTCGGGAACCGCTTGAGGCAGTCGGGATGGACGCACTGGGGACTGTGAGATTTTCACTTTCGGGGACACCAGTAGTCGTTCGTGAGCGAGGTCTGGGGCGCGACGGGGTATGCTGAAGCAAGGGGGTGGTGGGTGACGAGTTGGAAGGCGAGGACGTTTGTGGCGAGAGACTCGGCGTTGCTGCTACGGTGTGATATGTGCGTACTGGTAAGCGCTCGACGACAGATTTCGGAGCGCGCCAGCGTCGGCGACGAATGCGCGCTCGCAAGATCAACAACGCGTAAACGACGCTGAGGGTGACGAGGGGGCTGACGACAAGAACGAGCAAAGTGTCGAAGAAGGGGCTCGTGCCGCTGTTTGGCGTAATTGTTACCCAGAGGCCCTCATGAGGTTCGGGGGTCGTATCGCCGTGTTTCGGAGGCTCGCCCTTCCCATCGTCAACTTCGGATGCTGGAATCTCGCTGCCCTCATCCCGTTCATCTTCACCAAACATTTTTGTGAAGAGACCACGTCCCTTGCCAGGCTTGCCGGGCGAGTCTAAGTCGGCACTTGATGGGGAATCTTTACCCGAAGGCTTGCTGGTGTGCTTCCCGTCTGCCTTTCGAGAATCGGAGAGGGCAGTATTGAATTTCTCGCCTGGGCGGGACTTGTCAACCAGATCTGGATCACGCCAGTCCTGAACCCCAATACGAAACTCGTCTCCCACTGCCTTGGTTGGCTTGTGCGGCTGCTTTTTATTGCTCTTGATGTTGTCTGAAATCTTTTTGTCATTGTCATTGTCCCATTCATCAACGATTACCCACTCCAGTTTACCAAGACCAGCTGGAGAGTCGGTGGTTGCACGGCGCGAGCTCGTTCCGAAGCCGAGCAGGCGGGAAATCCAGCCCCGGTCATCCTTGGTTTCAGGCGCAGACTCCTTGGTAGCACGGCTGGACAGCCTGTTGGACGTTACGACCGGCTTCGCCTTGCTTTGAGCAGCCGCTTTCGCCTTCTCTGTGGTCTTCTTCGTGGGAGACTTCACGCCTTTTTGGACCTTTAGCATTGGATTTCCGCCTTCGTCAATGCTATCTTCAATGAAGCTGCCGGGCTGTGTGAGAGAGGATAGGAGTTGAGCGGTGGTTCGGGCGGTGAATACGGACGGAATGGTGACATTTTCCGCATCCTCGCCTCTAGCAAACATATTTACGAGTGGGCCGCCTCGCTGGTTATCGCCAACAATGACAGCAATAGCGCCTCTACGCTGTGCCCACATCACTTTTTCCAAGAACCCGCAGCCTCCACGCATCAGCAGCACCACTTTCCCCTCGATTTCTGCAGATTCTTGCATGGACTGAATATCAGCGTGTGATGACGCTGAAGCGTCCCGTCGGGTGAGGGAGCTGCGGGCCGTTTCGTGGAGATAGTTGTCGGTGCCGTCATCGATAGCCCGTGGATATTTAGGTGTTCGGTTGTCTGATTCGACTTCTTCGGAGGCACTGTGACTGCCCTTCTTAGTTGCACCAGGTTTGCTTTCGGCGGGTGATTGATGCGACACCACTGATTTTATGGAGGACTTGAGCATCGCTTGAGGACTGGCACCACCCTCCCAGCCGGGTATATCGCTGCAGCCAAGCTCGCCATGTGACTCGAGGCTGTCCTCAGCAAATCCGCTGCCAACCCAAAGCTGTCCACTCAGCCCATGGGCTGCTAGCTGGGGGCCAAATGCGGCAGGTCGCGCAGCAAACGACGTGCTGTTGTCATCTGTCAAGCTGATGGCGGCATTGGGTTGGAAGAGGGAGAAGGGAGGGTTGTAATAAACGAGTCCTAGAATGGACTTGTGAGAACTTCTAGGTTTCGGACGAACGACATTTGAGGATCGGGTAGCGGCAACGAATATGGCTCGAAAGACGACGAAGAGGGTGGCGGTAAAGAAGATAGCGAGAATAACAATTCGCGTGGTTCGCATCTTGTCGTTCGCGCCTTGAACGAGGTATATCGGAGGGGTTCAAGGAGGTCGAGGAATGCGGCAAGCTGGCGAGGTGACACCTAAGTCGCCTCTCTTAGCCAGCAAGGGCAGCCGTGCGTGGTTGGCTTTTTTACATCGGCATACGCCGATTGATGCTAGAAAGGCAGATGACGGAAGCTGATGTGATGGCAACGGCCAACAACCCAGAATGAGAGGTAGGTGCGTCGGTAGCGCGAAAACTCTGAGGAGCAATCGCTCAGCGAGTAGAGTGATGCAAGGGTGATGCAACGGGGAAAAAAGGTGAGTTTGCGGGAGCAAAAACAGGACGGGAGGGGTAGCAGAGAATCAGAAGGAGATGAAGTACGCAACGGCGGAGAACGAGCAGCGACGATATCATGGGACTGCGTTATGGTGCAGCAGGTCTGGGCCCGCCAGTGGCGTGAGGACGCTGTCAATGGGGCCGGGGCTTAGCAGCTCCTCAGGAGGTCAGGTTCGAGTATCTGCGCCCAAAACGCGCTGGCATCCACAACAGGACAGGTCATGACCCCGACTTGAGAGGACCCCTGGAACAGCGCGTGGGCCTCATGACGTCTAATCTATCCTAATGGAAAACACTTGGAAGCGAAAAAAAATGAAAGATATGGAATCTGCTTCTATACATAGATTGAAGAGGATGGGGCGATATGATAGAAAGAAAACAAAATAACTAAACTTTTGCAACGCTTTTTATCGCGCACATGCATAGTAACACCCGGTTGTACCCCGCGTTTGATGAGTGCTTGGGCTGCGCCCCCTCTTTTGCCCTGGTGGCCTGTTCAAGAGGCAAGTTCATGACACCTTGTTATACTGGGATCACACACGACCGTGTCAGCTGCATCCCAGACTACCAGTCATGTTCCTCTATTCCGTCATGCATATAATATTGGTTGATAAGTAGCTGAGTATACTTGCGGAAAGATTGCGAGAAGAAATTGGAGGAACGTGCATGTGCCAGACATTATCTAGTATATTGTGAGCCACCGAGATGGCGACACAGCTAACAGTCTGAATAGAGAAGTAGATTGACAAGATTCATCAAAAGAGCTATGCCATATCCAAAATTACAGGTATTCTCCTAATAAAACGCCCTTGCTATTTAAACATCCATCATGCCGCTCTATCGTTCTCAGGCACTCAACCCAAGTATAAACTTGATCATGGCTCATGATTTCCTCCACTCCCGCCTTCTCATTTAAGAAAGAATTCAAGGTATCGGACCCTATGCATCAACATCGTCATCGCTCCGTATGTCCTGTCTTGGGTCATACGACGCCGAAAACCGTCTATCTATTCCTGACGATGAGCCAACCGCGCCACGTCCGCGAATTTTAGGGGGCGGGGCTGGTCCGATACTCTCATCTTGTATATCCGCATCCTTTGCTGCCCCTGCCGATTTCTTTCTCTGTGGCGAGCGATACCGGTGGCGTCGGCGCTCCGGGTCTCGGCTTCTTGTTCGTCTGGAGCGATGGCCACTGGTAGGGGATCTAGATCTGCCATCTCGATAGCTTTGACTTCTACGAGATTGATACTCATCATCGCACGGATCCTCATTCTGCCGCGATGGCCGCGCATCATGGTGATGTTGGCGATTATGCTTGTGGTTGTCACTCTGGCGACTCGGTGAAGAGCAGTGCACTTCCCCTGCGCCATTTTTGTATTCGCGAGATTTCGATTTTTGCTTCGACTTCGCCCGATCGCAGCTTTCCGATTCTTTGTCTTCTTTGTCGTCGCTTTCATCGCCTTGGCGTCTGAGCGGTCCACCACCCAAAATGGCTCGGATATCACCCATATGTCTCTCTCGTATATCTCTTGTCGTAGGGTTTATCTTTTTTCGCTTAATATCTTCGGCGTATTCCAATTTCTTCAGGCGAGCCTTGGACTCGGTAGCTTCCCTAGCCAAGAGTGCCTTGTTGTGAGAGTCGGTGCCTTTAATAATGTTGCGCAAGAATCTCGTGTTCGGCTTGGGCATGTTGGTAGGCCTATGGCTTGTTAGAAATGGGTTCTGGTGCAGCAGTGCAGTTCGGCGCATTACTTTTTGGAGTGGGAGCCCTTTCCTAGGAAAGCGTCGACGCCCATGGCAGAATATTTAATCGAACAGTCTGAAGCCTCGCGGCTCAGCAGGTCTGCGACATAGTCGTCCGTGAGAATCTCTTCGTTCGGCATCATGAGCAATGGATGTGGCCGCCACGATCCTGTCCGAAGGGAATTATAGAAAGAATGGTATGGCGGATTCGTCTCAGGTTTGGCAGTGGTACAGAGAGTTATCACTGTTATCGCCAACCAGTGGTGCAGTCACTAAAGTGGGGTGAGACACGCTAACCGAATTTGGCTACAAGTAAACAGGCGTAACTGTCGCGACCGAGCTGGCAACTCAACAACCTCCAGCAATTTGTACAGGCGCGCGGGTATTTATTTAGGGAAACTTCTGCAGTCTCAGGCACTGTCAAAATATCCATTCTCCAAAACGAATACAGCAATGTCAACCTCGCCGCGCAAGACGATGGCCAAAGCGCAGGACGTGCTCAAGGCGTTGACTCGACACCAAGCTTGCCACGAGATCTCAATCATCAAATTGAGCGAGCCTATTACGAGCTATAGCGCCGGAGAACCGAGACAAAGAACGTCAGATGCTTCGAACTCGGCACTGGAGGGCCCGACACCGGCAGGCCTAGCAGCGGATCTGGCGCATTACAGCGAGCTCTTCTCGAAACTACGATTCTCCTACGTCGAGCAAGTCACCAAGGAGAAATTCATACGCGCCATCGTAGGAGATCCTCCCCTGATTGTCAGTATGCGGGAGAATCTCGAATTGGAAAAGCAAAACCTGGCGGCAAAGGCGGAGTTAAAGAAGCTCAAGCAAGACGTTGCGAGCATGGTGGACGACTTGGAGCATAAGGCCCGTGACCTCAGCCAAAAGTACGCGAGCATCCAGCTGGAAACGACGCGGCTGGAGGAGCTTCCCATAAAAATCCGCGATCTCGAGGCGCGAGTGGCGGAGTTGAAGGCCTCCAGAGCCACGGCGGACTCGAACCCTGAGTTGAACTTGCCGCTCAGCAAGACCAGAGAGCTCGTGTCGTGTCGACAAGCAGAGCAGCAACAAGTCACGCGCGAGCTCGAGGCCCTGCAGGCAAAAGTCCCTCGTAAGAGAAAGGAGGTCGAGCGGCTGGAGGCGGAGCTTGGTCCGCTGGAGACGAAGAGACAGAATAGCAGGACCGCGGCGCGCGAGGCGAAGCGGAGAAGGGAAGCAGCGCTCGGCGGCGTAGGCGACGACCTGGAGCAACGGGCGAGATGGTGGCGAGCCAGCGAGAGCATACTCACACAGCTGTTAGATACAAAGAGCGGATGAGCAGATTATGCTGCTCTGTTGGCGCAATCTTGCAAACTAGCGAGCGAATGGAAGCTGTTCTTCAACAACAGATGATCAAAGGGCTGTGTCAGCAGGTTAAGCGTCCAGCCCTACGAATTGGCGTTAATTGGCGGGAGTGTATGGCTTTTTGTTAACTAGGCTAGGAAAATGAATCATTGTCGATCTTGTGCTTTTGATCTCCAACTGGGCGGAGGCTAAGTTCCGGCCAGCCATTGCCTTTTTCTGCTCAAGTTAATGTTGGGTACGGAGATAAACCCAATGTACATGCATGCATTTGGCGCTAATAACAGGCAGGATTCTCTCAACGATGATCCTTTTACAGCTGCTAATATTAGAAGTAATGGTTGCAAGCCCACTAACTAGTAATGAGCCGATCAAAAGCACTTGCCCTGTCATCAGTGGCATGCTGGGTCGTAAGCCTTGGCTGACCGCCTCATGGCTCCTCATCAAAACATTTTAGTAAGGTTGGATGCGAGTCCGAATCCGATGTTCGCGGAGCACCGCCCACCCTATGGTGCATGCACGTCGCGGGATGGTTCCTTTTCGGGCTTTTCGGGGGCTTCTCGGCCTCGCGAGATAAGCGGCTTGGGTTCAAGCCGCGCGTGCCAACTCGTTGTCTAGACAAAAAAAAAAAATCGAAGCATGAAATTCGAAGGCTGGCGCAGATGCCAGGCCAAGGGTCGTACTTCTCCAGTGGGAAATGGTCAAAAGTAAAATCGAACACCGTGACTAAAAAAAGAAGTGATTCAAAGAGAGAGAGAGAGAGACAGAGAGATTCCAACACCTCGTCTAGAGCCATACGCGTAATACACGAGGCCCATGCTTTTTTGAGGCAGAGTGAGTGAGGCTTGACGGGGCCAGGGGGTGGGTGTAAAACGGCCATTTCCCGCTCGGAAACTTCAGTCATTTTCGGTCCCGATGACGATGCAAGAACAGGTCCATTCGGGACGAGCGAGACAGTGGCCGCGCCAGTGCCGCGGAGTGACTTTTCGGTCCATCAGCAAGGTGAGTTGGCTAGATGAATTACCGTGGATATACTCGGGATAGAGTTTATCATTCTCGAGTCCCACAACGTTGAATGTCACGGCAGTTGTTGACATGTAGAGGGCCACCCATGTCCGCCGCCCTGGGGCATCCCCGTAGGTGCGCAGCACCCGCGTGTTGGGCAAGGGCTGAGGCTTCCTTGGTTTCATCGAGCAGGTTCTTTTTCTACCCTACTACATGTGAGATACGGTCGCATATGCCTCGGCAGCGTACACCGGATGCAGCAGCGGCGATAAAGTTGAATACTAAACACTTCTAATTCGGCAATGGAATGTCAAGCAGCAACGAATAAGTGCGCTTATCAAGTACCCGGGTGGGTAACAATATCTACTGTCTTATTCCCGATCGCAATGAAATGTAAACTTCAGAAATGAACTTGGCTGTAGGAACAGACTTTTTCGGATTAGAACATTAAGCTACTAAAGCTAACAACAACAAAAAAGGTTAATAATAAAGTGCTGTTGTTAGAGCTTTAGTGATAGTTGAACCTTCATCACGCAGCCCGATTTTCGACATTGAAATGCCAATGATGAAGAAATGGATATGCAACGATGCATAATAAGGTGGGCCAAGGGCCGCTTGCATCTGTTCTGGTTGGGGGTTCGAGAAAAGAGTTTGGATGGCTGGTATGGTATGGATGGTATGGTTGTCAGGAGTGGCATGGATCCGCAAAGGCTGTGTTCTAGATCGGTGGCAATGGAAGGCTGATGAAACACGGGCAGGTAGCTGCATCTGCATAGCACGCCGCCGCTTCGTGCGTGGCTATTTGTCAATTGAGGGACTACTGCCTGAAAAAAAGTTAGAAACTGACTGTGTACAGTCTGAGTATATGGCGAGGATTCGAAGAGTCTTATGTATGGTCTCTGTGTACGGCGGCGTACTTGATCCCTTCATGATGCACATTTTTCCATCTGATTTTGTACCTCTCACTTTTCTCTGTGCATGAGTCGATCGGTACGGGTATCGGGTATACAGACGGCTCTTCTGTCGCCGGCCCGCTGGCCTGTCTGGTACGAGTCAGCCGCCCTTCTCGCCAGAGCTCGCTCACGAGTCCGGAGACCTGGTCGAGGCACAGGCATGCGATAGTCCCAGGGTTTGCTTGAGAAGCAAGGTAGGCCCTGTAATAACTGTGATAACTGGTCGAAAACCAGGCGCTAGACAACAATAAACGGTCATGTCCGCAGGTTTGAATCTCCTCTCGACGCTTCATGACATTGCATCAACAACAATGAAGCGACCAGAGAGAAAGCATTTGTTACGATGATGCGAGTCTGCACTGGAACCCTCCGCGACAGGCTAGATGCAACTCGTTCAAGTAATTCAAGACCCTGCAAGATACATCCTGGTCTTATTTACACAACTGCCGTCACACCATCGTGGGGACACCGTGAAGAAGAGTATCTTGCGTATAGCCCGTAATAAGATTCAAGGGATCTGCCCATGCAGGTCGTTGGCTTGGACAGGTAATTGATGACTCTCCTTTTCTCTGCAGATGGGGTGATCGACAAATCATCCTTGCCACGTTATCATAACAATCACTTCGTATGGTGTCGCAAAACGACCTGTACCCTGCTATAGGGCTACTGGAGACGATAATATGAAGAATTATCATAACAAAAAATTCCCTCTTTAAGGCAGGGGGGGCATGGGTCTTTTGGAATACTCATAATTGAGGTCTAGGCAACGATGCTCTTTGTAATGCAACATTCGTTGTTTCTCAAGATGCCTCGCCTCATCAGTCAGCATTATCCAATTGTGGGGAGACCCTGACAAGTGTTTAATTAATAACTAAGATTGGATTAACGTCACCACTCGAAGAGCTTCTATACTCTGTTGTACATAGGTCATACAGGGGATTCTCAGTCAAGTCTCAGAATTTACGGCAGTTTCTTTTTTGGGGCACCAACCCTCTTTTCTCTTCTTTCCCTTGCTAACTAGTGGAATGTGGGTTTTCTCGATGATTTCAAATGCTTTGGTGAGCAAACCTTTAGAAGTGGACTGGCTCTCCCCCAAGCGGCCAAGCCACAAGACGCCGTCGTCCTCGCCGTTGTTGGCGCAAGCTCCCCTCAGCCCGGCACCTTTTTGCCAGAACGGCACAGATCATCCACCAGTCGTAGAGACAACGCCCACCTGTGAGTGGCCCGCTTGGCGTCAGCTAGATTGGGCTGTATCTGCGTGTACGTGTTTTGCTTTGGGGATCGCAAAATCGCCCAAGGGTCTACGTGTATCAATGCGAGCGACGTACCACCCCATTACGCCCGTCTAATCTGCGGGTTTGCTGAGTCGATCAGCGACTTGGGCACGCACGCGTGATATGGCTATGCTGTGTGGTTATAAATCATATTCGTGCATCTATAGTCGCTGCGCAGAAGAAACAAGGGCAAACCGAAATTGGCCCACCATACAAAAACAGCCCAGAACTGAAAGCAATTGCCGGTCCCCTGGAATTTCATTTCATAAAACCTTCCTAGCCATCCAAACACCGTTTTCTTGCAGTAGTCATTGAATAAAAACTCCGTAACCCATTATATGAAATTTCACATCATGTACACGCGCAAGCTCTCACAGACTCTTGCGCCTTTGCGGCATGGGTTGGGCCTGTCAAGGCATCCGGGATTCTTCTTCCATCACGTAACTTGTAGCTGTAATCTGACTCCCCAGACTCCCTCGCTATAGCCTCATGTTGTCATTTTCGAAGTCGGCATATATCATGGGGTCTGCCGCCATGCTCATCATGACGTCCGCGTTGGCGTATGATAGAATGTCGGGCTTGATTGTCGCAAAATCGGCATTGAGTGCATCCTGGTTCATCAAGACGAGGTTCTGTAATGAGTTCTGGGGTTGCATAAATGACATGGATATTGTCGCTGGTGATTGCTGCGGCTGCTGTTGCTGCTGCTGCTGTTGCGCTTTGGGAACTGCGGCCCACGATGATGAAAAATCCGGCATCGACGCGGATTGTGTCGAAAACATAGCGCCCGCGTCAAGGTCGGTGGGCGTCGTGCTAAACTCGAAGTCGCTGCCACTGGCGAAGCTCTGCGGCGAGAGCGAGAGCGCATTGTGGCTTCCAAACGCCATTTTGCGGTAGTCCTGCTCCATGTCGGAGTGGTCGACGTCGGACGAGGAGGCGCGCTCGGTGGGATTGTACGCGGAGGAGTCGCCGCCCTCCGTATTACCAGAGCTGGCGGCCGCACCGGCAGGGTAAAGGACGTCGTGCGGCTGCTGCTCCTCCAGCTGGCGCGCCAGCTCGGCCATGCTGGCCTCGTCCTCGGGGAAGACAGAGTGGACGGGTAGGTCAATATCACTATTGGGACGGATGCAGCCGAGACGTTGGGCAATGTTATGCACTACGGGTTGGCCGCGGTCATTTAGGTCTGGCTCGCCCAGCTCCCATGGCTGTGCACTGCGGACCATGGAGTAGAGTTTGTGAATGGTGGCGATGAGGGTGAGCTGGGTGTTTTCGAGAACCTCGGCGTAACTGCGCGAGATGCAAGTGTGAGTAACGGTTTGTGAGCTGGCAAGATTGACTTGACGTACCCTCTGGGCAGCTGCTTGTACTCCATCTTCTTTCGGATGCCCGCGGTGCAGACGAGGCCGTCGTCCTTGCAACGCTTACAGGGAAACTCGCCGTCACACTGTATTGATAAGTAGGATTAGAATCGAAGAGGTCTGAGTGAGTTGAGTAGCATAACTGTATGTGACAAACGCACCTTGGTCTTCTTCATGCGACAGCGCTCACAGGCCTTCCATACCCTCTTATGGCGGCCGTCCATGCCAGTGGCGCCGGCAATTATGTCATGGTGATGAGCGGCAGATGCGCTATTAGCACGCTTCGAAGCGCGATGAGTCGGCTTGGTGGCCTTGATCGTCGTCTTTTTCGCCTTGGTATCCTCAGTGGGAAGGGGAGGTGTGTTCTGGGCGCCCATTGTGAGGGTCCAACCTGAAGGTTTCTGGGGTAGTGGTTTTATGTAAGTGGCGGCGATGATGCTGTGGTGTGTTTGTCCGTTTAAGGCGTGTAACTGAGAGCCCGACATGTATATATGTCAGCGGGCAGTGAAGAAAAAACGTCTGGACGGTAGGCTATGGGAAGATGGGTAAATGGGCACAATGTATACAAGAGGTATATCTAAGTCCGAGAAGGCGGAGGGAGCGCCGTGTTTAAGGAGGATATGATGTGTGTGTATGGGTGTCCGCTTAATAATTTTCTGGTTAAAGGCCGATGGGAGGATGAGGAGGAGGGCGTGTGAAAACTGGAGCGTGCGCCAAGCACTGAGCAGGGAAAATTCCATGACTTCACCAAGAGGGGGGCGTGCGAGGAAGACACGATCGGGCTGATCAGATTGGGTTGCTTTATCATTCAATTGTCGACAACTGGTACACAGCTTGTCGTGGTGAATGTGGTGATAGAGGGCATGGCTAGCCACCTGCAGACGAGTCGACCTTAGGCCTATAGGCCTGTATGTCTGTCTGTAAGCCTGTAATGCAAACCCGTAGGCCTGTAATAATGTAAAGCTGTACCTACCTAAAACAACCTGTAAGGAGGGTGTGGCGTTAGCCGCGTCGGTCACCAACCTATGTCCGAGAGTGCGCCAGCCAGGCTTTACTCTGTTACCACTAAACTTCCAGGTAGGTACAGCGCCCACCGCCGCCCAGCCTAAACAAGGTAAACTTTATGGTACGCAGTAGACCAAGGGTGACATTTAAGCCCACAATGATTATACGTGGGCTCTATGGACTGGCTGTGTAGCGGACAACATAAGTGGCCGGTGGCTGAGGCTTGGAAAAGGTGTCGCCAACTCATCACTGTATCATCAGCCACCATGATAGCTTGCTCATCATCAATCCTCTTCACTATCACGCCCTCACTATCTTTACCCTAAAAATATTACCTGTCTTCATCGCTATCCTCACTAACCTCCACTGTAACTGAACTTATGGATGCTGATGCTTGTAAAAACTCACTCTTGGCGGGCGTCTGTGGGCCTCATCCAGAGCCCCCTGTAATTCACCGCCAGCCAAGGTCTCGTCCGTCTTGTCCCTCGAATGATCTCACTGGCCGCGTATTATTAATGAAGAAAACTCCGCACATCTTATCCTTCTGCGCGGACTTTTACTCTTGCCGTACATGGTATCCGTAAAACCGCCAGCCATCCAGTGCGTAACAGGAAAACAATTAATGCGAGGTTCTCAATGAAAGAGGCATCTCGCCAATAGATGGTCTAGCAACCAGCATTTGCCTCCAAAGACAGGTGGAAGATGCTAGGAACTAGGCGTCGCGCAGGAAGAAATGATAATAGAGCCTGCATAGTACATACCACATCCGTCAGGAAACAACCTCAATGGAATGGGGTTGTAATGACGGGGGATCTAGTAGGATGCGAATAAGGTGATAGATAACCAGAAAATAATATGACAAATGCTACGTTAGGGCTGGCCAGGGGAGGAGTATTCGGTCTTTCTCTTTCGTGAATGTTGGTACGACTCTCGGTAAGAGGAAGGCAAGAGTAGTTACGGAACTAGTCTTACGCGAATGTTGATCGTGATACTATGAGAATGAGATCAGTGAGACAAGTCACCGATCGAAGTTGCATCGAGAATAACGCATGTCGCATTTATTGGGCTGGTGTATAACTGGAGCAACAGGCTGTGAGGCGGCGTTATGCTCTGAACCAACCCATAAACAGCGATTTTGGCGCAATGCTAATCATGAGCTGAACAAGCACATTTTGAGTGGCTGAAGCGTTTTCGGTGTTCGTTAATAATTTATTACAAAGAAAAAGAAAAGACAGAACCACAGTGAGCGGTTGGTGAGTTATTTGCTCGCCCCTTGCTTTGCTCCTCCTATTGCTTCACGTCATGGATCAACTCAAGGTCCTATACTTATTTCTAGTCTACCCAGCCCGGTGGAGCGTCTCTGTCAGCGGCGAACGAAAGAGATGATTCATTGGACATCTCTCCGTCCAAAATTTTACCGTGAACTGTAAGTTAGTGAGCGTGTGGTGGGTGCCCGGCACGAATGGTTTGGCACACTCAATTTCCATCACCGTCGCACCCAATGGTTTTGCAATCTCGGGAAAGAGGCTTGAACCCTTATGCAGATCTTATGATCGTAACTTTTCACTTGAAAAATAATGCGTTAGTTCCTCCATCTCTTCGATCTCCTAGCTCTATAATTCTTCAATTATTAAAGGAGCTCTACTGGTCTGCTTCCAAGGACGCTCCCAGCAAAATTTTCCCCCCTACATCAGACCAAACAGAAAAGCCAATGCAACACTACGCAATCAGCGCTACGGCATATACAGTGCTTATTCGCGAGGACTGCTGTAGAGGCAAGGGTGCCGCAGCGTCGGTATGGTGCCGCGCGCAGGAGCTAAGAATAATCATTGGAGGCTCTATAATGGCACAACGACACACACCCCCCATTTCAGGTTCAGGCCCTAGCCTTGTGGGCGATCCGCCCGTTATTATTATGAATGATTCACCGGGCCCGACATGCCCACGGACCACGGCCCACGGCGCTTTCTTAGCCCCGAGCCCGACTGCCGTTTTCAGTCCCGCGGCTCCGCGGATATGGGCCGGCGGGTGCCACTTATCTTTATCCTCTTCTTGCTGCGATTCTGCCACTAGCTAATGAAGTGGTCCAGTTCCTCGATGACCTGATTTGAAGAGAATCCTCTCGCTGTGTCGGAGTTGTCGTCTATTTGCCGGTTTTGTCATTTAACCCGCACAAGCATCGGGCGTTAATTTTCGTCTCGTCAATGGATCTCTTCCTTTCTTCTCCGAAGATGCACGAAACCCCCTGCAGGACGTTGAGCAGAGCCCCAGGCCAAGGCTATCCACTGATTAGAAGATGCTTCCCTGGTTCGTGATATTACTTGGATCGTCGTCAGTGAGGAACTCTAAGAACAAGAACGTGGATTGTAGATTCCCATCGCTCAATGTATACCTAGCAGCCGCCAACATCTTCTTCGTGTCCCCTACATGCACAAGAAAGTGACAACGGGAATTAGACTCGCATTGTAGTGAGTGGGTCATGATAAACCAGTGTGGCGTGACAATATGCCATGATTCAGCCATTATGATAAATTCCGAGATTCGGGCGATGAGCTCGAAGGTTTTTTTTTTCCCTTCTATAAAGGAGCAGATAATAACACGGAAAAGATGAGGGACGTAATATTTCTCATCCCTTATTTCTCATTCCGTAAAGCGCCATGGTTAACTCTCAAACCGTCAAGATGCGAGAAGACTTGATTTCTTCATTGTGCCCCTCCTGCCCCAAGGGATAAAGTCCGGATCAAGACAATGCACCTCTTTGCCTCATACCTAAAGCCCGATAGGACTCACTCTATAACTGATCAAGGTAAAGAAAGAGAAATATGAAAAGAATAAGAAACTCGTCACTTTTCCGTTGCCGATTTTGTGGTGTCGTATGACTGGGTTGCTGCCAACTCAGCACCCGAGGTGCGTGCCACTACCGTCAATACATGACTTCCAATTCGAGAAAGTCTACGGACACCGCGAACATTCTTCTTACACGCGCTTCCCTTTCAAGGAGGCTATCGTCGCAAACTCAATCAGCCCATCAGTCCGCTATGCGTTGTAAACTCCAGTACCGCATTTCTGTTCGTAGCTATATAGCTTCTCACATACTGGCCGCCTTCCGCCTCTCCAAGACATCTCCGGAGGCATGGCTTCCCACGCAGTACTATACGCCGGGCAAGGGCAGATCATTATAACCCTAAAGCTTGCATGTGACACTCACTGCGGCAGCTTCTTCCGCAAAATTCGCCGCATTTGCTGGACCCATCGTGATGCAAGGGCCGGCAATATAACTACAGGGCGTAAAAGCAACAAACAATGCTCGAAACGTTTGTAAATAAAGCCCCGCTACAACGACTAGGTTTTCAAGTCGATTGGTACTTTTAAATGACATAATGATACTTGCAATTTGTAAATATAAAAAGATCGCCTATCGCCGTCAATGTCGGCATCCTCTGGTGATCAGCACCATGTCCGTTGATCTTCCGGTTAGGAAAGCCTCTGTCTCTCCTGCCTCCATTCTGGATGATGATTTTCATGATCGGTTCGAGAATATGATAACAAACTGTGACGACATTGAATGCCCCTGTCGGCAAACAAGGGCCGAAAATCGGCCTATTTAAAAAGAAAATTTCCCAAAACTCCGTACGGCTGGCCGTTGCTGACGCCACCAAGGTACCAGGCGGGCTGCAGCCGGGTTCGGTAAGCGAATAACAACATTTTTTCTGCCCCTAATAAGCCGACTATTTGATATATCCCTTTTCCCACCGACTGGTTGACTTGAGGTCAAACGTCTAATAGCCGTTACTTAGAACGTACAGCTCACAGGCCCCCTCCAACCGCTCGCATGTAACTTGGCTGCAAACCTTTTCTTGTCTTCCGCTGTTGGAAATATCAGGCATTAAACATAAAAATTATATGCGCGGTCATTTTTTACAATCATCAGCGCTTTTCATAGCTCCTGGTTTTAATTTCGGCTTTGATCCTGTAATGCGGCGGAGGCGTGTTGTTCGTTCGATCAGGGGAGGCTCTAACAACTCTTCCTTATTCTTACAACACAAACTCGTGTGTTCACCTGAATATCGCTCTCTTTGGGTTCTAATAGCTCATCTTTTTAAATTCCGATAACTTTTTTAAGTATATTAAGAAATTTAGAGCGTGGCTGGAGCATCTACAGACAATCCCTGACATCGATGGTGAAAACTTCAATCTTCTTCGGCACCATCTTAAAACCTGGTAAGTCCAGGCCTTTAAAGATTGCGTCAGTTTCTGTATTCATAAAAGACAATCGATGGCTATTTTACTGCCCAGATCGGTGAACTCTGATGAAGTCACGTAGTCCTGACGTAAACAGAAAAAGTTGTACGAAGATCGCCGCCCTTTTAACGTAATTGTTGGCTTTGGCTGATGGCCAACTCAAAGTCCAGATGTAAAGGACTAGGTTAGTTCCAGAAACCTAAACGATGCAACTCTAGGGCTTTTCTTCTCTCGATCGATACCTCTTTATTTTGTGTTAGTTTCGCTTCTTTCACCGCATTTGTGGGGATTATCGAGCTCTCTGTGCCACTGGTAGAGCCGATGACAATATTCATGACGCGCGCCCTGTCTCATTAGTCTCTTGAATGGAATTGTGATCGGGTAAAGATTTCATGACAGTTTGATATAGGCTTTTTGTGGAATTCTAGGCGGACTATACGTCGCTAAACGCAAAAAAGGGCGGGAACTCCTGGTCACAAACACCCCAGGCCCAGATCGCGCTCATCGAGTAAATCATGGGGATACAATATCTCATGCCGTAGTTTGCCGTGCCGAAAGCATCCGGGTACTTTTCCTGCATCTCCTCGGCTGCCTGAGGCTCGACGAGTGCCAAGAAATGATCGCGCTTCTCTCCTCGCGGCAAAGCCCTAGTACACGCATCAGTACTTGTCTTACAAATCGATTCCCCATCGACGATACCATGATACTTACAGTGCATTTCCCAAAATTCCATGGCACAAGGCGGGCTCTTTGAGCAGCAGCCCCTTGGTCCAGATAATCTCAATCCCCTTTGCAATAGCCTTGTCAAAGGCGGCGCTCAGGTGCGGGTAGTAAGGTCGCAGCGCCTGTAGACTAATTATAAAACCTGGGGCGCCGTGGCAGAATTGAACGATTTCAGAGGCCGTCTCACTCCCGTCCGTCAATTTCGGCCAGTTTCCGTCATCGAATTGCATGGCCAGCAGGCGCAGCAGGTGTGGCTCGAGTACAGGCGCCAAGTGTGGCAAGCATAGCACCAGTTGCGTGATGATGCCAATGTCTCCATGGACGGCGCCAAGGAACTTCTTATCCGCCCAGACCCAGCTGTCCTGCCCGTGATTGTTGGCCTCCATGATGCGATCGGCGATGGCCTGCATCTGCGTCTCCAACCTCGCCCTGCTGCCTGGGACCCAGTAAAGGACCAACCTCAGGAGGAACAATACACCTGCTCTGCCGTACAGGATCTCGTTTGCCAGCGGCTTGGATGTAGGGGGATTTGGGCTAGCAACTTCAGCCGTGCTGGTGATGAAAAGCTCCACGTCCTTCTCATCGCCCGACAGGCAGGCAGTTAGCGCTTCTCTACAGAGCTTTTCACTGATGAGACCGCATTCGATGTCTTGTTTCAGCATTGGGGTATCGGGGGGGACGTTCATGTAGCGCTTGGCGAGCTGGAGAAGACTCTCGCCGTTGACCCGTACGTCAGGGTGAAGACTGGACAGCTGTAGAAACATGTAAGAAATTCCAGTAAATCCAGCAAATATACCAATCAGCTGTCCATCTTCGAAGGTTTCCGGTACGTCGGTGTTTTTGATGAACTCATCAAGTGAGGCCTGGAAAAGCTCCTTCGAGGTCTTTGACAACGTCCGAAGCGGCTGGTCGTTCGGCATATACCTCGGAACGTCGGTCATGATCAAATTCGATCCGGATGTCGGAGTAAGTCTGGTTTGGTCTCTGGTAGAAGGCCTTCCTCGGCCTTTTATGCATCCTTTCGCTTTGCTAAGGGGTACACATTTTCAACAGAATACTAACAGACTTGAACACAGTTACCTTATTAGTGTGCAACCCCACCATTCAGTTAGATGGGCCTCATGATAGCTCTTGAAATAGATCGTCACACTTAGGGCCCGCTCGGCAGTGAGTCAGCGGCCGAAATTCATATGCCCAGTTCGTTCAGCTGAATTCAGCTGAAACTGGTTCGGTGTGGAGAACTATAGTGAAGATTTCGTATCATGGTTATCATGGCTGCGCGTTCGGTTAGGGGTCTACATCGGTAGGCAAGAAATACCTAGCAATGCAAGAGGAAATCGAGCCAAACGCACATTTAATCTGATAATAAATCCGTTGCAATACCCAGCTTTGTCCGCTCATTGAACACAAGTCTATTTCTCTGTATTTCGCACTGTTCTCAAATATTGCGTTGTAAAACAATACATGGCTAGCATCAACCATTTCCATATATCCCGTGTAGATTGGGGATTTTCTCAGTGCGTGCCGGAGCCGAGTGCCTCTCATGCAGAATACCATCGCAATACATTGGCCAATCACAGTAGCGATTAAAGCAACAATTTCCAGTAGGAAGTCGCGATGAATTCCCTGACAAGTCATACCAGTACATCGAGGTTCCAGGATGAATCCGGAGTACCCTGCAGTACTTTCATATACTTCTGGAGCGTTGGGCTTTTGAGCAAGTTTGCTGTTGAATTTTCTCCGGTCTCGATACTCAATACCATACCTGCAAGGTCAAAGGTGTCGACTGCGCATCTTACAGCAGGGTCCGAAAAAAATCGCACCAACGAAAAAAACTTGATGGCCCAACTCATCTTGTTAGATCCTTGTTCTAAACCGGATTGCAGCCGTTGGCTTGCTTAATCGGAAACCCTTATCAGAATACCTCCGTTTGCATTTTTCTGTTGCACAGAACAACTCCTGGTAGTATAGATCGGGCCGGTTTGTTTGTGGCAGAGAGAATTGACAGTGTCTGACAATAGAAACACAAAAGCTCGGGTAACAGCGCGGAACCACGAAATCTAGTCAGCAAATTATTTATTCACTTGCGAGTAATTGACGACGTAGCGGAGAAGGAGCTTGATCGTGGTCTGTTTGTGAGTGACTGCAGCAGCAGAAAACTCGGCAGCTCCAGCTCGTTCAACAGAAGGCGCCAGCCCAGGAGCCGCCGGCAACTCATCAAGTGTGAGAAGCAACCTTCAATGAACAATTACAATAAAAACTTAAATTTTTTAGGCACTTGCTTAGCAACGAGCCAAGACCACACTGTGTCCGGATGACCAAGTCCAACTCTTTTGCCAGATGTTTTTCCCCGGTGGAGATGGCAATGATACAGCAAGCAGAATTACGCCATTATATCCTGAAGTTTTAACAATTTCGTAATTCTAGACCACTCAATTATCATATCTCACAATTGGAACTCGAATCGTGCTGCTAACCAGAGCAGAAGACGCCATTGCTGAGCCTGGTCGCTTTACATGGCTTGTCTGCATGAAGCTCTGGGTATAGGCTGCTTTACAAGCCGTCCTCTAACCATTTAGTAGACCGATCAATTTGCTAATGAGATAGTTATTACTTGTTTGACGGGTGAACGCGCGACGTCGTACATAATTTCTCGCAGCAAGCTTGCACTTCGGCTACTTGGGTGACACTGCATTGCCAGTATACTCGACACACTGAAAGCAATCGAGCCAGGTCTAATCATATGAAAGCCTCATTTAAGATCCCTCTTCTACTTATTTCCTTTCCCTTCAATTGCGTATGTATTATCGCAATTGTTGTTCTTCCACAAGAACACAAGCATAGTGCTTGCTTCGCACTAAAACGTGTGCATCTTCTACCTGCGACAGAGAACGATAGCCAATATTCGCGTCGGCAGAGTGTCCCGTGAATGTTTCGAATCTCCCAAAAGAGAAATTCCTAACGACGGGCTTTGGTTCACTGGAGTTTCTGAAATCCACGGATCAGTACTAATATAACCCTATCAGTCTTCGCAGTGATCCGTTTGCTCGCACACTCTCCATGCTTGGGCTGCCACTCGTGCCGTTTGTATGCCTCTGGAGTGAAAATTTTGCTCTCACTTCCTACTCACATCCTTCTCTACTCAAATTTCACAATACAATTCCTGTTTCAATTGATCACCCGCTTGTGCGCTGCAAATTCTTCCTCCTCCATCATACATCACCTCCGTATTGAAGACTCAAGTTCCTCCGTCACAGAAACAATAGCCCTTCCGCAAAAGGTAGTAATAGTATTGTCTCCTCTCTCTCAGAAATACTCATTCTAACTACTTGTCAATAGCTGTCACTCAACCGTTGACCCCAATGAAGTACCATCCCGCTTCTGTTGGGCTCTGGGCGTGCCTGGCCATCGCCTGTTTCGCCATCTTATCCAACTGCCTGCACCTTGGGGATAAGGTCTTGGTTTTGAGACCTTCCCACCATCCACGAGTTTTGGACCGCTCCGTGCTTCTCTTGGCGGCTTCTACACTGGATGAAAAGAACGACTCCCCGGCTGCGTATGACTTTGGTAACCCGAACGACTCGCCCGAATCTACTGCTGCCTGTAAGAACTTGCCAATTTTGATGGTGCTTCTTCTAGTATTGACAAACTGTAGATCCTTTGCCGACTTCCATGCCTGACGTCAATGATAAGCCGTCTTCCGACCCCTATCCGGTTCCAATTAGTCATTCGTTGACTGCCACGACCAAGCCTAGATCGCCCGGAATCAGCAATGGCTCAGAGATAGAATCTACATCTACTGCTGTCACTCAAGAGCTATCAACTGGAGACGGACTATCATCAACTACCACTACGCTATTTGACTCTAGCGCAGACCCTGCTTCGCAAACGGCTGTGCAGGGAGATGAGACTGTTACTGTGACCGTCACAAACTTCGTCTCGAGCGAATCGGCTCGTACAGGAGCAACAATGACATCTCCTCCTTCAAGCACACATGTTTCTTTTAATGCATCTACCTCCTTGACAGCGTCAGATAATGATGTTTCTGTTGTCACAATCACATCTCTGCAGACAATCACGTTGTCCATCAATCATACTCAATCGAACGCAGAGCAAACTTCAAGCCTCCCGGCATCCCAGGCAAACACCACATCAACTACCAGAACTACATCGAGCCTGAACTCTACATCTATGGGTCCTACTATCTCCTCTGGATCCAACATCATCACCATCACGCGAACGGAGGCTCACACGAGCATGTCAAATCCCACTACAGATGCAAATAACCCCGTTACAATTCCCACTTCCACCATCAAATGGCCCACTCCGCTCTCTCACATCCCTCCCTTCTCTGCTTCGTTCAATCTATCATCTGTCACGGGACCAGCTCTCAGCTCCGATGTCAGCGGTGCAGTGACCTCATCTCAATCTACTTCCCCATCAGGTACTACACACACGGTGATTCAAAACATCACTGTCGCATTAACCGACCGGCCAGATACAAGATCGCAGGGGACGGATACCGCTCGCACAGAAGGTCCGACAAAAACTGGGAGCATCAATACTACAAGTGTAGCCTCGAGCACACAAAGCACTGCCACCTTGTCTCCCTTGTCGGATCTGCCAAGCAGTGTCAACAGTACAACATCTGCAGCCAATTCTACTGTTTCTGAGACACATTTGGTGAGCGTCTCCACGCATTTCGTTACCATCACCGTCTATCCCACGCCCCCGGAGACAACAGCTTCGACCTACGAGACCTCGGTGACTCTGCATAACAGCAGCACAACAGCTGTAACTTCCGTCCCTTATCCTTTAAGCAACGCCACAGTATCGACGTTTCCCACGACTGGAGTGTTGTCGACGGTACCTTTTACCACTGTAGGGGTTAGTGGTTGGAGCACCATTCGTTCAACGGTTTCCGCAAACTCCAGCGTGATCGGAACGGTTCTGAATATTACCACCCGGGCTACAACCGATGGCACGCGTCCAACATATATCAATACTACTTGCGAGCACATCCAAACTGGTACACGATCTGCGTATGGAACCAGCGAAAGCACCGCAACCTCGGCCAGCTCTGCTGGCACCAGGTCGAATGGTAAGAGCCATCACGTACATATCCGCAACATAGGCTAATTAGCAAGCAGCGACAGCGACAGTGACAGTGACAGTGGCATATCCCGCCCCATCAACCTTTAGAACCACGGTCTTGCCTACCAAATCCGCCGAGAACGACTGGACTTCGGCCTATCCTTCGCCTTCTCAGAAGATAATGCCTGGCAGCCCTGGCTATCCAGATCCCTGGGGTGGAAGTGGGCCGCTCCATCGCGTTCAGGAGCCCGGTTTCTGAGGTGCATTCTAATCGAAGAAAATCACCGCGAGCTCGGCAAGCAGAGGGCAGTCAGTGCTTGGAGATGTTGGCTTATCGCGAAGTGTATCTCGTGTTGAAATCTGTCGGAAATTAATCACGTCTTGGCTGCCACGATTGCTTAAATTGTTGACTATTACTCGGATAAATCAGATACATCTTGGCAAAATCATCAAATGAATGAATCGAAGAATGACAACTTATTAGTAAAGCATGCAACAAGAAAGCTGTTGAAAGAAACTCTGAATGCCGGAACCAATAAGCACACACAATATCAATTACGTCAGCAGCCCATTGTGAATTGTGTCACTTAAGGTGGGCACAGATGAGTTGTGCGTCGAAGCCAGCCTGGGCAGGGATAAAGGCAGCCAATTAGGTCGCTGCCGTTATCCTGCCAATGAGGGGAAAGCCTGGGAAGAGATACCCACAATACCCCCTGAGAGGCCACGTAAAAGGAGATATCTCGTCCCAGAGGCTCCCATAGAGAAGAGTTATCATCAATAACAAGAATATCCCCAAATTCCTCCCTGATCTTCCGGGACCTCATTGTTTGAGCCTCTGTGCGTTCAGCCTATCAGTCGTAATCTCAGACCCACTGTTGCTGATACTGTGTGGTCTACTGTAGTGGGGCAGTTAGCGCTGGACTCGTCATCAGTCCAAGCTTCTCTTGTGTCGTGTCCTGCAATGGTTTGCCACCTAACTTGTCTCTTTCAATGTCATTATCAATAACGTCCGTTTCCATCACGAATAACGCCTGCACCTCTTAGCTTAAACTCCAGATATCGATATAAGCCTATACAATGCTGCTTAGGAACCTCGTGTTGGCCGCGGTCTCCACCGCATTCGTCATCATCCCCGAAATATCCGAGAATGACGAAAATATATTCAAGGCGCTTCCGCTTGGTAATCCTGCCGGAGCGCTCCCATACGGCATCCCAGGGTCGGCCTTCCAGCAAAGTGTTTCCGTCCCTTGCCCAGGTTGCAAGGGCAGACACACAGAGCTGCGCTTAGACTTCGCGATTGAGGATGATACCAAACTATTACTCAACGGGTTCCAGCTTTACCCGGACGCCAACCCATGGCGCGGCGACTTATATGCTACACTCGTTCATGGCAACAGACAAGGACACAGAAAGCCGAGCAGCAAGAAGCTGGGCTATAGCCTAGCCGTTTACCCCAAGGCTACGGCAAAAGAGGACAGCATGGAGTTGGTCGAGGTTGATCTGAGGATTATCGAAGTTGGAACCCGATTTGTTAACGGGATCCCTCCTGTCAAGGTTGGGCTCATCAAAACTCCGGGTGGAAGTATCGCCATGGCCACGGTCGCTTTCGATCAACCAGCCAAGTCGTCATGCACCACAATCTTGTGTCGCGCGAAAGAACTGGCAGACAAGTTATGGGCGCAGGCTCAGAAGGTTAAGGGTTGTGGAAAGGGCTCTCCTCCAAAGCTGGACTCTGGGGTTGAGAGCACGAGGCTATCCGAACTCAACGAGAGTGATGCGGAGTTTGTCCCGGGCATGCCGGAGCCAAACATCAGCTCCAAGGAGGAATGGCGTAATCTAATTAAAGGTGTTGCTGGGCACATCATCATGCCTATTGTCATGGGAATAACAGCTAGCGTTGCTGTCGCTTTGTACGTAACACGCCCGTTCCGTTCCGGTCTATCCGTTTACTGACTTTCACAGCGTGGCACTCTGCATTCAGAGCATGGCCAGACACCTCAGTAACCTTATCCGCCGCAAGCGCAACTGCAGCTATCGCAGCGAGTCGTACAAAGCGCCACAGGATGAGCCGGCCATCTCGGAGGAGAAGGTACAACTTATGGCATAGCTTGGATAAAATCGCAGCGTTTCTTGCACCTTCCGCATCAATATCCCGACTCCATATACGGCTTGCAGTGGTGGACTTTCCGATGCTGTGGCCGTTATTTGGAATGTTCAAGAGAACGCTACCTTGTCGTGTGCGTGCAAATGCATCGTCACGTGTGTGAAGCCAGACTGGCTGGTTGGTTACTGATGTCGCCCTTCATTTTTAGGCTCGTTTCAAATTGTAGTTTTACTTGTATCGATTACACGTTTTATGTGCGTACGTCTGTGCTTGTCGACTTGCTGTAGACGCGTCGTGGTAACGTAATCATCCCTGCTGGCCCAACCGTTGGGCACTTTACCCCGCACCAGCAATGGAGTTGATGCTGTAAACCAGGTAATTGATGTTCAACCAACTCTATTGTCTTTACATGAGCATAGCAACAGCGCCATATTTCATCCGGTTAAACTACCTGCGCGCACAAACAAGCTCACCACAGCATTATTCGTAAGTAATCACCCTCTTCTCGGTACCGGAAATACGGCATAGCTTTGCTACCCTGCAGGCCAGCCTCATATGCTCGCTGGATACGATTCGCGAAAGCCTATACATTCGTCTTCGACGTGGTTGAGTCCAATATCGTGTTTCTCACAACTCATTGATATAGCCGGTGCCACAATGTCACAGCCCACCTCCGCGAGACGTTTTGGACAGGTTATTCGGCTGAAGAAAGACTGCGTGGAGCAGTACAAAGCCTGCCACGCCAACGCGTGGCCCGACGTACTGAAGCAGATCAAGGATAGTAATATTGAAGACTGTAAGTTCTCAAAGGGAGCGCACCATTCAAGATGCAACCCAACCACAAGTCGGTCACCGAGTTGATATTCCTACGAGTCAGTAGCTAACCACGGGCCACATGTCGTATGGCAATTATAGATTGCATTTGGTATGACGAAAAGCATGGGCTGTTATTTTCATCTATGAAGTACGTTGGGAACGACTTTGAGGGCGACATGCGTCGCATGGCGGAGAATCCCAAGGTACGTGAATGGTGGAAGATGACGGATAGTTATCAAGAGAGCCTGGTGGAGGGCGCGGTGAGCTCTGAGACGGGGCAATGGTGGAAAACGCTCGAAGAAGTGTTTTACTTGGAATAGAACATGGAAGATTAGAAAATTTGCCTTATTCATGAATTGAATGGGTCGGGGAGGGGGGCGAGGGATGCGCGATGGCCATACATAGTGAAGACCCGTTGCTGGTGAGACGGAGCTGTGATGTATCGTGTTGAAGTTGTCGAGACTGATCTTGACAACACCGCCACAATGCCGTCAAATAGATCAAAACGGGCACACTGCACCATCAACATATAAATTCCCGCGCCACAGTATATTTCATCCAAGCTCAGTGACCGTCGAGTCAATGTCGTCCCAAACAGCCGCAGTTTGTCGTCAGCTTTTGAACAAGCGCGTTACCAAGATTGGTTAACGTCATGGCGGTGGGAGAAGAATGGGTATGACCACCATTACGGCGAACGAAAAGTCACACGAAGGAGGTGGAAGTAATGTAAATATAGTATATAGTAAATTTGAGTTTGTTGACGGTATTATTAAAGGAGTCAGAATGGCGACTGGGCGCCGCAGCAAACCGATTGAGCGCGGCCCAAGCCAACTTTCTCTGGCTGCGGGAACATTGAGCTAGTGTTTTGGATTTGGCTGTTGGTACTGGGGCTGGGTCACTAACGGGCGTCCCCCCCAGCACAATCCTCTTCAATTCGGTCTGTGTGGCCAGCAGAGTAATCTGGTCCAATGATAACTATTGGACGCCCGCTCTGGTCCACACTTTAAGGCTTGCTGCGTGTTGTGCTGGCGGATGACCTGCTACTGGGCAACTGTCCCGGGTCCGTCTCAACTTGGAACAAGCCACGGCGTTGCAGATGGAGGTCATCATGCCACCCTGCGCGTGGCGATTGGGTACCCTTTTCAACTATCCTTCTCTGGCCCCGCCCAGGAGGATGTAATTTCATCACAGAAGAAAAAAGAAAAGGCGCCGAGCTGTCATTTGATGGTTAGACCAACATCTTAGTAGCTAGGCTGTACTGTTGTTTCCTAGGGTGTGGTAGTACATAGGTCAGTTAAGATAGTTGAACCAGCACCAGCGCTTGCTGACAGAGGGAAACCTTTAGCATACCTTGGTAGGTGGTATTCACCCCTCAACCCGAAACAGCTGCAGGTGGGTGATATTCCCCATCATGCTACTTACGACGTACATATGAATAACATCACATACCCTGATGGATCCGGTGACGACTCATGTATACCTCGGAAATATAGGTACGAGGAGTCTTGTCGCAAACCAGTACGGAGCTATTCGAGTGCATAAAGACAATGTGTTTACTAATTTAGTATCCTTGAATCAAGCGCAGTTCACTTATCAACTGACCTTGCCTCCCAGCATGTCACCGCCTCAAAGGACAGAGCAGACTTGGCCCCTGACAGAGGCTCCAGTTTTCTGGCGAGCCGTTCATGCAAGCTGGCCGCCGCAGCGTGTGCGCTCCCCCTTCTACTATACTGGTCAATAACCACCAGGACTGCCCCCTGCTTCCATGTTGCCCAATGGAGTAAAAAGGACGGGCCAGCGAGATCGTGGGATCGTTCTTGCAACACACCTAACTACCTAGTAGTAGTACCTAACCATCCGTTTTCTTTTTTCTTCCTCACTTCGTTCTTATACGAACGTATTTTGCTAGCCCCTTTTCGGCGTCAATTGGTGCTTACCCGTTCTGCAGTTGCCGTTGTTGGATCGAGCCTTCCCTCAGTCCAAATCAATAGCCTGGCGACCTCCGTTTGTCCGACTTCCGTTTGTCAGCGTCGGCTGTCTCAGGATGGCTTTGCAGTAGGCGACAGCTATTTCATGTTAGTGGTAAACCAACGTAACTTAAGGCAGTTTCGTAGTGTCCGTAGGCTCACATTGTAGTCTTATTATTTGTCACTTTGCCAACTCTGTGTTCTCAACAACGGCTAAATTACCTCCCGCAACTCTTGTCGAGGGCTGTGCGCTTCCCGCCTCTCCCTCTCTGTTCATTTCTACTTCATACAAAGGGTACCCCGGTCGCGCCACTGTCCTCCATCAGCGAGTTGATTTCTTTCTGTTGGCTGGTTCTTGGTATTCCTACATCGCCGAACTACCTTCTCGACTTTTTATCTCCTTCAGCACCGTTCATTTCTTGCGCTGCACAGCGTGCCGCTCCTTCCCAAACGCTCATTTCACTTTTCGCTCTTTCGCCTGTTTCTTTCATCCTCTCTTCTACGCTTCGTAGTGTTCTTCTGGTTTGTGTCTTCCTCGTTCATTCGTTTCCATACACTACGACCGCCAATTTCCTGCCATTCTGTCACCCAACGCTCCTTTCGCCGATCCACCGACACACTGTCAACGGTACTCTGCGCCTATCGTTCCTCGCACTCGCAGACACGAGTTTCTCTTTCATTCCAGCACATACTGTTTTTCTCCTCCTCCTCGAGTGGCTGCAGCATTGTTAGCATGCGCCAATAGCTCTACTGCTGCACCCATACCACAACACCTCAGTTGATAAGGCTGGTTGGTGCCTGAAACACAGCCAACTCTCAGCTTGCATTGACGGTCAGCGCACAACTTGACTCTCGGGATAAGTGGGAGTACGCAACATCTGTTTCTATCTTGGCTGGGTCGACGACACCCGTGGGGATTGACACTTCGATTTTACCTTTCGCGCGCAAACAAGCAGGGCTTTGTAGTCGTTTGTCTCGCAACACATCTGAGAGCCGCACGCACTGGTACAGTGAGTTTTCCATTTTTAGCACAATCTATGTCTCAGTGCCACTCCACTGGTTGAATATAGTTGGACAATAGCAACTCAGCTCATCCCCTAGGATCTACTCTGGCTTCTATACTCGCGTTCTTTTACTCTTGTACTAATCAGTGAAAAAGTGCAGACAAAAAGAGTCCCCGACCTCGCTGCTACACGTCGCGCCACAGACACCGCCGTTCTGTTTGCGTCGACGTCCAACCTCAGCCTGTGCACCCTGTGTGACCCAACTCAGCCCGAAAATCCGAAACGATTTAGTGATACATTGGCAAGCTAGATGGGTGATCGGTATAATGGCGGCAGAATGGACTCGCCAGTACTAGAACCCGGCTCTGTCGCTAGAGCACGAATTCTGGCCGAACAGAGGCAAGCAGCAGACGCGCAAGCTCCGTCACCCGTATATCCGTCTGCACCCGGCACAGCAGATTCAACATCATCAACTAGTTCCAGGAATTTCAAGCAAAAAGGCATATCGCAGTATGAAGGTGGCGCTGGAAAATTAATATCCAGACCGAGCCCGATGCCTCAATACCTGCCACCCGAGGCCCCGTCGCCGACTGGAACTGCTGGTTCTCCCAGCTCGTACCGACCTCCTGCCAACAGACCACCTCAGGCACCTCAGCGACCTCCCCGACCAAGCCGAATCCCTTCAATGGTTGATCAAGCTCGCCTGCAAGAGCCAACCCCTCTATTTATTGCACCGGTGCACACTGTCAAAAGTCCACAAGACAGCGTTTACAACCAACCTTCCCCAGGCCCTCTGTCCTCTTCTGCACAGTACTCCCCCAGTGCCGGATACATAGCGGATCTCCCTTCAGCAAACTCTATGATCCAGGCGAACCTACAGAAAAAGGGTGTCATTCTCGGACCTCCCCCATCCAGCCGAAGAGGCGCGTCGTCATTTTACTCCAATGCCTCTTTTGTTTCTCCTATTATCGAGGAGAGTTCGCATACAAGGTCTCACGGCTCCTACGCTTCTAGTGCTGCGATGCCTGAGAACTGGCCCCCCGTTGTAGAGGACGACGGCAATGCGAATGCGGAGACATTTTATGAAGAATCTATCACGGACGCCAGTCCACGGTCAATTTACGGAGACTTTGGTGATGACAGACGACTGGTTCAACCGGTTGAACTTGACTCCGCCGCCATTCCCGTCCCTCAGCACCAGCGACAGTCTATTGGCAAAAACAGGGCACTCGAAGCCGCCGGGGTCAATGATAAGAGGATGTCCTGGAATTTCCTTGGCACTCCAAGACAACCATTGGACGCAGGAGAGTCAGGTACGGATGGCATTCAAACGTACGCTGCCACAAGTTCTGGCGCTCCCGCTGTTTTCCGCATGGGTCAAAGCCCGCCAGCAAATCCTCGTAGCTCAGCCCTTAAACGAGGACTTCGCATTGACATGGACGCGGTAAGAGAAGCTGAGTCCCGAGGTAGCCTTACCAGTTTGCCGGATCTCATTCGCAGAGCAACAAAACTTGCGGCCATGATAGACAAAGGCAAACGGCCCACCAGTCGAATGGACAATCTGAGTGATTTTCTTAGTGAGAAGGAACTCAGCAGCCAAGGGCGCGGAGATACTCAAGGTAGGTTCTAGATTCATGCATAAGATTGAAGTATTAGCTAACAAAGTGTATTCAGCTGGCCGTCCTCGCTCTGGGCTCTCCGATATGCTCGCGGCCTTCCCACCGCCAGTATCGACGCCCCAATTCAACAACGGTCCGAACCGGTCTTCATGGCCGGGGCAAGGTGGATGGCCATTAACATCTGACCCGAATGGCGAAGCTGAGAAAAGAACGAAGAACAGTGGCCCCAAACGTCGTTGCTGCGGACTCCCACTCTGGGCCGCTATTGTGGCTGTGATCCTGCTTCTCTGCATTATTATTGCCGCTATCGCTGTCCCACTCGAACTTTTTGTTTTCAACAAAAATGAATCGTCAAACAAGAGTGAAATAGACAAGTGCCGCATTGATCTCACTTGCCTGAATGGCGGTACCAATGTTATTGCAAATGGTACCTGTTCTTGTATATGCACGGGGGGCTTCACTGGCCCAGATTGCGGTACTGTAGGATCAGCGGGCTGCACGACGACGGATCTCGTATCAGCCGACAACTCATCGATGATCAAAAATGTGACCCTTGGCCAAGCTCTTCCAAAGCTCATTGCTGAGGCAAATTCCAAATTTTCTGTTCCACTATCAGGGA
This sequence comes from Cordyceps tenuipes, assembly GCA_025583755.1. NCBI lineage: Eukaryota > Fungi > Ascomycota > Sordariomycetes > Hypocreales > Cordycipitaceae > Cordyceps > Cordyceps tenuipes. The sequence goes on from JANZYN010000034.1 coordinate 179,304, forward strand.
CCTCGATATTGGCTAAGATTAATACTAGCGGCCTGTCCTGCATCGCACAAAACTCGCTTGTTACATTTAATGGTCGCTCATACTCGACGACCGTTGACAAGCAGGCGATCCCAAAAGTGAAAAGGGCAACGCGACAACTCAGTACCGCATTACCTGGACAAATCCCCAGCGAAGAGTTTGGATCCGATAGCATAAGCAGAAACCCACAACTGGCCAGCCCAGAAACTGATGCTGGCATCATTCATATTCGAAACAACGACGACCAGCCGTTTAACGCCACTGATACTGTTATTGATTTCTGCCGAGTTTCTGTACTCTTTGTCCTTCAGGAGCGCGGCCTGAACAACGCACAAGACGCGCAGAGCAATGTGCAAACATTCCTTACAAAGATCACTACAGCGTATTCCAGCAACGCCCCTAAAATTACTGAAAAGGAGGCTTCTAATATCACTATTGGTAATGATAGTTCCATAAACCTCGTCGACCTTCGCATCGATATCGGAAATGGACTTGTGGGGGGTGTAAAGACTGGGTGAGTTCTGCAGGGGCAGACACGACTGCGGAATCTAGCCCGATTACGATGCAATTGCGCATGAAGATTAAGGGATTGAATCTTGCATAAGGATTGGGAATGTTCTGTTTTTATTTCGCTTTTTACCATGAACTGTTTATAGCCGCACAGGCGATGATAGCACCAGCCGGCGTTGATGAGGCTCCGTAGATACCACGTTACATACAACCGTAGCAAAATTTCAGAAGATAGCCCTGTTAATTTCAGTGCCCAGACAAAGTACAACCTTCAGAAACTGGCGAATAAAGCACCCTGCAGTTGAAGAAGTATGGCAGTTGCTCGGCAGAAAGGTTCATTGCATGCACTTCGTCTAAATTGTCTGGTTATTGTGTTTCTCTATTTACAATACTTTACATTCTAAAGACACCAAATTTAGTATCCCCTGACTTGACCTCGTTTCTACCACCCATGGAAGCTTTGAGACCTAGTCCGAGGTAGTGTCTAGTGTGCTGGGGAGGGATGATGCCGTCGTCCTATTCCAAGGTTAGCGTGTGCAGGAGAAGAAACAATTGTTGATACATACCCAGAGACGAGCGGATGAAAAGGTGGCATCGCTCTCGCGATCGATCCTCTCTCGGAGTTCGGGGTCTGCCTTCTGTCCCACTGTCTCCATGACGGCAGTCAACTGCTCGCCGCCCATGACGCCGATGCGGGCATTAGGCCACATCCAGAGGAATCTGGGGCTATAAGCGCGGCCGCACATGCCGTAGTTTCCGGCACCGTAGCTGCCGCCGACGACGACGGTGAACTTGGGCACGTCTGCGCAGGCGACGGCGGTGACGAGCTTGGCGCCATGCTTGGCGATGCCTTCCCTCTCAGAGGCGGAGCCGACCATGAAGCCGGAGATGTTTTGGAGGAAGACTAGGGGAATGCCACGCTGCGTGCAGAGCTCGACGAAGTGTGCACCCTTGACAGAAGAGGAAGCGAAGAGGATACCGTCGTTGGCGACGATGCCGACCTTTTGGCCGTAAATCTCGGCGAAGCCGGTGACAAGCGTGGTGCCGAAGTCGCGCTTGAACTCGGAGAACTCGGAGCCGTCGACGATGCGGGCAATGACTTCGCGTATGGGCATGGGCTTGCGTAGATTGGTGGCGGCGATTCCTAGAAGCTCCTCAGGGTCATAGAGGGGCTCGGAGAAGGTTGTCGCCGGTGGCGGGTTGGTGGCGGCGGAACGCTGTGGCCAGTTGAGGTTGCTGACGCTGCGGCGGGCGAGGATGATGGCGTGCGCGTCGTCGACGGCGAGGTAGTCAGTGACGCCGGAGACGGAGGAGTGCATCTTGCCACCGCCGAGGTCCTCGTGGCTGACGACCTCACCGGTGGCGGCCTTGACGAGGGGCGGCCCGGCGAGGAAGATGTGCCCTTGCTCCTGGACGATGATGCTCTCATCGCTCATGGCAGGGACGTAAGCGCCGCCGGCGGTGCAAGGACCCATGACAACAGCGATTTGCGGGATGCCCTGGGCACTCATGCGCGCCTGGTTGTAGAAAATGCGGCCAAAGTGGTCACGGTCGGGGAAGACGTCGGCTTGGTGAGGCAAGTTGGCGCCGCCGCTATCGACGAGGTAGATGCAGCTGGGATGAGGTTAGCGAGATCGGCTGGTGAAAAGGTGTAGTTTCGGAAACTAGGGTTGCAAACCTACGGGAGCTTGTTTTCCTGAGCAACGGCCTGGGCGCGAAGGTGCTTCTTCACGGTGATTGGGTAGTATGTACCGCCCTTGACAGTGCTGTCGTTAGCGACGATAACGCAGGTTACGCCCTCAACGACACCGACGCCGGTGATGATGCCGCCAGCTGGTACGTCGGCTTCGGGGTACAGCTCATAACCAGCCATGGGCGAGAGCTCCATAAAGGTCGTGCCAGGGTCGATGAGCGCGGTGACGCGGTCGCGTGGCAGCATCTTCTTGCGGGCAAGGTGCTTCACGCGCGCCTTCTCCGGTCCGCCGAGCTGGATGCGGGCGGCGAGGTCCTGCATCCGCGCCATGACGTCGGCCATCTGCGCCCGGTTCTCCCGGTACTCGTCCGACGACGTGTCGACGTTGCTCTGGAGCCGGGAGATGGCAGCTGCCTGGTGCGGTGAACTGAGATTCGCGACGCCGCGCAGCGCCGGGCGGTTGAGCCGGGCGGCGGACTGGCGACCGAGGCGGATCGCCCGGTGCGAGGGTCGCGAGAAGGACATGATGTGTGTTGTTCGATGTGCTGGCAGGATGAGGAGGTAACTTGTTGAATTTCTGCGCAGGCAGCCGTTGAACAATTGCGCTTGCTATGTCTCTTGTGATGTGTTTTTCTTTGGGTAAATTGAGCCGAGCGAGGAGGGAGAAGTGCTTGGTGTTGTCTCGCACGCAAACGGGGACTCGAGCCTGTGGGATGTCTTAAGCCGAGCCCATCGTGGTCCGAAACCTGGGGTAACCGGCCGCCGCGTCCAGCCGTATTAAGCCGACAATGTGAACCACTAGACACTCGGCTGCCAGAATCCGGGGAACCAGCCCATTTCTGTCCTTCCTGCATTTTTCATCTCTCCCTACAAATCTTCTTCTTGTGCAATATTTTTTTTTAGTAAGGGTCTGTCTCTTTTACACGGGACCCGATCGTACGAATTCGCAATGTCAAGCTTAAAAGCACTTGGAGTCCTGGTACGCCCTGCCCTCAGACAATTGCGTCCCGCCATCACAGTGACGTCGCTACAGTGTCGCCTGCACTCATCGAAGCACCCAAAGGGGTTCTCGCCGCCCGCCACCGAGGACTTGGACGAACTCCGTGAGCGGGTACAAGAATTTGCACGACGCGAGATCTCCGAGGAAGTCGCCGCGCATACGGACAAATCTAACGCGTTCCCTAACGAGATGTGGCAGAAGCTGGGCGACGCGGGCTTCCTGGGCATCACGGCGGACGAGGACGTGGGCGGGCTAGGGCTGGGATACCAGGCCCACTGTATCGTCATGGAGGAGCTATCGCGCGCGTCAGGATCCATCGCACTGAGCTACGCGGCGCACTCGCAGCTCTGCGTCAACCAGCTGCAGCTCAACGGCTCGCCGGCACAGAAGGAGAAGTATCTGCCGGGTCTGATTGCAGGTACGAGCATCGGTGGGCTCGCCATGTCCGAGTCGGGCTCGGGCAGCGACGTGGTGAGCATGCGGACGACGGCCAGGGCAGTGGACGGCGGTTACGTGCTGAACGGCTCCAAAATGTGGATTACCAACGGGCCGGACGCGCACGTCATCGTCGTCTACGCCAAGACGGAGCCCGAGAAGGGGTCCAAGGGAATCACGGCCTTTATTGTCGACACGACAGCCAAGGGCTTTAGCTGCGCGCGCAAGCTTGACAAGATGGGCATGCGTGGCAGCAACACGGGCGAGCTCATGTTCGACAACGTCTTCGTGCCGGCCGAGAACGTGCTCGGCAAGGTCAACGGCGGCGTGCGGGTGCTGATGGAGGGCCTAGACCTGGAGCGGCTGGTGCTGAGCGCTGGCCCGCTGGGCCTGATGCAGGCAGCGCTCGATGTCGCGCTGCCTTTCAGCCACCAGCGGCGCCAATTCGGCCAGCCGATCGCGCACAACCAGCTCGTCCAGGGCAAGCTGGCCGACATGCACACCAAACTTCAGGCATCGCGGGCGTACACGTACGCGACAGCGCGCGCGGTCGACGAGCAGGGCCGGATCCGTACGGAGGACTGCGCCGGCGCCATCTTGTACGCGGCGGAGCGCGCGACGGAGTGCTCGCTGGATTGTATCCAGCTCCTGGGCGGCATGGGATACGTGGAGGAGATGCCAGCCTCGCGGCTGCTACGAGAGTAAGTGCACTGGCACATTGATACCTGACTTCAGATTTGTTCATTTGACTAACACATTTGCTCTCTGCAGTGCCAAGTTGTATGAGATTGGCGCAGGAACGTCAGAGATCCGACGAATGGTCATTGGCCGCGCGTTTAACAAGCAATACGCGAATGTCTAATAGGGATGGAGGGGCAGGTTGTGAGGACGCTGGTGGTTGGTGTAGAAGCCGACTCTGAAACACACTTATAGAGGATATTAACATGACTGGCGCACGGAGGCAGACATGAAGCTGCATGTATACTTGTTTATTCATAGATTTTCAGACAGGGAGCTAGTCACCAGCCCGAGAGCTTGGGGCGGCGCATACTGCTTTCTGAAGAAACCAGAAGGTCAACGCAAGTCACTGGCGTTCAATGGTGGGAATATACCGTTTGTTGAAGACGACTTGGTTCCTTTTTTTTTTTTTCAATCCGTTCTGAGTGACGTACGCATTGATGACAGATGGTGCCCTTTTTCTATTCTATTATGTTTTCTATTCTATATTTTTAACCAGTATTGATAGACTGGCACTGAGCCACGGCACTTGGTTGAAATCGGCGTGTCTTGCTCGGTGTAGATCTGAAAGGGGGCCAGAATTACAACCAACCCTGCCTGCAACTACCTACACAACATAGGTCCTCAGACGACGTTAGAAATAACATGGTCACTAGGCGGCAGAAAAATTGTCACTGATAACATACATGAAGAATATACTTAAAATATACAGGGTTAACTTCTAATTTTTATCTTTCTTTACTACTAGTAGAGACTTAGGCAGCCATTAGTACGTGAGGAAAACACCACTAAAACCTACATACCTACCTCTCTCTACTAAGTTCTTGTGAGGGACCTTTATGGCCGTCCCCCATCTATTCAACCTCAACCCTCTCTAGGTGCATCGAGTCAGCTCAAGGTTAATACAATACAGTATCGAAAAAATAATCCTCCGTTATGACCTCACGCTTATTGTCCTCGCCCATGCGCAATGCCGCGCGCCGCTGCACCCTTACCTGCCCGGCCTTCGCGGGCCGCCAGGCGTTTTGGTCGCGCACCGCCGCACTGCACAACGGACAGCCTCGGCGCGACGCGCCGGGCAGTCACTCGCAGACCAACTCAGACATTGAGATTCCCTTCCCGCCCGAGGAGGAGCTGCCGAGCGAGCCCGTGCGCCGCGCCGGTGGCCAGTACGTCAAGCCAACGCTGCAGAGCTTTTCCCTGGACGGGAACGTGGGCCTCGTCACGGGCGGCGCGCGCGGCCTGGGACTCGTCATCGCACAGGGCATGGTGTACTCGGGTGCCGATGTTGCCCTGGTGGACATGAACAGTGAGTCCGGCCTTGTTGAGGATGGTGACTGCCGTGCTCTGATACTGATGCATGTACAGAGGAGGAGGCCGAGAAGCAGACCAGGAATCTGGTCGCGGCCTTTATGCGAGAGAATCCTAATTCTGAACGGTGAGGTCCTTCGCTGCTGCTTATCCTTTTCACAGAGCCCCCTTTCACCTCGGCTCATTCTCTAACAAAAGTGTGCTCTAGTGTCCCCAAAGTCACTGCTCATTTCTCGGACGTCTCTGACCCTGCTTCTGTCGATGCTTGCATCACCGAAGTTATCGAGCAGCATGGCAAAATCGACAACCTCGTTACGTCGGCAGGCTTCACTGAGAACTATGAGGCTGTCAAGTATCCTATTGACCGCCTGCGCAAGCTGTGGGCGGTCAACGTCGACGGCACCTATCTATTTGCCACGTCTGTTGCGCGTCATCTCATGGAACGCAAGGCACCTGGAAGTATGGTCTTGATTGGTAGCATGTCAGGCTCTATTGTCAACGTGCCCCAGCCTCAGACGTGAGCGGTGCTGCCTAGCAATGATTTTTTTTTCGGCGTTCTGAGGACTAAACACTTGCTTTATAGGCCTTACAACGTCTCCAAGGCAGGTGTGCGTCATCTCGCGGCATCCCTTGCGGTTGAATGGGCCGACGCCAACATCCGGGTCAATTGCCTGAGCCCTGGGTATATGATGACGGCTTTGTAAGTGGCCACCGGCATGGGTCGGGATTTTAGAGAACAAACTCCGGCTAACGCGGTAAATCACAGGACTGCGAAGATTCTTGACGAGAACCCGGAGCTCAAAAAGAAATGGGTATCCCTCATTCCCATGGGCAAGATGGGCGATCCTAGTGACTTGATGGGGCCTGTCATCTTCTTGCTCTCGGAGAACAGCAAGTATGTGAATGGTGTTGACTTGCGCGTGGATGGCGGCTATACTCTCACATGATGAAGTAGTTAATTGCTCCATGAGAGAGGCACGGAATAACTGCTGGAAATGATAGTTAGTGTGCTTCCAAAGAATATGCGATGCGGTGCAAATATGGTCCATAATAAGCCGCAGTTGATACATATGTCCAAAATTTCAGCCAGGATGTAAGAAAGAGAACCCTTCTATTGGTACTGGGTGCGCATCATGGCGCTATAGAAGTAACTTTCTAGCTAATTGCATATAGTATAAATTGTTTGTCTAGTACCATGTAGATGCCCCTCGATTGTGTCGTCGGCCCCGCGCTACCAGGGCCGCGTGACACATTGGCTTTTTTTTTCTTCATTTTTTTGCGACACACTTTCCAGCCATCGGTACTTTTTGAGACGCATTTTTTGTTCAGGTCGCTCTCGACGGAGTGGGAAGTGTGCTTGTCTTGCCTCGGCTTTGTGACAATGCCCATGTGCTTGGCATTCCCTTTCACTGTACCTTAAAGAGCAGTGTTGGTTCCATGAGGAGACGGGGGTAACAGTAACAGGCAGAGCTTGCCCTCTCCGTGGCGCCGCGCTCGGCCGTGGCGGAGTGCACGGTCTATATCAATGGATTGAATATTTGACTCTGCTGATGCTACTGGCTGTATATCTGCATTTATATGGAAACCTCTTCCTCTAGATCGAGCAACCCGTGAACAGATGAATCAACCAATCAACTCTTTGCTTCTCGTTATTTTGATTACCCAGCAGTAATTTTTCTCATGTGGTAACCCGTTGGAATGCATAAATGCTATTATGAGCTGATAACTAACTAGGGCGGAGGATAATAACGGGCGGGTGTCTTTGCATGTATAACGGTCGTGATTTTAACATTTTGACCTGGAAGATTGCATCGCTGGCGAGAGATCAGGTCACTTCTTAGAATACCCGGCAAGCCAAGCTCTTGTTCCCCCCCTTTCTTACTCACGCAGTACGAAGTATTAGTTGATCAGTACCTACGATTTAACCTGCCTGACAAATCCCCTCGCTCAACTCAAGTCAAGGGAGAGAGGAACCCACCCATTTAGCATCCATCCATATCCACACCCGCCGACCCTGTGATTCATCAATGAGATTCAAATCTCTGAAAACCCCATTCCTTTTAGCCGCTTCGTTCCATCTCTCCCACCGAGGAAGCCTCTCACCGTACATGAATGTAATCCGGCCTGTCCTATGTATTGGTCGCCGCTTAATTTATCTCGGCACTCACGTCTCGGCCCCGCAGTCCAACTAGCAAGGGAGGAGGACTTTGTCGCTGTTAGCGCTATCTCGACCTCGTGCTGCGCCGACTTCTTCCCGCCTCGGTCTGGACGGACAGTCGACGCCAACCAGTCCTCCAAACTCTGAAACATTCCTCTGTTCTCTCTCTGCGTCGCAATAAACGACGACTTAAATGTTCAACAACACCAGCCCTTGAACTATTGCAACAATGGACTTTCGTCATCGAGTATAACCTCTGACAACCGCCACCTCTCCGGCTCCGGTGTATCTGCATCTGCTTTCTCATCATCGGCTACACAACAGCACGGCAGTGCCGTCCGACCCTGGTCCTCCTCTCAGGCACGCGGACATCGAAACCGGCCTCCTTCCCTCCATCTTCGCCCACTCGCTCGGGATTCTTCCATCCTTCAACCCCAGACCTGCTACCTTTTGCAGCCAGCGCTTGCGCTATCTGAGCCATGGACATCCCCGGACCTATAACGCTGCCCAAGGGCATCCTCACCAACTCTAGCACCGTCTACGACGAAGTGGCCGCCTACTCTACCATACCCGCCGAAAAAGTACACCAATACTGGCACGGTAAGTCTGAATCACCGCATCGGGGCTACCTACCAACTGACTCGCATGTTTCCGCCCCCAGTATACACCACAACCAACAAAAAGCTCAAGGACCCAACCGCTCGTCGGCTAGAGAATTTCTGGTGGCATGTCTGGGGCAGTAATCGCTCTAAGCTGAGTGGCCCCCTTCTGGCCCGAATCTTTCAAGATATTTCCCTTGGGCCGACAGTCGTCCCGTTAAGAGGGCCGCCCAATAGATGGGAAGGGCCAGATGTAAGCCATCCCGCCCTCCTCCCCATCCCTACCTGACCTCTTCTGACCCTATTGAAGGCCGCGCCGTTGACAGTTGAAATGATTGTGGCCCATATACAGAGAAATCTGCACAACGATGCAGGGAAAATCTCGACATCAACTACAAGATCCCATGAGAGAGCTGCCGCCATAGTCTCCCCCTCCAGCGCTCTCCGTCCCTCGCAGCTGCCTCCAATCCTGAAAAAGGCAGGCAGCTCGTCCACAAACATGACCAGGCATACTGCTACTGCTCGCTTCATTTCGCCCCACCAATCCGCAGAGGAAGATGGTGCCGAGAGTGATGCTCCATCATCAGGAAGTACCTTAGGAAACGGCTTTGATACCTCGGCCCTTGCAATTGCCCACACCCCCAAAACATATCCAATGAACTCACAGCTACCCACGACACACACTGGCCTAACTTCCACGTCGTCTGCAACCAAAAACCAGACCACATGTAACGGATCCCCAACCCGACAGGCGCACCAAAATCGAGACGATGACCAGCCTACCACCAGCTCAAGCGAGGCCCGCCGCCATCGCACAAGTAGAACGACGCCAAATTCTAACAGTCTTACACAAGATGCAGGCAAGGAGCCACCAACAGCACCAGCCGGCGATAAATTTGCCGGAGCAAAGCACAAAGCTACCCGTCGCTCACAGCAGGAGGCTGTGTTCGATCACGCAGAGTTACCCATGACTAGGCCAACACGCTCTCTCTTTACCGCAGCGACTTCTTCGACAACCAACGTGGCGGTACAGGGCACCATCATCGACCAGTCTGGGAGCATACCGAGCCTACCCCAGATATTGACTCCGAACTTTCCCAAAGACGAGCCCGGCTCACATGGGGGGTCGTCACTGTCCTTGCGAGAGACGCGATTGACACCGACTCAGCCAAGCAGCTCCGTAGTCCTGCCCCTAGGGCGCACCAAGAGTCAACTAACGCTTCTCTTGGAGCGTGAAAAAGAAAGATCAAGAAGTTGAGGACCGAAGTAGAGGTGTGTTTATGGCCGCCTCGGGCTAGCAGCTAGTGACAGCCCCCATAGTGACTCACTATCTCTATATATACAAAGAAATATATGCTGCTGCAACCATGGGAGTGTATAAAATGATTTGGAAACAGTACGGGATGCACATATGGTGCTGATGGACTGATTGGACTGAGAAGTAAGATTAAGGGATGCATCTATGTTCGAGATTTCATGTTGTCGGTTTCGCTACTAACGTAGAGCGAAAACTTGTTGCGGTATTACACAAAATAACATCAAGCTGTCGTATCAACTCAAGAAACCGTGAAAAAAAAAAACCAATTGGCCTTGAGCTCTCGAGAATAAAATTTGCAGATCTCTCCAAAAGATTAGCCCATCCCAACCGAAGTTCCCTCCTACGCGCGATTCCAGCGCTCAAATATACAAATCCATGAATGGGAATAGATCGCCCCGGTTGTGGTTTTATAGAATTGAAATCGAAAAAAAAAAGTGGCAGCAGCAAATGAACAAGCAGCGGAAACGAGACAAAAGACAAGGAAACGAGACGAAAGACCTGGAAATGAGACGAAAGACAACCTATCGAAGACTTTTCTGTATTGAAAAATGAGACTGATTGAGCCGCCCTATGTCACGAAAGATAAGAAAGACTCGGATAGAAAAACCACCAAGTCGGTAGAAGAACGGAAAAAAAAAAAAAAAGGACAAAGAACATAGACTCAAAAGGAAAAGCTTGGTTCTCTTTGTGGTTTCCCTGAAGAAGAAGAAATGAGAAATAGACGAATAGTAAAGAAATGAAGTCAAGGACCAAGTTCCAGTGATACATGAATGTACATGGTCGGGGAATGCCTCGACGCTCTGCGGATTGTAATGCTGCTCAGCAGCAGACCGCAGGTCTCTAGTCATGCAGTCTAAACATTTTTCGCAGAGCGCCAAACTTCTTCTTCTTCTGCGGCACGACATCTGTAACCAAGTTGTCATCTATGCCCACCGTGTCCGCTGGTACCATGCTGTGTGATGCGCTGCGTTGTCGCATGAATTTGGACCTGTTGGAACTGGTACTGACAATGGCCCCTCCCGCCGTAGATGGACGCTCTGGGGATAGCTGGTTGCTCCGTGCACTTGTCGCCTCGGGCTCAGGGAGTGGCCAGCTCGGGCCGCGCTCAAGCTTCGTGTCTTGACGAGTAGCACTCTCGGTCAAGTCGCGAGTTATCTTGCTCGAAGGGTCCTTCTTGCGCCTCAGTAGCGAGATGAAGCTACCGCGCCTGGTATGCTGGGGACGGAACGGCTTGTTATTATCATCAGTCTGTAGTAATGGCACTAGAGCACCCCGGCCAGAGCCAGGCTGGACCGTAGCAGCTTGTGTCCGTTTGGGCTGCATCAGAATTGCCGCATCAAGGTTGTGGGATTCACGCCCGTCATGGGCGAATGGCAAATTAGTAGCACTTGAGGCAGCACGAGCAGTTGACTTTGCGCGTAGTGATTTGGGTATATTTTTGCCTGGCGACTTGGCGTGCGGTTCGTCATCCTCGGAGCTAGAGTCAGCGAAACGACTTTTGAAGAAGTTCAAATGGAGAGGCCCCTCATCATCGTCACTCGAGTCGCCGAACCTGCTGTCATTCTTTCCTTTCTTTGATTTAGTCGACGATTTCCCAAATCCAGGGATGCGTCTCCGGGTAGGCAGATCTGCAGACGCCCCCCGAAGGGACTGGCGCAGTCGACCTCCACCGACGACAGGCCCGGATGGGATCGATGAGATAGAGTCGCGCCGTGTTCGGAAGGTAGAAGGCGACAAGGGGCGCATCTCATCAGATGTGGCAAGTGCTTGGCGCATGCTGCCTCGCATCGATCTTCGAAACTCATGTGTACCCGAGCCAGCCCGGGCACGTGTAAAACTACTCTCGCTCGAATCCGAGCCACGTCGACGGAGCGTTGCCTTCATGCCGGCACCCTGTGCCGCAGCCGTCGAACCGCTTGCTCGAAAACTTGATGTGTGCCTGGTGGAAGAAGACGAGTCCACAGCTGCATGATATGATGCGGGCCGGTCAGCAGCGTTATATGAAGGTCGTGATTCAGAGCTAGTCAGGTCCATCGAGCTATGGCGAAGTGAGCGCTTCATGCGGGGAGAAGCGGGAGGATTCATCGACTCCGCAGGAAGTTCAGGTGCTGACTCTGCACCAGCAGAAAAAAGGTGTGCTGATCGCATGGACTTTCGAAGGCTGTCGCTAGGCTTTCGAGTTTCCGATTTGGGCGGTGAACTGGGCTGGCTGCCTCTCATTGACTTTCGCATAGTGGTGCCGTTTGTCTTCGACTCCTGATTGGCAGGGCTAGTATCGAGAGTATCATCGCATGGCTGGATCGTACCCGGTGGGATTTGATAAAAGCGTTCTTGTGTATGTGTCAATTCGGCGGTGGGCTGGGTGGTCTTTGGCGCGTCAGTGGTCACTGTTTTTGCATCTTCTTGCTGCCCTTCCTCGTTTTCCTCTATGGCCTCTCGTTCTAGCTGTCGCCGCTTTTCGGATGAAAGGCTTTTCCAATAGGCCTTTGCATTCTCCCAGTCATCCGGTGGCTGGCTTTGGTTTATTGAACCGGCAGCTGGTGGTTCCCCCGTTTCAGCTGCGGGGTTGCTGCCAATGAGTTTTGAGCTTGTTGGGCTTTCTAGAACAGCATCCAGAGATAAAAAGCCATCGCCATCCGGTTCGGCTATCTCTTCGTAGGCATCACTGTACATGTCTGCTTCCTCCTCCTCTTTTATATCATCCATCAGTTGACCAGTGCCATGGAGATGAGGATCAGTTGTCTCAAGCTCTTCGCTTCCCGAAGAACAACCATCATCATTAGCAGCATTTATCGGTGCCATCTTCTCGCGTTCTTCGCTTTGACTTGGATGAGGGCTAGCGCCTGAAACAGCTATTGTCGGGACTTGAATTCCGGATGAACCATTGATTTTTCTAGTGGCACCATTCTCAATAGCTTCCACCCCAGAATCTGGATCTTCATCCGATGTATCTTCCATTAAGCCATCTTCAGAGCTTGAATATTTCTCATCCTTTTCCACGGATGAACAAACATTCATCGCGGGGTCTCGCGACTTGGGAGTACTGGGCTCATCAGGACATGACATTGATGCCGCTGCTGCTGCTGTCAATGAAATTTCGGTCTGGGTGGTGTGCTCAGGGCGAACTAGTCGTCTTTCTTCTTGCTCCTTTGGTTTCTTCTCGCGTACACTCCCAAAACTCGGTAGAGTTGGTCTGGGGGACATCGTCTCCTCTTTTCCCACGGAAATGGCATCCTTTTTGCTACCCTTTCCAACAATGCTGTGCCAAGCCTTCTTCGTGTGTTGATTGGGGCTGGGGACTTGTTCAACGGTGTGTTGCGTTGGATGTTCGCCCACAACGACTGTATGACGATCGTCCCAACTGACTCTAAAACTCTTCTTGCGGACGTCGTCGGGTGAAGCTAACGAGCTGGGTACTCCAGAAACATCTGAGCCATCGTCAGAAGGCGAGACAGTTCTGGTGGGGCTGGCATGCTTCAACGCAGATTTGCGAGGGGAAAGTGATCGCGGGGGTGGCTCATGTCGTACAACTAATTGATCTGTTGCCGATGCCGCAAATCTGGCTGATCGAGCAGGGCTCTCGGAAGGTTCCCTAGCCACAGTCCTCACCTGGGATGGCCTGTGTGGCGAGGATGTGGTGCCGTTCGCGCTACTAGGTGTACTTGCCTGTCCCGTAGAAGATGGAAAAGCAGCACTCCTTTCTGTGGTTGCACGCGGTTTCTCTGCTATCTTATTTTCCGGAACAGAGTTGCCTGACCCCTCCTCCGACATTGACTCGGTAGCTACTGAAGACTGGAGTTGCTTCCTCGTCTTCTTCTTCTTTTTTGCTATCGGTTTTGGTGGCGCAGGATCTACCTGGTCGACTTCTTGGCCAGAATCAAGCTCATGTATTGTGCTTGCGGGGGGTTGAAGCTCGGCTCCATTGATGTTATCTAGAGCTGGCGCCGTTGTTCTTGCGACGGTGCCACGTGACAGATGGGAGCCTGCTCTCGAAATGTGAGCTGGTCTCGGCTCTTTCGGCGATTTGGGTGGTCTCTTTTTGGGTTGTTGTTTCTCTACGGCTCGATCATAGTGTTCGTCGTACAAGTCTTCGGATTGAGCCTCGAGTTGGGCTCTCGGGACCATGCGCCGAGAGTTAGGATCGTAGACAAGAGCTTGATCTTCGGGCTGAAGCGACCTCAAACTTCCACTCGGCGACCACAGTCTTGCGCGAGGGTACGAAAAATTTATCGACGGGCTGACGCTCCCAGATCTTGGGTCAGACGGCGCGCGCACGGAAGAGAGCTGGAGTTCCGAAGCCGTACGGCGTACCGTATGCAAATCGTGGGCAGTAGCCGCACCAAACCATGAGCCCCCTTGACCATCTCTCATCCTCTCGCTTGCGGTCCGGAAGCTTTGGGTTTGCGGGCCTTTGCGCGACGAGCTGGTAGGCCGCGGAGAAGCTTTGTAGTTGTCGTTCTTGGGGATGCGCGGGATAGGAGGTACGTCATGGAGCACTGGCGCCGGACTGCGGCCTGGCGAAGGTGATCGAAACGTACGCTCCCTCATCGAGCCAACACTCGGGGTGCGTGTCAGCTCACCTCGCTTGCCTGTGGCGGAGGAGACAGAAGGGCTTCTCCGCAATAGGCGTTTTGACTGTACATCGGCAACATTGGTCGGACTTGTCGGTCGAGCTCGTAACGCAGCTGCGGCAGCTGCGGAGGAAAGAGAGGCATCGGAGGCGCGGCGCATGAATGCCGAAGCGGCGGCGGTGGCAGCATTCGCATTGGCTGTCTCCTTGGTCAAAGGCTGTGGCGAACGAACAACATACATGATTAGCACAAGTGTGATGATAATGCAGGAAGGAAGCTTCGGGTCTGTCTGACTTGGCTTGGTCGTTGACGAATGGATTGCAGATGGTACACGGGAGAAAAGCTTAAATCGCATGGGCAGACTAGACAGGCGCGAAGCGAAACTTACTTGCATTGGGGAAGCATGTCTGCGACTAAACATGATGGGCAACTGGGCCACTCAGGAGCGCTGTACGGGTTAGAAGCGGATGGGCATCAGAGAATGGGGATCGATTGATGGCTTTATTATGAGCGAGGTTGTGAGGAAGAGCCATGTATGCACAATGCTGGACTTTGCACTGCACTGAAGGCCAGACATGGATTAACTGGATTTGTAGGTAGGGTATGTTAGTATGTACTGTCGCACTTAACTTAGTACCTACCTAGTAGTACATTAGTCGCCCAAGAATGGGGGAAATCACTGAAACTCGGGCAGGGGGGGGGGGGGGGCCGGCGGCGCTAAACGCCGATGACGACACAGAGTCGCCCACCCAATCCCACCGCCGCCCCATTTCTTTCAGTAGACTTGACCAGCAAATTAGGAAATGCTGCCAACTTTTTGGGAGACTATAGCCATAACAGGATTCGGTTCGTTCTTGTGAGATTATAACCAATATTCGTGCGCCTTGGCAGCAGTTCCGTCGCGTTCCCCTGGAACATCCTTTTCAGCGCGTTTTATACATTTCCAAAGGGGCTAGGCTCAGACTTTCGAACATCAGTTTACAAGTACACTCACACAAAAGAGAAATTGAAAAACAATGACAGTTGAGGTAGACGGTAGACACCAACGAGCTCGTGAGACAAAAGAAGCAGGCAGGCCTATGAAAAGGTAGAATCGTACTCTATTGTCTAAACTAGACACGCAACGGAACAGGGCAATCTACTCTTGTCCAACATTGCCATTCATTTGATAACCCGCCAGCACACAGTTCCGCGCGCGCGAAATCCAACAGCAGAGCCCGGATCTACCAAAATCTCTGCTTCTAAACCTAATTTCTCATGATGCCAAGTCACGTTCTCTCCCACAGATTCAACCAGTAAGAACAATCTCAGGTGTTGAGTCCTTCACATGTAATCCAAGTATGTCGGGAGGGCCTCGAGACCGAGACTTGGAAGCCTTGTCTTCATAGTCAAGTTCCGACGGTGTAAAGCGGCTGTGCGTAGGCTTCACTGGAGCTGCTTCTGTTACAGCGTGTTCCTCTGGTACCTGGTAGGGGCTTTGACTTGCAGACTGCGCGCCATTCGTCCCCCTAACACTCTTCTTACCTTTCCGGCTCTTTGTTTTAGCCTTTTCCAGTAGGCGCCGTCGATCCTCTTCTTCTCGGCGAACTTGGCGGTCTTTCATCTCGTACTGCCGTATCATTGCCTTCGGGGGGGTACCGAATATGCGTTCATATTCGCAGAACTCGCATATCCAGATATCCTCAAGCCTCGACGGATGGTCAAGGTAAGCATCGATAGCGGCTTGCCGACGATCACGAGCTGCCAACCTGATGTCTCTCTCAAGCTTGCGGCGGCTATCATCCCGTGATCTCCTTCGCCTATTGTCAATAGCATTGCTATCAGAGGCCAGTGCTGATGCTGCGCCTCTTCCAAGAGCTACTTTTTGTAGTTGTTGGCATTCGGCAGAGCTGCTCGTCACGCATGAATTATCTACCGAGTTATTATGAGTGATTAGCCTAGCGTCGATTTCAAAGGGGCGTACTGGACCAAGATGTCGTACCTGATACATCTATTCCACAGGTAAAGGTGAACTGGGAAGCTATTGGGGTAGGATTTTCAGGGTTACAGCGCTCTCGTAACATGCTCCTATTATTCTCCTGCCCGGAAGGGGCTAGTCGTTCTGAATTTGCGATAGCGACTGAAATGAAGCCGTTTGTTCCTTGGCCTGCGGTAAGATGTCAGTCTTCGGACTTGAATGTAACCAGAAGGTCGCTTTAGAAGTCGAAGAGCCTACCGCGTCCTGTTCCTGTCTTGGATTGTCGATTTTGCCACATACTGTTCCCGTCAGAGAGGATCCTTAACGGGCTTCTTGCGTGTACTGCACGACCTAATCTCCCGCTTCCAGAGCCAGCGATTCCCACATCGTGCACAAGTCGTATCTCAGACGCAGCGGGGACAGACGCTGTCACTTGCTTCCCAAAATCGGCTTCGCTGCCCTGTTTCAATCTCTCAGGAGGGTCGCTGGTAGCAAATAGAGACCCTCGCAATACAGAATCAGAGGCAGACGGGATCTTTCGCTTTTTCTTATTATTCGTGTTTTCGAGCGAATCGTAGACATCTATTGAAGAAGCAGCCGAAATCGCTGAGCACAAATCGCTTCCCTTATCAAGTGTAGCAACACATTTGATGTTGTGTTGCGAGGTTCTCTGTGGTTCCCTCGCATAGGAGGCCATAGACAAGAACTCGGATGCATGGGGATGCAATGATTCCGCACAATCTGGTATCTCGTTCGCTTGCTCCCGACGCATTTCAAGTCCTTTTGAGATATCAGACGCCGGAATCTTGGTGGTATATGTGGGGTAATAAAATAGAGGAATACTATTTGGAGTTGCGGGAGGATATTCGATTCTTTGAATCGCCTCAGGCGACAGCTTCTCTCGAAGCTTTCGCTTCGGCAGTGGTCGTATCGGCCTCCCCGGGAATAGCGACGGTGATCTGTCTGGTGACATCTCTTCAGCTTTTTCTCATACTGCGGTCCGGATGTATTAGCCACAAAGGACTATTGGGATAAAGCACGGAAAAGGTGCAGAAATGTGTCGGACAGGAGTCAAAGGCCCTCCAATTTGATCCTGTAATGACACTCGCACAGTCGATGCTTAATGCGACGCTTCGGTGTTCGCAAATATGGCCTTGGTAGACAGTCCTCGTAGCGATCTTACCTGCCAAACATTGTAGGTATTCAGCAGAAAGCTGGGTGTCGAAACGCAAGCGTCGCAGCGAAGCTGGGCCGATTTACGCTGCACCTGCAAGGTACTGCTCCGATTGACACTAGTATTATCCAGCCATTTATTCGAAATAAACGCTCGTCCCGGTCGCCAGTCGCGGCTTTTGCAACCATGAAATAGCTGTGAGGATTACTCGGGTTTCCACTGTGAACTGTTAGATCTTCGCCCGGTCCATATAAGAATGACCGCCGTCTTCGGCCCAGGAAGCTCCATGTAGCATTTCTGACATCGTATTTGTGTCCAAAGGTGCAAAACCCACCATCAGGAATCCTCATCTATTTAACGAGCCAGTGCCGAACTCAAAGCCCTAGCGTATAGCGTCTCGTAGATGTGACTTGGTCGACTGTTACTTGCGGTTCGAATATGCCACTAGGGTAACTCCCGAGAAATGATTGGATGGGCGGTCTGGTCGTCACAGTTCTTTCACAGTGGAAATAGTAACAGAACCTCGAATGCCTCTCCAGAGCTGCGCCGTTTTGATGAATGTTGTTGCTGGGCATTTTGTGGATAAGGAGGTGTGCCACGCCCAGGGCAAACGCTGAAATTAGGTAAGCAGCTGGTGATATCTACAAGTCCAAAGTAAAGAGGACGTTGTTTCAACCCCAGTGGAATGACTTGTGACATGACCTAAAAAATCTTTCTTTTAGAGCAGTTCGAGTCTATATCGCGTCGCAGGTATCATGGCGAGGCCAGCAAACCCGTGGTCGTCATACCTGATTCAATTGCAGTGTAACATGAGACGGTTTACCATTAGCCCACTAGCTGAACATTATACAGAGCTAGGAAAAAGATGTGGAAAATAAGAAAAATGCGGATAATATTATTGATTCTACCATACCCGTTGAGAGCATGATCAACATGTGAGGCTTTTTCTAGTAACTAGTAAACGTTTGATGAAGTTGGTGAAGAGAAAAACTTACGAATTCAGTACATCCAACGCATCCAACGTACCAAACACGGTATGTAGGTATGTACCTAGCAACCCATGACCCCGCAGGGTCAGTACGTATTCACGTATCCACCTTGGCTTAGTAGGTAGGTTAGTACCCAGTACCTTCGTAGCTAGGTAGGCAGGTAATTGGGTGGCTCGCGACAATCTCGGCCAAAATTCATCATCACCTTGCACCACTTTCCATTCTACCACCAATACGACAGCCGCAATGCTCTGTTGCTGCGTGGGAAAAACATAACAATTCGGCAACGTTTTCAAAGTCATTTTTCACTCCCACAGATTCGTGCCACTCCATATCACCCTCCGCGACCGCACACGAAATAGCACAAACTCGAGCAACGTATCCAACACTCATGAACAGGCAGTTGTTGCGCTACTGTGGTCTTCCCAGATAACCTTCGTAACAGCTGCTAGACTGCTTGTCTCACTTGCCAGGGCGCGCAAATTACTTTTTCCTTTATCAATGGCGCCTCCGTCCCCCAGACGTTCCTCTCGAGCTCGCGCGACCCACCCCCAATCACAGTCGTCCTCAGCCGTTTCCAGTCGCTCTGAGAGAAACACGCGATCCCTTCATCGACCTGCTTCCGATAAATCCACCCCAAGCGCTTCCTTATCTTCTGAACCATTGGAAGATTTCGAGGACGGCACAATGCCTCGCCGACGACGACGTGGACTCGACGACGACCCAGAAAAGACGCTACAAAGTGATACGCTAGACGGATTTACCAATGCGAGCGACGATATGCAGGACGACGAAGATGAGGCTGTCCGGTGCATCTGTGGCTCAGACGAGTACCCAGGGCGGCCGCCAGTGGATGGGCCAGACGCGGAATTATTCGCATCCGTAGACCTTACCGCCGAGGATGTCACTGGCTTCTTCGTTCAATGTGATGTTTGCAAGGTTTGGCAGCATGGTGCCTGTGTGGGAATCTTCAGCACCGAGAGCTCGCCCGATGAGTACTTCTGCGAGCAATGTCGACAAGATCTTCACAAGGTTACAATCGCGAATAACGGGTATGTTATGACACCCCTTGATGACCCATGATCGCGATGTGCAAATCTCCTTAGGCCTCTTTTTGTCGAGACAAGGGTCCCGACACTATGCGCCTGTGAGACCCTGAAATGACTGCTTCTCGAGGTCTTCCGCAACTCTTCAGCTAAGCTATTCTTCTTCAGACAAAAATATTCAAAATACTTGCCTCTGCATCGACAATCGCGACCCACATCCCGCGCAACTTCAGTACACAAAGACGGCACAAAATCACCCAAACCTCCAAACAAAGTATCACGCGCCGAGCAAGCTCTCCAAGCTTCAAAGAGGCGATCTACCATGAATAGCCGTGACGCAGCATACGACGATGAACTACTTCTTCGGGCAATCGAGGCGAGCAGAGAAGATGCACCACACGATGTTGAATCAGGAATGCGGAGAGCAAAACGAGGGCGCAGTGACAGCGAAGGGTGAGCCAAACCATATGTTTTGCTTCAACATGCGTTAATTCTATCCGCAGGAACCAAGCCAGCGTTAAAAGGCAACGTACTGCATCGCGTTCTGCATCTCCCGCAGCACAGCCTTCTACGGAAGACATCCAGGACGACTCTGATGACGATGCAAGCATAAAAAACGGAACGAAGAAGAGTAAGACTCAGAAGCTTTCCAAGGAAAAGTTGGAAAGAGACGAGCGAGACCGCCAAAGGCAGGAGGCCGCAAATAAACGAAAGAACCGTGCTGAGCGACGCCGTGCCGAAGGTAACACTATGGTCGCGCTAATCGGCATGCATGCTAACTGGCAATTAGATTCAGACATATCGGAAGAAATGCCTCTGGCCAGCGCCAAGTTAATAGTGTCGAAGATTAGCGAATCCTCATCGACTTCTGAACCAACACTGACCATTACCAATACCCCCGGAACGCCGCCGCCAACGAGTGTGGTAATCGGCAGCTCTCATAAAAGAACTGCGAAGAATCATCACAAACGAGTCAGAGGTAAAAATCAGTATACAAAAGACCGAGATGAGAACGAAGAGTCACCCAACCGCTCGGCGTCTCGAGATATTCAGCGGCCTGCAGAGGAGCCACAGCCGAAGTCTCCCTCGAGCGATACACGACAGAGCTCCAAAGCTAAAACCGCAGCCGCGAGTAAATTGACGATGCTGGACATGAAGAGAAGAGTTGCGGCGATTATGGAGTTTATATCTCGCACACAGCTTGATCTTGCGGCTGAGGCAGCTTATCAAACAAGCTCCAGTTCCGGTGAAGCTAGCCCACATAAGCGGCCGGTGGACGACGAAATTAATCCTCAGGATCGCGGTATTGCCTTTGGCGAACCAATGGACGGGTCCGACAAAGACTTCCGCCATTTGACGTGCGTGGAAATGATGGATGTTTTGACCCGAGACATGGTCAAATGGCAAAACTATTATACCTAGGTGGGCTATGGGTCTTTGCGGTTTTTGCCTTTTTTTTTTTGTTGGTTATGTCAGCATGTATTTGCTTTGCATTGCTTGGATTGGAGTACTAGGGTTTCTTGCAGGGTATGCAACGAGACGCTGAGTTTCTTTGCGGTGTTGGTGGTTTCCTTTTTTGAAGAGGTAAGCGAGGGAGCGCCTTCGACCTTACTTTATTCTCTATTTGATTGTTATAGCACTGTATGTGCATAGGCAAGGACAGAAATACATATGGATATTGTACAACTCAGGACCACCGCGCTCAAAGCACAGGGTACTATGCTATCGACCGGTATATAGACTAGCTTGAATCTTTCGTCTGCTTCCTCTCCAGTTTCTGATGCTTCTTTGCCTGGCTCATGCTTTGGGTTGGCTGCTCAATGTTGGCCTGGTGCGCTCGGAGACTATTTTCGGAGAGATCGTCAAGTACATAGCGTCCGAGCTTGCCTTCTCTCCATTGCGAAAGTACTCTTGCGGCTGCTTCTGGTATATTCGGGAGGCCGCCTACTCTTAGCTTGCCATCCTTCTTTGCGACGGCAACGAGGAACTCATAAATATCGTTTGTCGGCTCGCAGTACCGCCGGTACAGTGTAGGGTCCCATCGGTTCATACTGTACAGGAGGTAGTCGGCGAGAATTTCATCATGTATGAGACCCTTCTTGATACCATGAGCCAGGGCGACTTTGATCATGGTCTCTCCGTCTTTGATATATGGTTGGAATATACCGGGAGAGTCCATGAGGAAGACACCGCCACCAACACCACCTTTGTCATCGGACGGAACAATTCGCACTGCGGTCCCAATCTTGCGCGTTACCCCAGCTTGGTCGCCAGTTTTTGCAGCCTTTGCCACCTTGCCAGAAATGCCAACGTTGCGAAGTGAGTTCAAGAGTGTACTCTTGCCCACGTTTGGCATCCCAACAACCAGGGCTCGCACGCCGACCAAGGAGTCCATGGTGCGCACTGAGTCTTTTAGCCTCTTTAGCAGCGCTGTGGTGGTAGCAGGCTTGTTTTTATCCCAGAATACGGCGTTATCTCCATAGATACTCTTTAGGCTCTGGCGCGCGGCGCTGCTATCGGTGCCAAGGTCACATTTTGTGTAAACCACAATGCGTCGGCGCCCAGCAACTGCTTGTTCAAGACTTGGGTTCTGTGTAGACAATGGCAGCCTAAAATCGCGGCATTCCAGCACAATGGTAATGTTTGGAAGAATGGTTTTGATCTTTCTCGCGCCAGCATGGTGATGGCCCAGGAAGTACGTTTTGGGGACGGTTCCAGGGATGTGGAAGGAGGATCTTGGCACGAATTGGGCCATTATTTGGAGAAGGGGCTAGATCAAGCAATTCATTTGCCCACGCATGTGTTAGATTTGATTTTTTGTGTTCACGGATCAGTTCCCTGTTGTTGCTTCCGCACAAGAAGATACAGTTATTTCCGCAGTTGATCCAACGCGTGGCGCCACGTGCTGATAAGATTGGGTACTAACAGGTAGCAACCAATTTGCTTATCAAGCCACTCAACAACTTACAGAATTAGTGATCTTGGCAAAATGTCTCTCTTTCTTTGAAACATTTCACTCCTGCCAAGCTGCACAGAAGAGACTACCGCCGCTTTGCGACGGATGAATCCAACCTCATGACCATTCCTATCCAGTGATAAGCCCGTCATCACCCGAACATTTGGCAAACCCTGTTTTTTTAGCAATGTGGCGGGCCGTAGCTTCTCTGCCTAACTGCGAAGAGAACAGAACGGTTCGATAACTTAGTCACTGCCATTGCATTTCTCCCTGTGCATCTCCAGCCTACAACAAAACTAGATTTCTCTCTCTCTCCCTCGTGCAACTGGTCATGAATTACATTGCATTTTGAAAATGGCAACGCAGAACGATGTTAACAGCGACGCTGAAATCTCCCCTGCGTGGGCTCCAACTAGTGGTGCGGAGTTCGTTTCGCATGACTCTGGCACTGGCGTGGTTCTCGAGCGCCGTGGCCCTCATCATCAAGAACCTACCACGCCAGCTGCACCAGAAGCATGGTATTTCGCCAAGGGCGGTCGACTCCGTCCCTTCCGACTCCTAAAAGTCGATGCTCGCAATTTGAGGCTTAGATATGTCTCCGACTGGACAATCTTCAATCAGCAAGTACTCGCCAGTGCTGTGTATATCTTCTTTACCAATATACTACCCGGCATCACTTTTGCCAGCGACTTGTACGTTCTCACTGGCAAGTCTTGGGGGACTATCGAAGTTGTCTTCAGTACTGGATTATGCGGTTTGGTATTTTCATTGTAAGTCTCTTCGATTCCGTCGACTCTTGGCAAGTCTCATGTTGTTTTTTGAATAGATTTAGTGCCCAGCCGCTATGTATCCTGGGCGTTACCGGACCGTTTTCTGTTCTGGCTGAGAACATCTATCAGCTTTGCAATGAGCATTTCCATGTACGTGAGATTTTCGCCAACGCATTGCATTTTCTTCTTTCATCTCTTAATTCCCAGAGACAGGTGGATTTTCTATCGGTTATGGCCTGGTCACTCATCCATGCTGGTTGGATGCATTTTCTATTGGCCATATTCAATGCTCACGACTGGACCATGCAATATGTCACGCACTTTAGCGCTGATATATTTTCGCTCTTGAATAGTGTCATCTACTTCCACAAAGCCGCTCTTGAGTTGAAACGCACACATTCACAAGTATCATTGGCAGCCTTTCTCTACTCAGTTATCGGTGCATTCGGAACCTGCCTTTTAGCCATTCTCCTTTCAACGGCAAATTCATGGCAGCCCCTTTTTCACCGCTACGTTCGACTAGGGTTGTCCGAATATGCTGCGGCAATATCGATCATCATATGGATTGGCATTCCGCGTATCGGAGAGCTCGCTTATCTGGATCACGAACGCTTGGAAATCCAAACAAACTTTCGACCAACCAATCCTCAGCGCAATAGCTTTTTCGTCGAATTCTGGAAACTCGATGTGGGGTGGATCTTTCTGTCTATCATACCCGGTGCGATTATCACAGTTCTTTTCTACTTCGACCATGAAATTAGCAGTATTATATGTACTGTTAAGCGTTATGGCACCCAAAAGCCTGGCGGCTTTGCATGGGATATTGTTCTCCTCGGTATCACCACGATCACCTGCGGAATTCTCGGGATTCCGCCCGCTAATGGTCTCCTTCCACAGGCACCACTACATTCGGAATCGTTGATGCACTATGTGGAAGCTGACACTACAGAAACAGAACTGGATGGGGGTAACGCACAAGCCAAAATTACCCGAGTATATGAGCAGCGTTTCTCTCCCTTCTTGCAGGCCGCTCTGATTATGATATTTGTTTCCCCGCCATTTCAACAAGTCTTGGGGCTCACACCGACGTCTGTACTTTCTGGTCTCTTCATGTTTATGGGATACCAAAGCCTCTCTGTCAATCCGATACTTCCCAGAATCGCCAATATCCTCACACCTAGGGTCGAGCTACCACCTCTCCCTACCAACGTGACTTGGCTGGGAATTCATGCCTATACTATCACCCAGATAGCCCTTACGGCCGTTGTTTTCGGTGTGACTTTAACGGTCGCAGCTCCAGCATTTCCACTGATCATTATCGCACTGGTCCCATTGCGGCTTGCACTCATGAACAAAATATGGAGCAGGGAAACGCTACACGCTGTTGACGGCTGGGCTTGCCGCCCGGGTAAGCCCGAAGACTTGCGCGATGAGCAACGATCAATCCCAATGGACGACAAATCACGGCCCTAGAAGTCCAGAACCGGATTTGTTACACTTTCTGGGGTAAAAGTTATTGCTGCAGGATAGGGGAAAGAGCTAGAACAGTAGAACGTGGGGTCTGTCAGGCAACCGTTCATGCATGAATTTTGTCATGTAGAATAAAGAGATGCTGCCGCTAGCGTGCCAATTGGTATGCGTAGTTCTCTCTTGAGCAGATAACTTGTTGATATAATTTAACCTAGTGCAATCTCGCTTCGCTAGACCAATATTTTGTGATTTGTAACTGAGAAATACTTGCAACAGTGTAAAAGCGAGTGTTGAGTCCCAAAAGGAAGAATGAATCCAGCGATAAGGCCTGGCGTTGCTGTAAACGCAAAGAATAAAGAAGTAAGAAAGGGGGGAGCGACAATAGGGAGTACTGATTCTGTTGCGGGCAAAGAAACAGGCTTCTAATGAGCGGGGGTATAGTAATTCGGACACTGCGGCCGTGATGTTCGAGCCGTCAATTCTATTGGCGGCAAAGGGCAAAGCTCAATATCCAAGAAGTTTCGCTGCGAATCTGTTCCTCTGTGCGGGCATAATTCTTCCGCTTGCATTATACAGGCACATTGGGTGCCCTCGTGAATTCTTCATGCTGACGAGGGGAGGAGTTGGTCATTTTATATTTCGAAAGATGTCGGAGCCCAAGCTACCTTCTTCCTTTTCCAGTTCGCGAAGCTCGGGAATCATTGGCGGCGGTGGATCAAGCGGCTTCGATATATCGGGCAAGTTGCTGGAGCTGCCGCCAAACAGGAAGCTGGACCGTCTTGACGAAGGCGGCTGGTCACCGCCCCGGAATCGTTTAAACCATCCGCTATTGCGCTTCGATTTTCGATCGCTCATCAGGCTGAAACCACCACGGCTCTGCGGTCGGTCGACATTGTCCGGCAGCGGCGCCTTGCGGCTGCCGGGGAGCCGGCTTTCTGCAGTTGTGTTATTCATGGCGCGCTTGCTCAGCATGCGCTGTAGTGTGCCCTGTTGAACAAAGGGGGTCGGGCTCAACGGGGCAGTATATTTGGGGCAGTAGGTACCAGTACTGAAGCCATTGGTTTTATTCACGTCGGCTGCGTCGTGAGCCTGGGTGTCTTTGGCATCGATCGTGGGGGGCGTTTGTGGGGGCGTTGGGACCTTTGGCGACGGCAGTGGTGGTGGTATGTTGGTGCCATCCGTGATCTTGCCGAAATCGAGATTGAGCGCGGGTAGTTCAAATGGCGGCTTCTCCGCGCCGTTCTTTGGCCGATGTGACATTGTCAGAGAGGGCATGGCGAAATGAGTAGGGAGTTGGCGTAGAGTAGGATAGACCGTATTGAGGTCAGACCACAACGGCCTTTGCAAACGAGACAGGGAGGTCCGGAGCCGGAATCTCGCCTTCTCAGCTTCTCTTGCAGTTTCTTCCACGGGAAATTAAGAAAGCTAGGAAGGAGAGGAAAATTCGCAAGGTGACCGCGGCAATGAATTAGGTAATGTGCAGAAAGGAGGTCAGTCGCGCAAGGCCAAGGGTCGAAGCAAAATTGGAGCTCCCAAGTGGCTGGGCGGATAGTGGACGCTGGTGTCTTTGGTATCCTCCAAACTAGGCCCTTGAGGAGGTTGCCAGCCAACCCTGACAGGATGTTTTAAATAATGAACGAGGCAAGTTATGATCCTGGAGTAAACGGATGCTCCCAGGTGACAGGCGTGGTAGGCTATGCGTTGGTCTCTGGGATGTGAATCGCGCACTCCGAAAGCCGGACATGCTTGAGGAACTTACATACACTCGGATAGCGTTATGGCGCGATCCGCATTGATACAGCGGCAAAAAACCATTTACTAGTTATTACCTGACGACCTGGTGGGCACACGACCGGGCGACTTCTTACGACATCATGCAGCCAAGGTATTGGTATGGTTCCATTCGTCGCGTGTATGTGCTGTGCGATAGTCAATGAACTCGTCGAACGTACCAGGAGGTAGTTACCAACTTACCTATTAGTAGCAATACCAGGTGCGCTGTCGCAGCCTTACCGTTCGCCACCAGAGCACATCTAAAGAGAAGATTGTTAAAGCAAGCCTTGGAGCACTTGGAAGAATGCCGCTGCAACTCCCATGTTCCACGCCCCATTAGGATCATTAACTTGCCTGCCTGCCGGCCCAGATAAGCCCCTTGCGCCGAAAAAAGGAGTGATAGATTGCTTTGGTGCCGCATATCGGCCATGTATCGAGCGGGGTACCTTAATAAAGATGATGATCTTTCGCGGGTTCGACACGTAACGGGCAGACTGAACATCTCTTTGTCGGGCAGCCCCGATATTCCTGCCGTCTGCGAAGTCCGAGACTAGTAATTACTCTGTAGTTACTGGTAACAAGCCGTCCGTCCCTACATTACAGCGTACCCAGGTACATGCTACCCAGGCGGGAGGAGGGGGTTTCTTGAGATGCCCTCTATGACCTGTCAGCGGTCCTGTTTCCTGTAAGCGGCCGTGTTTCCTGTTAATGGCCTTTGTTTCTTGTTGGTAACCCTATTTCCTATTGCTATGTAGTGTTCATCTTTTTCATCTTTTTTCCCTTCTTCTTCTTCTTCCTCTATCTATCCCTACTTTCTCCCTCCTAGATACATTCAACCCGTGACTTACGCGTCTACAGTAGTGGCCGCGCTAGCTAGTAGCGCTAGTAGGTACCTATAGGCACTATAAGAAAATAGTAAGAAAATAAAAGATAAAGAAATCCACTCTAATATACCCTAAAATAGAGCATGCTTCCTAATATGGTTTTCCCCTAATAGGTTATTTTGATACGTTATTAATCTTAAATTCATATTGTTGAAGTCGTAAAAGGGTTACCCTAACAGCCCTTAGTAGGTTATAGAGGGTATCTAAAGTAACCCCCCCCCCCCCTATATAGGTAGTGAGTTAGGGTAGAACAACTATAGTAGTGTACAACCTTATAGCTAAGAGGGCTAATCCTACTAGAATATAACTAGGGTATAGGGTAGCCTACCCTGTACCCTACTCTATTAGGTACTAGTTATAATATATTTTATTATTTAAGATATGTAGTGTATGATTAAATGAGTATCTATCTTTTAGTACTAAATCATTAATAAAGTAAATATGGTAAATTCTAGAGGGTTAGAGGTTAAGAGGTTTATTATATTTACTATGGTGCAACTACTCTTTACTACATCTCAGTTAGTACATGTACTAATATATGCTACATATCTACTGTTAAGTAGTTTTCTTCTGCCGATTTTACCCTACTTCATTAAAGCAACCCGTAACTTGACGAATGCCCCGAAACGTCATGGTGGTTTATGCCCCAACCCAGGTTCTTCTTCGACCACCTACCTCACGCAGGCAACGCACGACAATATTCTAGATCTAATCATGGCATATACATGGAAGCCTCATGCAGCATGGTTGTTTTCACAGACGCTGCGGCATTCGCCCACGAGTAACGCCTCCCGGCTACCGATCACCACAATACGACACAAATCTGGCCCTTACGGCTATACCCAAGCCAAAGCGCTCGTCTTCTCTAAGCACGGAGAGCCCTCCGACGTTCTCAGGTAATGGCACAACTCCTTGTAATGTTTTCTAGATTCTGGCTAACCAATTTCCCTGGGCAGACTCCATACTCATTCTATATCTCCATCGATCCCTCAATCGTCTGTTCTCGTCCGGTCCCTCGCCGCGCCGATCAATCCAGCCGACATAAATACTATACAAGGCACATATGGCTCCAAACCACCATTCAACTCGCTAATTGGCACTGCTGAACCATCAATTACGCCTGGGAACGAAGGGGTTTTCGAGGTTGTCTCCACAGGTGATGCTTCGAAAGAGCTTCAAAGAGGTGACTGGGTTATTCCAGCTGTGTCGCAGATAGGAACGTGGCGAACACATGCTGTATTTGACTCAAGTCAGCTCCTCAAGATTGACAAGCAAGGGTTGTCGGTAACTCAGGTAGCAACCGTGAGCGTCAACCCGTGCTCTGCCTACAAAATGCTTCGTTGCTACGGACCAAGCGCGGGGCTCAAAGCGGGACTCGGAATGAAGCCCCTTGATGTGGGTAGTGGACAATGGTTTATTCAAAACGGTGCCAACTCTGGTGTTGGTAGGGCGGCAATTCAATTCGGAAAGCTTTGGGGCTTGAGGAGTATCAACGTCATCCGCGATAGAGAATCCACCAAAGAGACTGAGTCTTTGAAGCAAGAGCTCTACAAATTAGGTGCAGATGTCGTCGTTTCAGAATCAAAATTTCTTTCGCGCGAATGGAAAGATCAGCTTGCCCAAATCACTCGAAATGGGCGCGACAGTATCGGCCTTGCTCTGAACTGCGTGGGTGGGAAGTCTGCCACGACACTCGCAAGGGCTTTGGGCGATGGCGGTACCTTGGTCTCATATGGTGGAATGTCGAGGCAACCAATAGCCCTTCCAGTTGGGCTGCTGATCTTCAAAGATATTCGCTTCGTTGGATTCTGGCTTTCCAGTTGGAATGAGCGTGACGCACTGGGCAAGAAGCACGTGGTGAATGACATTCTCGAAATGATACGCCAGGGCAAATTTTCTGACATGCCCATTCAAGAGGTCCAGTGGAACTGGCAGACTGAGGAGAGGCAGCTTAGGGAGGCGGTGCAGGGCGGGCTCACAGGCTTTAAACCCGGGAAAGGCGTGTTTCTATTTGGTGAGACCTGATCACTCACAACCAAAATGTATATTAAAGTCTAAAGTGTCTCAATGTCTTAATGCTTGAGCCCACTCGTGTAATTTGTCAATCACGACCGGGGCGTAAGATGCCAGGGCGTCATCTATGATCCTCCCAAGTGATAGCATTGCTTCCTCCTCGTTAAGCTCCAGATGGAAGCGCTCCCGCACTTTCAGTACAGCCTTGTCCGGCTCAAGTCTGATATCAGGGATGTTGGCGTCTATCATCAAGCTAAACAGGTTCAATATCAAGTTAGAGGACTTCCTTAGAGCAGCATAGGCCAAAAAGCAGTACTGCCGAAATTGTATATAGTGTTCGGACTGGACTCCTCCCATACAATCAACCATCTCTTTAGATAGTTTCATTAGAGGGGCAAACGGCTTCGGGTCACGGCCAAGAATGTACCCGAAGTCCGCATGGAAGAAGTGACCGTCGGGTGCTAATAGCAAATTGTCGAGATGACGATCGCCTACACCAAGGATATATGTGATAACACAGTATCCCGCGCAAGAACGCACGTAAGTGTCCAGTACCTCTTGACGAACACCCAGAGGTTGCGCATTGTCTGGGTTATGATACCTTAAATACGCCAAAGCCGGGTTGCTCTTGAATTTCCCGACAATGTTGGACAAGCTTTGGGATTGCACAAACTGAGAAGCTCCAGCAGCCGTGCTTGTGGCTAGGATCTTGTATGGAAGTAGTTTGAGATCCAAATTTTCTTTCTGAAGCAGCTGGTCCATCAGGGTAATAATCTGTATCACAAGTTGATCCTGACGTAGATCATCACCTACTTTGAAGATGATTGGATAGGTTTGACCTTGAACAGTTCTGAAGGTACATTTGATGGGGCTCAGTGACGACTTGAAAACTGTAACTTGGTCGGGAATAATGCCAGTGATCTCGACTGAAGGATCCAAAGGTAAAGGAAGTGGGGGATCAATGACAATGAGCTCGTTGCTTGGGTCCGCGAAAAGCGCCTTCACTTTATCAGCTCGCCTAGACATTGATTCGCCAGATTTTCTCACATCGACAGCTATTTTTGACAACACAGCAACAAGTTCCGCTTGCCGGAGGAGTGTTCTTCTCTCATCGTCCCCATTCGGTCGATCGCTTAACATTCGCATGAAATCATATGCCACTTTTCTGTAGATATCGCGGCTTTGAGTTGCCTGCTCCGGGGTATTATCGTCGCATTCTACCATGAGGTACCAGTAAAAGTAGTTACCGAGTAGAAAGCTTGAAGATGCTCGTTGTATCAAAAACTGGGCCAGCGAAGAGTCCGTGAGGGCACCTTCTACAGACTCTGTAGAAATATGTTCGTATTTCAACGCCTGCACAAGCTGCAACAAATATAGCAACAGCTCATGATCGTCGGCTTTGCGCAAGCGATCCACGGCATACGAACGCACGGCAGGGTTGACGAACGACGACCCAAGTAGCTCAAGAGCATCATCAACATCAATTTCAGTCCACCGCCCAAGGACTTGAATGGCCTGTTTTGATTCACTTGGATCAGCCCAGTTTACAGACTTGGCAAATTTGGTAAGAGCTCTCTTGTCCCTTGTGAGATGATATCTGAATTTCCAAACAAGATCCATCTCTTCGGGAGATAAGAAGTGAGTTGGTGAATAGTTCATGATGGTGTTGAGTTCGTCACGGACTTTTGCATTCGGCTTGAGATCTTTATCCAATATTCCATGACGATGAGAGCTTCTGAACAGCCGTCTGTGTTTTGTTTCTGCAGGGTTGTCTCTCTGGCCAACTTCTGGGTCAAAAACCTTCGCTATTTTGGCACCAATTGCTGACACACTATCATCAACAGCATTGATACCAGGCCCGAATTGGACCTCGGGAGCTTGGTGGGGGTGCTGACCGGGTTGATGAGTGTGTACCGGTGCATGTGCAGATATCGGGGGGACATCATACTCATGGTCGGCAAAAACAACCGGGAAGTCAAATTTCGGGAGCTCCACGTTCAATATAAACGCTGGTAGGCTCAAGTATTCGCTGGTTTTATCTTCTGGAAGGTCTGTGCCCTCATTTTTGAGCTTGTCAAGTCGTCGTCGTCGCTGCAACATTTGCAAGGAGGATTCCGCCGCTTCAAGGCCACGGGTCTCGAAATCGCGAAACACCAGCTGATCAAGCCAGTCAATTCTAGGAATGTCGCCCATTTCATGCTTCTTAAAAAGGCCCTCCATTCGCTCCAGTTCTTCCACATCTCGGGCAGCTTGTACGCCGACTTCTCCATTCATAGCCTTCTTTCTAACTGTGAAGATCGCTGGGGTTTCCATTCCGATGCTTCCGTCGGCGATTTTATGTCTGTGTACCAGGCACTTTTGGCGTCCTTTTCGAATTTGATTCTCGGCGTCGAAAAGAGACAGGGTCGTTCCACCGAATGGAATGGCATGCCCTCGTGAGTTTTTCCCGCCACTTGGAGAAAGGTCCCATATCGTTATGGTGATGCAAGAATCTGCCGGGAGCGATCTGTAAGAAATTGGGAGCCGCAGCCATTCGTTCCACCTGTTATTGAGATGAGTATACTCGCATGCGCCGCCAGGAATAGATGACATACCGTCTCTCCGCACGAAATGGTTTGTACGATGTCTGTACGGGAACTGTGAGAGCTTTTGAGCCCGCCCAGATTTGTGCCGTGGCATATAAATCTGAATATACACTGCACCATGTGAGTCGCATAAAATCTAGTAAGAAGCCGTAGGTAGACGGTTACCTCATGTTTGATCCAACATGGCGCAGATCAGAACGACTGAGTAATATAGACTGTTTTAAAGCCGCTTCTTCTCCCTCCAAGCTCATTCTATGGATGGTTAGCTGATACCCATGCATCAATATGCGATAGGATAGTTGAACTTGCATGCGGATGCTGACGCCTTGGTCGACATCATTCGAGCCAGCGAATGAGAACGGCTCCATCTTCCCGTATTCTGTCATTTTTCACTCGCTTTACATTCACATGTCCTGGAAGCCGATACCCTGTGGGGATAGCAGGACAGAAACCGGGAGTGCTGACTTTTTGAGACAAACTCTGGATGTTGAGAGGAGTAAGAGCATGGCGAATGCTGGTGCGCTCGCTAGCGCGTTAAGGCGGGGGTCTTGCGACTGGCAGGCTGCCTGCCCCCCAAAAGATGGATAGGTAAGAGCTGCTAAGATAGGAAAGATATTAAAAGTCCGTTAAGTCAAATAATGTTTTATATTCTATATCTACAAAGGCTGTTTTTTCCTTTCTTCTCCCACCTTCCCTTGCTTTCCCCCTCTTTATTTCCTCAACCTCTACATTAAGCCAGCTAGGAAGCGAGAGGGGAAGCGAGAGGCTAGCGAGAGAGGCAGTAAAGCAGTAAAGTTGTAGGAGGGGTCACTACAAGCTAAAAAGCGTGCTATTCCACCAACTACGCTCGCTTTATTAGGGAATACATCTACTCGCCTAATAATCAATCAGCACCTACCTATAAAACCTATAAAACCTATGTAATTTTTTCGCGCCCAGCTCATGGGCTGGACATAAAGCCTTCAGACATCTCGTTCCGCGGCAAATGCAAGATATATCTGAGGTATAATATCATGAAACCATACACCGATCACCAAACTCCCAATTAAAGGTTCCGTATGTTGCACTCATTCCTTCCCATCCAAGTGCCAGTTGAAGATCTTGTCAAAAACTTGCTTCGCGTCACCCTCAATAACATCGCCGTGGCAGGGAATCAAAGTATTGAAATCCCAGCCACCAATCACCTTTAGACTATCGTTGTAGCTCGACCTATCCTTGGCGAGAACGTACCAATTGAACCTCTTGATCCATTTGCCTTCACCTTCGGTGCTCTGAAGCTTGGTAAACAGTTTGTCGACCACACCCGACGCTTGTCGTTCGCCTTCTGGTACTTTACTATACTGTTCAGTTGCAGGCAGGTTGAACAACAGGTCCGCTTCAATCAAGACCTTCTCGGGCTTGTAGCAGAACACAAGTTCGCGGTTGGCATGGCCATCAACATATTCGTAGTCGAAATCGGTATCGAACTCTTCACTGACTTTAGTCTCGCGTTTCTTCTCTGGCGTGAACACCACAGCGAACTCCTCTTTTCCAATCTTTGGGTCGTCCTGCTGCGCTCGCTTCTCGGGCAAGCCATGGGGTCCAATGATCTTGGCATTGGGGTACTCCTTCGCCCATTCAGATAGGAAAATGTGGTGCTCAATATCCAGGGCGACTAGGTAGCCGACTTTGCCGCCCATCTCGGTTACCTTGGCCTTAGTTGCGTCTGTGAGTGCTACTGGAGAAAATGCAGCCAAGGTACCCGATGTCAATTTCACTACAACAAGATGTTAGCTAGAAAGTCTAAAACCATCGATTCATTGCGCGATCTGACGGAGGCGCCGCGATTCACTGACCAAGAGTTCCTCGGCCGCCAATTTTAGCTTTGCCAAATCTGGCAAACGGAACAGAAAACGTCGCAATATTAGGGGTGATATTGCGAATGACCATAACATCTGATGGGTTGGAAGGGATAAGCTCTACCGACATTGTGCGCAGTGATCTGTCACAACGGGCTAGTCGTATCGGTTTGGAAATAACGCGGCAGCTAGTAACTCGAAACATGTGTATTGACAGACCAGTGACGAGCCTGTGGTTTTATATTTGAAGATTTCGAGCATTCGGCGGATCCAGGCCAGCCTGGACTGCGCCGCAGCCTCTGAACCACTTAAGTACCCACTGAAATACC
This sequence comes from Cordyceps tenuipes, assembly GCA_025583755.1. Classification (NCBI taxonomy): domain Eukaryota; kingdom Fungi; phylum Ascomycota; class Sordariomycetes; order Hypocreales; family Cordycipitaceae; genus Cordyceps; species Cordyceps tenuipes. The sequence continues at coordinate 213,439 of JANZYN010000034.1, forward strand.
TACTAATTTAATTAGTAACTTCGGTATCGGGTACCTAAAGGTAGTATTGTACATGTCATCACTGCATCACCGCATCGGCTCGGCCGGAGCTGACTACCTTACCTATTTACCAGTTTTTGTAGACACGTACCGAATTCCAATGTGTACAGGTACGTACACAGACGCAAGTAATTATTAGCACTAACTGCTCGCGGCGCCTGGGGCCTAACTATACATTTAGGTATGTAGGTAGGTATATACCAGGCTCTCCGCACTTATCATAAACTTTGGTCCGATTCGCCCGTTGCCACGCTTTAGAAGATCGTGAAGTTCCTTTTAGTCAACTCTACCCGCGGGGGCTATCTCGAGCAAGTACGCCCGTGTAAGTCCGTTCGCTTGAAGCCACAATTTTCGCTCCTTTTTGGCTTCCCAAAACTGCAAGGATGCCGTGATGATCATTGAGATACCAACAGCCAGGAGAATGGCACAGATTGACCACGGCAGAGTTCGACTAGGACGGTCTAGAGACCGCGGCAGATGGGCGGCTCTCAGTAGCCCACGGGGCTCGTATTCCGCATCATTATTTCGTGTGTCTCCAGATGGCTTCAACTCGACTTGATTCAACGGTGGCCTTTCTTCGGGATCCTTTAGCTTCCCTTCCATGCCAGACTGCGCACAGTAACTCGAGTTATTAACTCCCAGTGTTGGAGTTGCCACGGTGGTGTTGGTCGTGGCAGGATGCCCTGTACATGACGACGCGTGAGCAATGCCCACGTTCAAACGCTCCTCGCCTATCAATGTGCTGCAATTGGTCATCCGCAATTCTGCGTCGATTGGACTCCAGAGCTCGTCATCCTTCAACCACTTGACAGGATCTGTCTTCCCTCCGCTTTCCGATAGTACTGCATCGCGGTAGCACGATGCTTCCTTCTCGCCACCCATTATCGTTTCTCTGCTCGTCTTGCCGAGGGTCTTCCGTGCATCACTTTCTGCACTCATGGCTTCGATCATCCGCTGCGAATCTTCGAGTACATTTCTCTTTTCGGCAAGATTTCGCTCAATCCCTGCCAGCGTCTCTTCATGAGCTTTTACCACGTCCCAAGCGGCTTCGACGTCGGCCCACCCGGCCGCGAGGGCCTCTCTTTTTTTTGACTTATGCTTTTTTTTGGGCTCGCCTCGGTCGCTTTTGGGTACGCTATCGCTGATGTACTGATTTTTTTCCTTGGCCTCATCCTGGGCGTCTTGCGCTTTTCTCACAACCAGAGATCGGGCGTTAGTCTGCTGTCTTCTCCGAGCCTGTTCTTGTTGTTCTGTTTCAGAAAGCCTTGAGTTCATAATGCTATCCTCAGCTTCAATGACGAGCTGTGGCGTGGTTGAGTGACCCATTTTGACTTTTCTGGGTCGCGGGCGGGATATTTGCGAGGGAAGCTTTATTTTCAATTCTGCAAACCCGGGATGGGGAGTGCAAGATTTATCAACATTTTGGTGTAGGCCAAATGACGACTGTCCACTCATGTTACAGGACAATTAACATTCGCGCTGTCTTTCCCAACCATCTTTCCTGCTAAGGCGTCATTGTTTTGTTTGTCATTCTCCGCCTGCATCGCTTTGTGCCAACGTTTTGTTATCGAATGAAAGGTCCTTTATGTGCAGGTAGGTTTCATTCACCTTTCTGGTCTGTCTCTTGCAACCAACCGTGAATTCAGACAAACGCGCTTGTCGGCATTCAACTATACCAACCTCTTGCCCCGGGGCCGCTATTTGCAGGTTCTTGTCTGTGCTCAATCATTGGCTCTTCGATCTTGAGAACTGCGATAATGTCTTTCCAGGCCTGTATGTCGATAGATAATACTGCCTGATGCTTTGCAGAACTCTGGCGAGCGGGTTCATCATCGTGTTCCTCTCCAAGAACAGGCGCTGTGAGCTTTCTGTGAGCTGATTCCTCGGTCGTGAAAGGGGCATCGAACTTACCCAAGGCAGGGAGATCATATTCATCGTATTCAATCTCAATCCGTCCGTCCCGTATCAGAAAACTAACGTAGAAAATATTTTCGACTGTTTGTCCAAACGATTTAGGGTTGACCACGAATTTCATGAGATCTATACCGCCAGTCCCCCGGAGTCCGTGTCTGTGCATTATCTCTATCTTCTCTTCGTCACTCATCTCATCGCGTATAGCCTCCGCCACCGCCTCTTGCAGCTGCTCCTGTGTGTTTTGAAGTTGCTGGAATATTTTGCCACATATGGCTGTGAGATCGTTTTCCTTTTTGGCCAAGTCTTCTACATTCAGAATTTCTGGTCGCGTTTCGGCAAGGTTGTTCGGTCTGAACGGAGCACTCCGTTTAGTAACTCTTCGTGTTTTCCTTTCCACCGATAACGGACCGAGAAGCAGTCCAGTTAGTGCTGGTCTCCTGATGTGCGGGAGGCACGCAAATCGGCCTAGGTGATCCCAGTTCATCATATCTCCGTCCCTGTCTTCAGGATCATCCATTCCGCTGGAGTTTTCCCTTCTATGTCTTCGCTGTGTCGTGCTGGTTTCATCCTCGTCCTCGTCATCCCCTCTGCTCGAACTTCCGCGTTCCTGGCGCATGAATGTTATACATTTAGAGACGAGTTCATCCACGTCAATGCCTTGCGAGAGACTGCCCTGCGTGAGTCGCAGCGTCTTCCGGTAGGATAGGTCGGTTGTGCTAACGAGTAGTCGCGAGTCAATCGTGGCTTCTGTCGTCTGCTTGACTTGTCTCGTGAGTTCGTTTGCCTTGATAATCGCATCGTATAGTCCATGTGAGCCGGATTGGAGGTATTCTTCTGAGTTTTCCGTTACATCGCGGAGGAGTTCTCTGAACCTTTTTTGAACCTTCCGGCGCTCTGCAAGCGGTTGGTCGGGGTCGTATACTTCTTCATCACAGCTATCCATGCTCGTTGGTGATTGTTCTCGGCTCGCCACATCTGGGTCGCCGTCTGCACTGGCATTGTTCCTTTTTCTCTTGGGGTGGACCGCATTTCGACGCGTGTCCTGTTGTGCACTTTGGGGGGTGGCGGTTTCCCATTGAATTTTTGTGTGCGCGTCCATCTTCTCGCTGTATATATATTAGGCCGTTCTCGATTGGTTGACCGGATGACAGTTGGATGCGTTTCTGGTTGTCAGTTGTGGTGTGTTACTTCCAGATGTCCATTTTTTGGTGCGGTTGCTGAGGTGCGCCAATTAAGCCCCGTCGCGCTGGTGGTGCTACCCTATAGCTAATGGGCTTTTTACTTGTTGTTTCACTCGCAGACGTAGCAAACTTTCCCGCCAGCAGTTGGCCATTGAGTGCCTCAGAACTTATCCGCAGTTTGCCCTTTTATAGAAAATGAGTAGGTCACAAGCACGTACAGGTAGCCATGGTGAACACTCCGGGGTACACGCCCGAATCCGCAACCCCCCTAGGCCGCCAAACAAACACGCTGATGAGGGCTGAAGCGGTTGGTGACCAAAGAGCTCGCAATCGCACATGCGATACCATGCTGCAATAAAAAGATGAACTGACAGACCAACCCGCCAAGGTGCCAGTCCACGGGCCACTAAAACAGTGACTCAATGTCATTAAGTGGTCCATCTTTCAGCCACCAGCCACTCATCACACCACCAGATAACAACCACTTGGGGCCGTTTTTCATGCAACAGAAAACTACTGCGCCGCCGAGGTCACTCATCGCCATAAAGCTCTGCGTGGCGGGGTCGCGTGCCTACGCCCGAATCACATCGACATGTAGTTACTAATACAGGTCCACTGTGCCATGGACGGGAGCAGGTCGATACCATTGCCCTCATACAGAGCCCCCCGCACAGAAGGAAAAGGGCTGTTAATATATAGCTCGCGAGACACACTCAGGATCTTTACCATCAAGAAACCACACGAAGTCCATCACCGGGCAGTGTACACATCGGCAACTACCCAGTAGCGTACCTGAGAATAAGGATGCCTACGGCAAATACTGCACCAAGATACACCATGCAAGACCTAGAAACGGCCTCGATCAGATCAGCGGCCCCATCATATGGTGAGTGAGGAAGATGACCACTAGACAGGCCGAGCAAGGAGAACCCGCAAGCGAGCAGACCGCACAGTGCAGTCGGCTAATCCATCGAATAGTATCCGAGACGCCGTCATACCACTCGACCGTCCAAAACGCGGATGCGGCACCACTTTACACGCCCGGAAGACACCCGATCCCCACCCAAAGCAACATCACCGCAGAAACGGGGTCGCAGGCTGGCCAGCGTCTCAGAGAGGCCACTCAGCCCGCGACCATCGGTCTCCCACCTATTCCGGCACGCCCACCAACCAGGGTGCAGCCGCATTTCCCGATGTGGTCAGCTGCTGATACACCAACCACTAGGCACTATCTCAAGGTGGCCGAGCGTCGTGTGGTGGACGGACGATACCAAACTGTCGGCTCACCAGAGCGCCAAAGAGCCGCAAGACTGAGTGAGGTGCGGAATGAAGCCCAAAACGAGACCTTTCGGCCGCTTGAGGATCCGTACCTAGTGGGCGAGCAGGCTGCCGCTGAAGCCAGGAGGGAACGGCTCGCGAGACAAGCACCAAGCACAACGCTGCAGCAGGAAGAACGACAATGGGACTGGTTAATTGGTCAGTACATACTCTGCCGTCATTCCGAGGGGAACAAGAATGCATCTAACGGCCGCGAAAGCCCAGATGAGGGGTTGGGAAGAGCGAGAGCGAAGCTGGGCCAGAATACGCGGAGAGGCTGATGCCCTTCAACGAAGACGGCTTTCCCGCCGAGTTGGCGAGCGTATCTTACCCATCCATTGACGGCCATGGTGTTCGTCCAGCACACGCAGGGGCTTCATAGCCATGATTGGGATGATTGGACATACTCGGCGCGCAACAGCGATCAGGATTCAGAGTCAATGTACATTATGCCTTGGTATTCTACCACGTCTAGACAGTTACAGCATGGGTCCGAGGAATATCAACTTCGCAGTCGTCCTATGCTAAGCCTCCCCAAACTTCACTAAAATCGTACAGTACAGTCGGTCAAAACACAACCCCTGACGAGGTGCAGAGGACTGCGCCTCTCACAGTGGTCTGTTTGCCCGCGGCGACAACGGTGCTTTATCCCTTGCTTTGAGTATTGAGAAGCAGCGCCACGATGAGCCTATCAATCCAGTCAGTAATTATGCAACGGAATTCAGGGCTGGACATGAGATACCCATAGAGTCCAAGAACCTCTCCGAAGATCAGAATCAATACCATGCCGACGAATACCCTTGATTGCTCCATATATGCTCGAACACCGGCCTCACCTACGACTCCGATGCAATACCCCGCAGCTAGACCTGTCATTCCTACAGCGATGCCGCAACCAAGATGTAGGAATCCGCTACCTAGTGTTAGCGGTATTTGTAAGTTGCCATTGATCCGCACTCACGCAAACAGGCTGTAGCTGCCCACGGACGGTGGTGTTAAGTCTTCTGCGATCAGGACCGATATGACTAAAGAGTATACAGCTATGATCCCTGACATCACGACGGGAATCAGACACTGCGAGGGTTAGAGCGTTGAGTCCTGGGAAGAAGGTGTAGCGCGGCCCAGAATATACCTTCATAATTAGGTCCGGTCGGAAAGTGCCCACTCCCGCAATACCAATACCGGATTTTGCGGTTCCATATGCAGCACCGATCGCTGTATAATATCAGTCAGAGGTTCTTAATTGATATTGTATCATCGGGGTCTGAAGGATCGGTCGTACATCCGAAAACCATCGCTGCAGCGATGCCGCCCTAGTTAATATGTTAGAGGTGTTCGGCTTAAAGTTTACTTCCGGATTCTCACCATGCCAATGAAGGGCGCAAACTTTGGAGCAATCTCCGAATCCATATCGGGGTGAATATGCTGGACGCTGAGTGTGAGTGTTGCCTGTTGGATGCACGTCACTCTGAAGCAGCACAGGAGCTAGGGAAGGCGTTTATAAGGCAGGCTAGGCGGGCGCTGGTGATTGGCACCTGCTTACTACTAGTCAGCTAGCTTAGCTGTCCCATTTTGCACGTGACCAGTTGTCCCAGAATCTCAGAGATAAAGCAGCAATCCGCTTATTATTTCATTAATTGGGAGGCAAGACTAGACCTCGGGCATTGGATCAAAAAAGGAACCATCTGATGGATTTTGGTATAATTCATCTTGGTTCATGCATCGCCCAAAGTGCCCTTTTGTGTCCAGTTTTGGCCCTCAGCTCACCAGCCACTGTGCGCCACAGCGGTGCCGTGGCGTGGCTTAACCCCTAGGTATAACGCGAGGATGGTCTAAGCCACAGACAAAGACAATCGCAATATTTCACGGTGTCGGCGAGGCCCAAAGCGCGTCCTGATCGAGACATACTGCAGAAGTACGACGAGGGTGGGAGAGATAACTAACCGTCCGGGGACACAAAGTTTGACCCCGGGACAATACATCAATACTGCTGTCTTACCCTGTCTTTGTCTTGCTGTTCCCCCCCTCTTAACCGCCGCACCCTACCAACGCAGACTTGGTCGGGAACCGTCTACAGCTGACCTGGCACGACGATAGCCAAATCCAGCGTGACCGCTCTGTACTGCAAATCACACGACCACCGTATATCTCCTCCTATCGGAGTTTGGACTTGGTGGCAAGATTGTCTAGTATCGCTCTCTAACTCGGTCGCGCCCAAGTCATCACAAGGTACTGCCATCACCTTGCGCCCAATCCCTATCTAGCCTCTGACAAATTTATAGCTATGGCGGACTACCCTTACGATTCGCGACACCCACCGCGGCCACGAGGCTACCCGGACAACAACTCGCAGCGCGATGCCGCCTTCTCTAATATATTTGGTGCCGCGCCACCGCCAGGCCGGTCGCAAACCATGACTTCATCTACAACACCTCCGATGATGGATCAAGGAAGAGGTCCACCGAACGCTCTTCGGCATCCTCCTCAACAGAGGCCTGTCCAAGGCTACTATGGTGAGCATGAGTACCAAGCCTCTGCTGGTAGCCGGATCTCCGAAGGTAATATGCCTGCCGGCTATTACCAAAGCCAACGATCTATCTCTGGCGGGCAGTATCCGCCAAATCAGTTCATGTCGCAGGAACGACGCCAGTATCCAAACCCGGGAGGCCCAATACCTCCCAGGATAGAGTCTCGAGGCGGCGGGCCACCCCAGGCGGCAGGTGGCAGGCACCCTGGGCATAGAACGTATCAGATACCGCACAGAGCTGCTCTAAATACCGACTCTTACCGGTCTCAATCCTTGGCTTCCACCTCTCGACCTCAAATTTATCCACAGTCGCAACATCCTTATCAACAGTCGCCCGCAAACCAATCTCGCCAGGCCCCTTATTCGCAACCGCACTCTGCAAGGACCACTGCCCAGGGCCGTGTTGTTCCCGAAAGGCACGAGGATCGATCCATGTCAATGACCGGCCCATATCACATGCAGGATAGAGACGCCCATCAGACGATGAGTGGGCGCATCATTCCGAACCGACGAACGCCATCAGACATACATACCACGAATGGATATATGCCACATGGTGGATCGTATGGAAATACGCAAGGCAGAACTACGAGCATGGCTTCATCGACAAGCACATACGAGCATGCTAGAACTATGTCTATGGCGTCTAGTATTGCACCTACTGCCGTTCCTTCCGACTCTGATTCAGCGACACTTGTGCAACGCCCATCTCGCAGCAAATCTATCGAGAGCGAGCGTCCACAAACGGCAACCAAAATTCGCCCGCCGCTTGTTTATCCCGCTTTACTCTCCCGCGTCGCCGAGTGCTTTAGACAAAAGATCTACGTCGGAGACCGCACCAAGAACGAGCTGACGTACAAAAATGCCTTTAGTGGCTCTGAGGCTGTCGACGTATTATCTTATATTATCAGAACGACGGATAGAAATCTTGCACTCCTTCTTGGTCGTGCGTTGGATGCCCAAAAATTCTTCCATGATGTTACTTACGAGCATCGCCTTCGAGACTCCCAGTCCGAGATGTATCAGTTCAAAGAAACATTGGTGGATGAGCCCGAAGAAAAATCATCCGTTAATGGTGTCTTCGTCCTACTTTCCGAATGCTATTCGCCTACTTGTACCAGAGAGCAACTTTGTTATTCTATTGCGTGTCCTCGCAGATTGGAACAGGTGTCACGTCTGAACCTCAAAATTAACCCAGGACTTCGAAAAGATGACGCCACAAACTTGCACGATGATGAGGCAGACCAGACTGATGAGCAAAAGCTATGGATCAACTCAGTACCGAAAGAAATAGCGGATGCTGTTGGCGAGCGAGAAAAGAAGAGGCAAGAAGTAATCTCAGAGATCTGCTACACGGAAAGAGACTTCGTCAAGGATCTTGAGTACTTGCGCGACTTCTGGATTCTCCCTCTTAGATCAAAGCAGTCGCCAATACCCCCGCAACGTCGCGAGAAGGTCGTCAAAACAATTTTCAGCAACATCATTGACCACCCCAGCATACATACTGTCAGCTCGAGATTCGCATCATCTCTTACCAATCGTCAACAAAAGGATCCCATTGTTCATAACATCGGTGATGTTTTCCTCGAATTTGTGCCCCAGTTCGAGCCCTTCATCTGGTACGGATCTAAGCAACTTGAGGGCAAATTCGGGTTCGAAAACGAGCGTTCAATAAATCAGCAGTTCTCGGCTTTTGTTGACGAAATTGAGAGAAAGAGGGAATCTCGCAAACTTGAATTGAATGGGTATTTGACCAAGCCAACCACCCGACTGGCTCGGTACCCCCTCCTTCTTGAAAATGTCCTCAAATACACTGAGGATGACAATCCCGACAAGGCTGATATACCCAAAGTGCTCACCATGATCCGAGATCTGCTTGGTCGCGTGAATGCAGAATCTGGCAAGGCTGAGAATCGTTTCAATCTGAGACGCTTGCACGAGCAGCTACGTTTCAAACCCCACGAAAAAGTTGACCTTCGACTGACCGAAGAAGGACGTGAACTAGTCTTCAAAAGTCAATTTAAGAAGTCACCGACAGACCCAGCCGAGATTACCGCATTTCTGTTTGATCATGCCGTTTTGCTGGTTCGTATCAAGCAAAAGGGGAAGATAGAAGACATCGCTGCGTACCGGCGGCCGATACCTCTAGAGCTCCTTGCGATTCGAGAGATGGACGAAGTAATACCTTTGCAAGGCTCGATAAAACGATCGTCTTCAAGCCTTATTCCGTCAATCCGCACAACCGCATCAGATACCAAGAAGGGCGAAGGCTGGCCCATCACGTTTCGACATTTAGGGAAAGCAGGATACGAACAGACTCTATATGCCTCGAATCAAGCAGCAAGAAAGAAGTGGCTGGAGTTTATTGACAACGCCCAGCAGCGCCTTCGCGCTCGAGCAGATTTCTTCAACACGACCCCGATTTCGAGTAATTTTTTTGGAGGCACAAACCAGGTGAACTGTGTCACCCCGTTTGGTAAGGTTAACCCTGATCAGCGGTTAAGTGAATGTGTAATAACTGGTGACAGACGGTGGTAGGAAATTACTCTACGGCACTGATAGCGGCATCTATGTTTCCGATCGCAAAGTAAAGGAGCAACTGCCGAGACGGGTTCTGGAAACACCGAGTGTCACGCAAATCGATATATTGGAGGAATATCAACTACTCCTTGTTCTGTCAAACAGGACGCTGCAGTCCTACGCCTTATCAGCTTTGAACCCCGACGAACCAGCTTTGGCTAAGAGACCAAAGAAGATACAGAATCACTGCAGCTTCTTTAAGACTGGCATCTGCTTAGGCAGACACCTTGTTTGCTGCGTCAAGTCCACCACACTATCTACCACCATCAAAGTTTTCGAACCCAATGACGCGATGACAAAGGGGAAGAAGCAAAAGGGACTTGGCAAGTTTATCAGCAGCGGTCATGATGAACTTCGACCATTCAAGGAGTTTTACATACCTACAGAATCCACGTCGGTCCATTTCCTCAAGTCGGTTCTTTGTGTGGCGTGTGCAAGAGGATTCGAAGTTGTGTCCTTGCAAACTCTTGAGACGCAATCTCTTCTTGATCAAGCTGACACTTCCCTTGATTTCGTTGCTAGGAGGGAGGGAGTGCGGCCCATTCATATCGAGCGGTTGAACGGCGAGTTCTTGCTCAACTACTCGGAATTCTCATTCTTTGTCAATCGGAATGGTTGGAGAGCTCGGCCAGAGTGGCGAATTGACTGGGAAGGCTCACCACAGAGCTTCGCATTGAGCTACCCATTTATTCTCGCTTTCGAACCGAATTTTATCGAACTGCGCAACATTGACAATGGCGCCGTCCATATTGTGCCGCACAAGAGTATTAGGATGCTGCACACCAGTACCCATGAGGTATTCCCACCGCCCCCACCGCCTATGCAGTATCAAACTAACCACCGCCAGATTTTGTATGCATACGAGGATGAAAAAGGCGAAGACGTTGTGGAGGCAATTGACTTTTGGAAGAACAATAGACGCTCAGATGCTCCTGGATCGTCTTCGCCCTGATTGCATGGGAGCTTTGTTTCACATCTCAGCAAACCGCTGCAACAGGTACCTTTTTCTAGAAGCAAAAATGAGCGAAGTGTTATTTTTTGTGCATTTAATCATCATTAGGGTTCTGCGTTCTTGGCGGCAGATAGTTCTTCCTCTGGATGTCTTTTTTGTACTTCGATAAATATCACACATCAAGTGGAGAGAAGCCGTCGCAAGATACGTAACCTTGATACAAAAATTCTGACTGCTTTGGATCATGCAGGACTGTGATTGAGCTATAGTCAAATCCTAGCGAATAAAGACGGATCGTGAGCTATCGAGAACATTGTTGGAACCTGCAACTCATGAGCATTGATTTGGGTTGGCGCAACTGAAAACCGTCGACTTCTGCAAGTACCCTGCCATTTAGTTCTGGTGTCAACTCTCACAACCATTTACAATTCGCTGTTTGGACACGTTGAAGACGGCCCATCGCTGCTCATGGTGTCTATGAAAATGGGCCGTTTGGAGTCCTAGATCGTCTTGCAGAACTTCTACCAACGTAGGAGAGTGAGTCTGACAACCCTTCTTTGTTGGGATAGAAAGGGTTTTAGGCAAGAACGATTTGCTTGCTTGATATTTCTCAAGATCAGTACAGAGAAGATGTAAATCAAGAAACTGGTTGAAGACGAGACCGAAACTCGGTCGGGAAGTGCGTAGAGGATGCACCGAGGCGAATATCGAATGCGGCACATGTTCGAAGCTCCTACGGTTCGAAATAAAGTAGCCGAAGTCCAAAGCTGATCTTGTATACCTGCTGCCGGTATCTTGCGTGGTAGAATTGACTAGAAGTAACAGAGGGCTCGAGATCGAACAATGAACCAGCCTACGTAATTGCGCTCTCAAGACTGCCAGTGATCTATGAGCCTCCGTCTTCTCTCTCGAGGCAAAGAGAGAGCTTAACAGGGCTGAGAAATGTGTCACGACAATGACTTCTGGAATGCATCTCGCTGACAAGCGAAAGTTGTGAGCATTATACGCTGGTGCGCTTGATTGCTGGCAAGGGGTGGCATGAACTTGTGACGTGTGTCCACTCTCGGTTTCGGAGATGGGGATAGGCATTCCCTCCGGTCTCTCAAGAATAGTAGAAGCAGACGCAAGTGTGGCGGGGGGTTGTGAAAACTCGCATAGCGTTTGCCTGAGGCCGTCTATGTCAAACACAACTGAGAGCAACACGCTATTCAGCACTGCTCGGCATTTCTCCTGGGTTTGGATTGGGCTTAATTGGTATTTTGACAACTCGGATTTCGAAATCTCCACGATCAAATTTGATATCGAAGCGGGCGGCTTTGGCGTTACAACCAACGCACGATTCACTGAGCCTTCTAGGGTTGCCCGTATCATACTTTGCAACCCCATCTGAGCGCTTAGCTTCCGTTCCTGAATGTCAGGGGGAAAGTAACATACCAGTAGACCAAAGCCATCTGCGTCGTCGGCGCTGATGCCTACAATTGAGCCTCTCTGCAGTCCGCCAAGAAGGATTGTGCTGTCCAGGTCCGTACACCCATACTGGACTGGTTGTAACCCGCCGAGATGATTATGCAGGCTTGCTTCGGTTTCGGCGAGCATCGGTGCGCAGACAGGAATAGACTTGGAATACGAATTATTTGCAGGCGGTTTCGAAGCATCGAAGGGATTCATCTCCGCTAGGCTAGATGTAGCTGATAAACAACGTGCTCCACGTGTTGTGAACAATCTACTTTGCTGCTAGCTTTTCGGCCTTTTGTCAATATGTCTATGATGCGCTCTAGACTAGCCCCACCTAAATCAAGGCGTGCTCCGCGACTGAGTCCGTCACACCAACAGCAATTCGATGGAGTGTCAATTCAGTCATTAGAACTACTTCTGCATTTGCAGAATATCGATGTTACTACCGGACCACCCGTCGTTGTGACGATCACCGAATAAAGTCAGCCTCAGCATAACCATTTTTGGCGTCTCACACGTTTTCGCGAGCAGAAACGGCGGTCCGTATCGGACTCGTACCAGTCTCCTGACACAGCTCAGTGGTGGAAAAACTGAGATGCCTGCGGTGAACACCCCTCTGGACATCATGGCATAGTCCACGGTTTCCTTTGCTCGCCGTGCTCAGTTGTTAGCACCTTTGCAGGTTCAGCCCTGGTTCGTCGAAGTGTTGAAACTATCTACATTCCTGGGCTTTCTACCGCCCTTCAGGCTCTTCATTCTTCCCAGAAGGCTGCTTTGTTTTGCAGGAGCCTCCTCTGCTGGGCTGGTAGCATCTGTTGTAGCTCGCCTTTCAAGCGCCGCACCAGAACCACGCCTTGGGGCCTGCGGCGGACTGGTAGGCGAAAGTGTGCCGTCTCGACGTTGTACCGTTATGCTATCCTCGCCCTTTCCGAATTCTGAGAAGTAGCTTTGATTGAGATCAGAGCAGTCTGCAGGTCGAGACGGCATTGTATCAGGTGAATATTGTCCGGTGCCGTGGTATTCACGGGGACCCTTGTTCATATGACGGATACGGTGCGCCAGAGACTTCTTTCGTTGTATACCCACTGTCATTGCCTCTTGCGCCTCCTCGGCTCGATGTCGAGCAATGACCGCCCTGGCGGCCGGGGTTCCTTCCAAGAAAGTCGAAGTACCGAGTCCATGGCTTTCATCACCATGAATCACGTCACCACGAGATACAGGATTGAAGATGGCGGCATCCTTGGCTCGAGCGCCAGCAGCATAGTCTCTGAATGCCTCGTCGGTTTGCCCCATGAACGTCGAATGGTCTGGTTGTTGATTCAGCGGCCCAGAACCGCCGAGAGAGTTGTTGAGAGAGTCCTTTGGAAATGCCTGCATCGGGGCGCGGCGGCTACTCTGTCGATTGCGGTGCGGGTTTAGGGCATCGAAAGGACCATCGTGGTGGAACACTTTTAGTCTGTTAGTATCGCGTATCCGGCCCGATAGTCGCGAAAGTACTTACGTCCAGTTCCGTAGATGCTTGTCGCATCGAGCTGGTCAATTATGTCGATTCGGCGGCTGGGTCGGCCCGACCGGCCCTTATCTTTTCCATCACGACCTTCACGCCGTAGCTTGTCCTTTCCGCGCCGCTTTTCTTCGATCATCTTCCGCTCCTCCTCCGTGATCGGCTTTATATCGAAATCCATAGCCGAAGATTCAGAGTTGCGTCGCGGACGGCGCTGGGGTTTTCTCTGAGGAGATTTCGACGACTGGGGTTGCAAGCCTTGGGCCTGCCTCTTTGCCCTGAGAGCCTCTTCTTGGGATTTTGTTGGCCTATGCTTTTGCATATTGTGTACAGGCTGAGTTCCAGGCCTCTCGCTTGGACGAGGAGGCAGGGCGCGTCGTTCCATCGGTCGCTTTGCGTTTGGTAGAGATGATGACTGAAAATCTACAGGTTTGCTATCGTCTAGAGTCAATGAATTCTGCACAATGTTCATTGTTAGTAGCGTTCATGACAGCCAAGTGGCACGACTTTGGAAGGAGGGACCGGACGGCTTGGGACTGCAGGCAGGTGCTAGGCGCAAGCTGCCAAGAACGCTCTGTTGCCGCACATACAAATATATCCTCTGCTGACAAACTTTGAGAGTTAGAATGGCTAGATGCTACACCGGGCGGGCGTGCAGTAGGAGGTTGGTCGAGGAACGGATTGCGCGAAAGTGGTCGGTGAGGCGCAGGGTCATCGAACGGAGAATTTGACACGTCAGTCGCGACGTTTGACGGAGAGACGGCTCGGTTTCGGAATGGATTATTGGAGAGAAGATTCGCAGACAAGTGAGTTCCTTTTACTCCTTGATATCCTATCAAAGGGGGTTAGAGATGTATTTCGAAACGAGACAACCCGTTTCGAAACATGAGTCTGCGACCGCGGGGTCCCGCCAGCGGGCCTGTTGGGCCTACACTCTTACCTTGCGGCCCAGAAGAGCCAGCGGTTGACATTGTGGTGTTCTGCTGCTGGAGCAGGATTCTTTTTGCCGGCGTATGGCTGAGAGCCTTAACAAGATACCGATATCACGCTCGTTGAGGTTGCGTGTCTGGGTGAGCGTTGAAAGAAAGGACTTGCTTGGCCTCTGTGGGGTGACCAGCCGCCCTTGCACGAAAAGGGGCTGCCACTGCCAGGGGGTTGTTTGTCCCGCTTAAGCACCCCGTTTTATCAGCTGGATAAACTAACTAACTTGTTATGTCTATCTACATCCTAGAGTCCATCGATTTGTGACTTGGTTCTAAGGCGCCTGTCGATTTCCCTTTTCACAGGCAGACGATTCCATAGCAACCATCACAAACAACATGGTGATAAAAGCGGTGCTGCAATCCATAGAAGCATTGGCGTGCTTTATGTAATAACATTACCACCGGCCCGAGTATGTCCTGCTAACCTAATAATGGTCAGAGAACCAGGCGGGCTTCGTCATCAGCTGGTGTAGATAATGGCGCTAAACCTAAAGCAACCAAATTCTGGAGAATGAACTGCATTGAACCGTGGCTGCGAAGGAAAAAAACAGAACAAAAAAAAACAAGAAGCAAAGGCGACCGAAGTTGGTGAATTCTACTGAAATGATGAAAGCAATGGGTTAAGACAAAATTTTATTATCACACTCTTAATAATCACTAACGGTTGTAGGAAGCACGCCTGGGCCTTTTGCTTTGTGCTTTCGATTGGTGCCACACGGGTACTTAGACTGCCGGCAAAAAAAAAAAAACGATCAAGCCTGGGCGATGGATAGCCTTTACGCTAGCGAGCGACAATCGCTAGAATAATCACAGAGGTGTTATTCACCACGCATCAAAGCATGACCCTATTATTTATTTAATCCAGTCAACACTCTCCTTTCAACTGCAAGTAGAGAGCGACATTAGCCGAAGAAAATAAAGAGATAAAGAATACCCAGACGTGACAAAGTACAATGCACATGGCGGCCGTTTTTAGGGGTATTTCTCAGAAGTACTCACATTTTCAATACTGACCTATTTTTTTACATGTATATATCCTTTTTTTTCCGAATTCACTAAACAGTCTTCTAGACTTCTTTAGCCAGCACCAAGAGCGAGGAGTCATAACCAGGCGATCTGTCTTTTAGGAAGCCGCCGCGGTTTATAATTTGATAATCTTAATACAACAACCACTACCGATACAGATATAATACCTATTCATCTTTCATGACAATTTTGAGTGTATTCTTCTTGCACGCAATAGCAATAAACCAATAAGATCTACCGCATGGCGAATACTGCAACTTCAGTAGCGGACAATACTAATGCTGGAGAACAGCCCTCAGAGAACCAGCAGAACCAAAGCAGTTCATTCCAGCAGGTAGTCTTGTGGTCTCATGCGGTGCTATTCCAGTTGATCCTACAACGCGGAAGATTGCAATTATGTCTGACTACAACTGCCATTCAACGTTGTTACAAGAGCGACACAAACAACGGATCTTACTGTTAAGTACTTATAAACACGCAACGGATTAACGGAGGGTTTTGTCAACTGTGAGCCGTCCTCGGTCTGTGTCTACCGGTGTCGGGACATGCACTCGTTCAAAATAATATTCTGGTTTGCGGCAAAAGGCGATTCCGTGACCAAGCCGGATAAAAACACAAGGCGGGCCTGGGAACAAGGGGTCGAGCTCGAATTGGTCGATACAAGAGATGCCGCAGCACGAATGATGGGAAAGTGATAAGAAAAGGTTCTGGCATATATGCGCAACACGGGCTACGACATATCAGGTGACCAGAGAGAGGCCCTTTGCGTTGGCGTTAATGAAACTTTCTGAGCAGCTTCGCAATGGATAAAAAACTATGAGCCTGACAACTTCCTCTCTTATGCCTCATCTGTCTTAAGTGTCAAATTCCACCACGCCCTCGCCGTCATGTGTTGCGGGTTTGAAAACAGATCCATCTTCTGCTCTCACGTCTACGAATTGTCCTCCGTCTTCTTTCACCGAGGCACCAGCGGAAGCGTCCGCACCCTCCAGTAAATCACGGTCGGAGCTTCGGACAGAGCGGCGCTCGATGTCTGCACTCTGGCCAGAAGCCACCTCCGCGCGTAGAGCCATGTCATCTTCGTCGTCGTCATCATCATAGGCGCGTGGGCCAGGAGCCGCGTTCCTTTCCAGCTCTCTCTGTGCCTCTTCCATACGGCGCCGCACCTCCGTTGCGACTCGCATGCCGTCAGTCACTATGTTGTCCAATACACCACGAAGTCCCCGCCCCGCCCCGGGTGGGCCGATCTGTGGCGATACTTGATGCCGTGTGCCAAAGCCCAAGCTGGAGAAGGTGGTGAGAGTGCCAGTTGGAGGGAGATTGTCTGAAACTCCTTCCACAATGTGAAAGGACAAGGGAAATGAAGACTCGAAGAATTGCTCCAAGAGCTCATCTGCCAACACTACCATCCGAAACGTAGGCAGGGTAATGTGAAGTGGGTGAGCGGGGTCCAAGGCCGCATTCGCGGCCTCTGCCTTTGCCTTGCTGTTATCGCGCCTGAAGGAGTGTTTCCTCTCAGTCTTGGAGGCGGTATTGTCATCGACTGCAAGGCCAGATAGGTCGTTCTCCGTGTGTGCAGCTACTCCGGGATCGCCTCCATCGTCATTGATGTCGTCGCTGTCACCCACAGCAAATGCGCCTTCACTATTGGATCCGTGGCTGTGGTCATTGTCGACCGTGATTAGATCCTCGCTGTTGTCTTCCTTCGTCGGGAGGTCTGGATCTGCATATTCAAAACAACGACGAATGAAGGCGCTGACGCTCCCAAGAAATTTCTCGTTCGCTGAAGCACTGGCTGCCTGGCTGCTAGAGGGCTCGTTAGTGTCATCGGGGCTTGTCAGGATTGTCGGATTCAAAGAGCCTTCCAAGCCGCGACGCGATAGGAACAAGAGCGCTTCTGAGATGCGCAAGATGCCCTCCCGGTCAACTTTGCCATCTTCATCATCGTCGTAGAGCTCAAAGAAGTACGTGATGGTGCCCATAATATCTTTCTTGCCTTTGATACCCGCTAGACCAGATACAACATTTTGCAAGGTGAGCGCCTGATTACGATCAACATCCCATTTCTGAAAGAGGCGCTCCAAGAACTCATGCTCGGCTGGCTCTGGTCCAAATTTCCAAGGAGAGCTGCCGCGTGATAGGCCGCGGCTGCCGTTGACCCTGGTATGTCGCTCGTTCTCTGCTCTAGTGCCTCTCGTAGACTGGCCGGGCGAGTCACACACTGCCCACCGGGACATGCTAGCGAGGAAGTCGCGGAAGGCATCGTAGTCCATTAAGCTGGTGCTTGGCCCTAGCCCCACGCGGCCCTTTTCCACCTGATCTGGGGCACCAGCGGCGAAGATCTCGGATGCTCGCATTCGGCTAACTTTGGCGCGGCGCTGCGCCTCCTCTTGCATCATGCGATCTCGCTGCTGGCGCTCGTAGAGCACATTGTAGAACCTGTCATATAGAGAGGCTAGTTCATTGTTGGAGAGAAGCTTGCTGTCTGGGCCCAGATTGCGGATAGCGGTTCTCTTGGCAAAGTTCTCAATATTGTTAAGGACCGCATCTTTCTTCTGCAAACGCAGCTCTGTGATGCTACTGTGGGTGATGCCCGAGAACTCTTTGAAAGCAACAACCATGAGTTCCTGGAACCGCGTGACAGCGCGAAGCTTGGGATTATCGGACTTCGGATGGGCAGACTGGTCCAGCCGCGCAAAGTACGTCTTCAGAACCGATATGAAGGCACCATCGTCTGCGGCATCGAGCAGCTCCTCCCCGTTGATACGCAGGATGGCCAGACCAATCTGAAAAAGCACCTTCGGACCCTCCACGAAGAAGACATCCAAGACACGGAAAGCGAATACAAGCGGCATAGAGTTGATGTACAGGGAAAGAAACCATGGCAGTGAAACCACAGATAGCTGCACGTCGCTCTTGACAAGATGTTCCCAGAGGACAGGCATGGTGCGCTCCACGAGAGACTCAAAGACCTTTTGATCTAGGAGGGTGCCGTACATGGTGGTAGAGTAGTATCCCGGTACTAGCCGGTCGCAGAGAGTAGAGAGTAGAAAGAAGGCCTGGGATTCAGACATGTATATGAGGAGAGCGGCCACGACAATATTCATCGCTTGGCAGTAGCCGACATCCGTGTTAACCCAGCTGTAGGCCGTCAATACGCGGCGGAGACGCCCGATGCCGTCTTCACTCTGAAAACCAGGGTACTCGGGTAAGCTTCTGTTTAGATCCTTTTCGATCTCATCGATCGCAAGCGACTCCTGGCCCTCAAACTTCGCTAGTGTATCGGCGTACAAAGTCGGGGACTCTAAGCGTAGGTACAGCGAACCGGAGGTTAGCTCCCACATCTCGCCTCGCAGCCGGTTTGGCAAACCAACACGGATAAGCTTATGGAAGGTAGGCTGCCGAATCAGGGTGGCGGCACGGCCGTTGTCACGAAGGTATTCTGCCCATAGTCGCATCTTCGCTCGATCCCTCAATTTCTTCGGGTCGCCAGGGTAGCGAAATATCAGACCGAGTCCTGCGTCCGGAGGGGTACTATCTCTCTTTTCCTCCGGCCGCAAGAGGTATTCTGAGTAGCATTCGGCGACGACTCGACGCAGTTTTCCAACGTTGCCAACTCCGGCTCGTAATCCCTTCTTCAGGCCGTCGCAGAACCGCTCGCATGCCTGTCTAGAGCCTGCAAGGTGAATGGTTATTCGCTGTTCTTTGACTTCTCGGCTATCTTTCGTCCCGGTGTCCTTTTCTCTCTGGTTCTCGGCGAGGAGGCCGTTCCAGGTCGTGATGGCCAGTGCAAACTACATGGCGCTGTTAGCAACTACCTCGTGAGCCCCGAGTCTCTCCAGTACCTGAAAATTTTGGCTGTTGAGCCTTTCCACACGCCTGATGGCACATAGAGGGAAAGTAAACCCATTCCCACTCGGCCCGCCGCCATGTGTCTGGCCTGTGAAGGCAGCTGAAGTGCTCGTGCTGGCCGACTGCAGGAAGCTCGTGGGTGTCGTCGAGAAGCAGATGTAAGCTTCGGAAAGATGCAATTTGCCCGCATACTGCCAGCCTCGATCGAGCTCTCTCTCGCCCCCTGTAGCATTCGATGGTGGGATGGTCAGTTCGGCAGTAATCTCGTAGAGGGGGTTCTGGGAGGCTGGGAGGCGGAACTGGCTCTGGAAGAGCGACGCCTTGGAGGGATTTCGATCGGAGCTGGAAAGGTTAAGTCCTTGCGTGGGATCAATGAGCTGCTGTGCCTTCTGCACTATATTGGTCAGGTTGGAGAACATGATTTCTGTCTTTTCACCAGCCGCGCATGGCGACGCAACGGGGCCGTTGCTGTTTCAACTTTCGTCAGTGCTGAAGAGACCAAATAGTGCGTAGGTGAGCATAGGTGATGGGAGCGCGAGCGTGAAAGCAAACGAGACCCAGTATACAGGGAGATCCTGAACAACGCTGGGGCTGCTGCGGCTTTGGGGGTATATGAAGCTCTCTTGCTTGTGTGGCTACGCGGTACATATATGTCATCACCAACCTGCATACCCTTCGAGTCGGTGGATCTCCCTTCCAGTAGGTACATGACTGCACAGGAGAGCTTGTATCATCGCTAGTGGGATGTGCTGTGTACCTACACGACAAGGGGGCTTGGGCCGTGGCGCCACGCTCCCTCTGCGCCGTCAAGCCACAATACTTGTCTGCCAGACTTGCCCCGCTTTGCACCTCTCCCCTTTGGAGGTACCGTTCAGAGCCGCTGGATGTACCTGTTGTCACGACTTGTAGGTACAGTTTCGTTACGTCCGCCACTACCCCACCTAACGCAGGGGTTACAGCTCATCTGTACCTTAAAAAAGGTCATCTATACCTTAAAGTAGGGCGTAACACTAAAGGTAGTAAGAGGTCACTATATATACAGTGTATATATAATATATATATAGTGTATATATTAAGACTCTAGTTAGTAGAGAAGATAGTAAATCTATTTATACCTAGTAGAACTTTATTATAGGTACTAAAAGAGTAGTATATAGTATACCCTAGGTATAAAGTAAGTATATACTATATATATATAGTGTATATTTAGAGTATTAACTAAAAATATATAATCTTAATATTAATATATAGGTTAATAGGTAATACGCCTAAGGTAGTAAATAACCTATAGTAGGCTCTTTTTTACTATAATAAAGTAAGTTTATTATTAGTATATACTTAATATATACCTTTATAATACTAACTATAGTTAAGATCTTTTTATAATATTTAATAAAAATCTAATTAACTTCTTTAATATTCTTTAAACTATTCTTAAATAGTCTAGGCTTATACTTATATAAAGTAAAAGAAATACTATTATAGTTAAAAAGGTTATTAATAGGCTAGGTATAGAGCTATAAGGAATAAATATTTAAGCTTTTAAAAAGCCTTTTCCTCTATTATACCTTATATAAAAGGGATCCCTTTTTAAGTTAACCTTATTAAAAAGGCTATTTAAGTTAAGAATTAAAGGATAAACTCTTAATAAAAGTTTATAAACCTTAAAAAGCTATAAACACTTAATACTTTTATAAGTACTTCTTATTTTTAAATAGCCTTAACCTTTTTAAAGTTAAGTATTAATAACTTCTCTATATTAATAATAAACCTAAGATATTTAACTATTTTAGTTAAAAAGTTATATTTCTTAAGGTCTAAAAAAAGTCTACTTTTTTAGAGTTAAATAAAAATAACCTTTACTTTTATTTTATAATTAGTTAAGTCTTTTAAGCTATATATAAGGATATTATTTAAATAGGCTATAGTATAATTATTAAAACTATCCTTTAGAATATAGTTAATATATCTTTAGAATATTATAAAGATATTTAATAATCTAAAAAAGTAGACCTACTATTTAAATAAATTAAACTAAATATAAAATATTATATACTTTTTTAACTTAAAGTCT
>JANZYN010000035.1:0-234023 GCA_025583755.1 Cordyceps tenuipes
CCCCCCCCCCCCCCCCTGCAGACAACAACGATACTTGTACGCCAGATGAGGCGAATCGTCTCCGCAGAGAGCTTCGTGAACAGGGACCTGTTGTCTTTTGCCAGCGAACCGTGGACGCCGGCCGCTATACAGCCAAGAAGCTTCTCTCCGCCTTTAACATCAAGCCACCAGCCTTCCTTGAGGGCGAGCCCGATGAGTCGTACCACGGCCTGTTGTCCCTGGCAATCACCCGCGAACTCTCCAAGCGCGCCAAGATTTCCCGCTATAACACCGTCGACGATGCCGTGTACCTGATTTCTAAGAGCTCCAACATAATCCTCATTACTGGCGCCGGCATCTCCACGTCGCTTGGCATCCCTGACTTCCGTTCCAAGGGCACTGGCCTGTACTCCAAGCTTGCTCATTTGGGCCTCAACGACCCGCAAGAGGTGTTTGACATTGACGTCTTTAAGGATGACCCGTCCATCTTTTACTCGGTCGCCAAAGACATTATTCCCGCCACGGAGTGCTACACGCCCACGCATAAGTTCATTGCTATGTTGCACGAGCGCGGCAAGCTCCTGACCAACTACTCCCAGAACATTGACAATCTTGAGATCAAGGCTGGTGTTCCCAAGGAAAGACTCATCCAGTGCCACGGCTCCTTTGGCACCGCTTCCTGCGTCCAGTGTGGCTATCAGTGCCCGGGCGAGCGCATCTTCCCAGACATCCGCGCCGGTATCATCCCCAAGTGTCCTCGCTGTAACCAGGCCGCCATCGCTGCCGCCGCAGCAAACCGAGCTTCATCCACCAAGCGCCGGCGCACCAGCGAACGGAAACGTCGTCGGTGGTCTATCGACGACGACAGCTCTGACGAGCACTCCTCGGCGTACGACACGCCCAACACGGGCGGCGTCATGAAGCCCGATATTACCTTTTTCGGCGAGGCCCTCCCCGACGAGTTCTCGCGCCGCCTGACGGAAAATGACCGCGACAAGGTCGACCTCGTCATCGTCATTGGCACCTCGCTGAAGGTTACGCCAGTCTCCGAGATTGTTAGCTGGCTGCCTCCACACATTCCGCAAATTTATGTCTCGCGCCAGCCCGTCACTCACATCAACTTTGACATTGACCTGCTCGGTGACTGCGACGTTGTCGTCGCTGAGCTCTGCCGCCGCCTCGGGTGGCCCCTTGTCCACGAGATGGTGCCCCAAGACCAGGTCATCGACGTCCGCACCGAGTCGGGCTTTGAGAGCCAGCACATGTTTGAGGTTCGCCGAGTTGTGACTGTCGATGATGATGATGATGATGATGATATAAATGGTGACGACAAAGATAACGCGGATACGGATGAGCAAGAAGACAAAGACGCTCGCAAGCCCGTCACACCGTCATCCGATTAACCTTGCCAAAGGTTAATCCCTCTTCTCTCTCTCTCTCTCTCTCTCGCTCCCTCGCTCCCTCTTTCCCCTCTTTTTGGTAACAGATTCCTGGTTATCATGTAAGCAATTTTTTTTGGCTTTTCATTTGCTTATCTTGTTGGCATACATTGTTGGTTTCTTTTTCAATGTTTTAATTTTTGCTTAGATTGTCGCCAGCAGGGGATGGACACAAGCGGACATGGCCATTGGGTACTACCGATTTAATTTGAATTCGTCATGGGACGGTACCAGACACAACGGGGAGCGTCGCATGTAGAAATCATGATGATAAATAAACTTCAATTCTATGACATGTTGCATCGGCCCGCGCAGCAGAATACGCAGCATCTTTTGACTATGACTTTTCGACTTCATTATATGCAAGACTGCCACCATGCGACCCCAACCAACCTCTGTTCTTCCCCCTATATCAGGCTTTGATACTTATCCAGGCCGCTCTTGGATTGCCCTGCCGTGTTCGCGCTCGCATTCGTGCCGCCACTCATGTTCATCATGCCCATTCCGCTACCGTTCATCGTTCTCTGCTGCTGCTGCTGCTGCTGCTGCTGCGCCATCATACCGCCCAAGTTACTGCCGCTCGTCGACCACGCCGAGGCGCTACTGGACTGCATGCCGCCAAACGCAGACGGCTTGCTTGCGCCGGCGCCGGGCGGCGGCGGCAGCGAGAACGACGACGTCTGGCTGGGCAGGGACGGTCGCTGCGGCTGGTGTCCGGTGGCCATTGACAGGCTCGCCATGGATGATGCCATGCTGCCGGCGCCGGCGCCCATGCTGCTGTAACTGGGCATGCTGGCGCCGCTCGTCGATGACCAGGGGTTGGGCGTGGCCGCGGCTGCAGCACCCCAGTTGATGGAAGACGGCGTGGGGTGTGTTGTAGCGCTGGCGGGCTGCGCAAAGGACGACGTAGAAGGCTGCAGCGGTTGGCTGTACTGCGTGGAGGATGGTGCCATGGGTTCGAACCGCGCGAGATCCGGCGTGATGGTGCGGAAGCTGGCGGGCTGCTGCTGCTGCTGCTGCTGCGAAAAAGACGAGCGTCCCCCGGACGCGGCCGGGCTGACCGGTGCTTGCGTCGACCAAGAAAAGGAGGGAGCCTGCGGGTTTATGGAGGGCTTGGCGGCCGCCGGTGCGACGGGGCTGGCTTGGGGCGCGTCCCAGCTGGCGAAGCCGTTGCTGCCGGGGTTGGGGCTACTGCCGGTGGCCTTGCCTTTAACGAGTGCCTCAAAGTCGTCGGCGGTTGCGCCGTTGGAGCCGCTGTCGAACGCGGTGCCGGTAACGCCGCCAAAGGCCAAGAAGTCCTCGTTGGGCGCCGCAGTGGCGCCGTTGGATGTGCCAGCGAGCTCCTGTAGTTTGCGCGTCTGTTCTTCCTCGACACGACGCGAAAGCGTCTTGATGAGGGCCATGAACGCCTGGAACTGTTTAAGGTTGAGCAGCGGGCCGAGACTCATGCTCCACAAGATCGGGAGGATATCCATGGCGACAAAGTCGGCGTCGGCAATGTCGCCGACGATGCCGAGAACATTAAGGGAAGCCATCATGACAGAGGGCTCTTTGGTCTTGATGACCTTGATGAGCGGCACAATCTTTTCCTGCATGGTGTACTTGTCCAACGCGGTGGAGGAAGATGTCTTCTTCTTCTCCTGCGTAAGGCCGCTGAGACCGTCGTCATCTCTTGAGCCATCGTTGGATCCGCCGCAGAGAATTACGAACGATTGCAGACCGCGGACCTTGATGGCTAGGCTGTTGGTTTTGCTGAAGACGGCGGCGACGATGGGAAATAACTCGTTCTTGATGGTGCTAAAGTCGAGGGCAGGTAGAACAACCGGCAGGCTGCGTAGGGCGGCGTCAACAATTGACGGTGTAGGACATTCTATGGCAGCAACAACAACAGGTAAAATATCTAATTTGAGCGATTAGCAGCTGTTATTACGAGCGCACTTTGTTACTAACCATCTTTGAATTCTTTGCCGTTGCAATTATTGGCCGCGGTTGACAGGTTTTCAAGAAATACCATAAGACCAGCATCTCGTGCGGCATCCTTTTCCTGTGTCTGTTTTGCGTTGGTGACAAAGATCTCCTTGAGCGCTGGGCGAACGCGCTCGCTGAAAGGTCGACGTGCGGATGGGAGAAGGTCGGCAATTTTGAAGACATTCTGAAGAATCAGAGAGAGAAGCTCTTTATCCTTGAGCTCGTCGAGAAGTGCCGGTAGAATCTTCTTCTCCATGACGGACTTTGGAAACGAAGGTAGTACCTTGTTCAGACCACGCAAGAACTGAGATTTTTCGTTGGGCGTTTTGGCGGGAAAGGAATCCAGGAATCGAATGGTCGACACGAGAATATTGTCAAAGTATTCGCTCTCTTGAAACTCCCGTGCTGTCATCCGCTGCGCAGGCCGCCGTGTAATGAGGCGTGGTAGCACATGGTTGGCGAGCTCCTTCGGCAGCGGACGCGAGCTAAGGAAGCTGTTTGACCCGGACGGGACCGTTGTCGAGGAGGAAAAAAGGCGTTTATATGTTGAGATGCTGCCATGACTCTCAAGCGGTGATTTGTGTGGGGAGTTGTAAAGGGCGACAGCTAGGAGGCCCAAAGAGAACATGTCAGCAGAGGACGTTAGGTTGTTGTCCATAACGAAGTCGGGGGAGGTGTAGTCTAGATTCAGTTGGACGTATTTGGGGAGCCGAGGGTCGAGATTGAGAACTTCATGGAGGCTGATGCCCTGTATCGAGGTTGGCTTATTGGAGCCGTCTGCCGGACTGCAGAATGAAAGGCCGCTTATTTTCCAATCAGACTGTCGACCGTTAGCTGTTGTCATACAATGGCTAGGTAGAGTTGGCTACCTTGGAATTAACCAGAATGGCCTCTGGAGTGAGATTGCCATGGACGAGACCGGCATTCTCGTGGAAGAATTCCAGAGCCTTGCTGATCTGCAAGAGACCTTTTTGAATCTCAAGCTCATCAATCTCTAGTTCCCTCCTGCGACGTACGCCGTCGGAGTCTTCAGTGACATAGCGGCTTGAGCGGCCACCCGGGCCACCCGTCCGTTCTTGCTCATCCTTTTCCTGCAGAAGACTTGCCAATGATGCTGTGACAGGTTCTGTGACGAATTGAAGCCCACCGCCTCTTGTCTCCTCCACAGGCTCGACGAGTTCGAGAATATTCGGGTGTCGTAGCTTGGCTAGGCTGGAGGCTTCCTTTTTCAGTCGCTCGACAACTTCTTCGACCGTCTTCTTGAAAGAGGTAGCCCCTGAGCGGCCCAGAGAGTTGCCATGAGCATCGAGCGACTTCTTGTCAAAGACGAAGACACTGTATGGCTTGCCGGTCGACTTCTTCTTTGCATCGTAGATTCGCCACGGGCCAGCCGTTGAGGTCGCGTTAGGCGATATTGTATAGTTGCCCGTGATGTTGGTAGCGGAAATCGATTTCAGCGCATTGGAAAACATCGTGTCGTATGGATGTTTGCGCGGCGCTTGCTTGTTGGTGTATTACAGCATGTCGGTTCGCGTCGCTATCGTGAGCCCGGCTCAGGGGAGCTCTTGCGACTGTCGCTGGTCTGAGCAGTGTGCAAGATGGAAACTTGTCGGATAGCTGGACGGATACAAAACGGTACAGTCGAAATAGAAGGCTACCTGCGCTACGGCAACCCCCGCGGTTGTTTCGTGGAACGGTGTGCTTGGATTGCGACGATGACGATAACCTTGGGCATGGGTATTTACGAACAAGTGGTTACAAGCGAGGCGCAGACTTGCTGGAGCCACATGTGGCGCAGCTTTCTACAGTGATGGGACATGGGATGGGATGGGAGGAGCACAAGGATACAACCACTGCTTTAAACCGGCTAACAAGGGATAGTTTTTCTTTTTTTTTTTTTCGAAAGCGGAAGCAGTATCGAAAAAGGAATAGAGAAAGTGTTGAGGTAATTGTTTCAGTATAACAATATCCATCGTCACCTGGGCGGAAGTGATGTACTCCGTGCCAACATTAATAATAAAGCTGTTGAACCGAACTCTGAGGCGCTAGCCTGTCGCCGAGATAGGGTTGCAGCGGGTAGCGGCGGGCTTTTCAGCACCGACAGCCACTAAAAAGGATTCACTTGTATCCCCCAGAGTCGACGCCCTTGCACCCCGGCTCCGGTACCGCACCGTGTCATTTCGTGACTTTCGACGGCGACCTCCACTCCGAGAACTTCTTCCCTACCCTCGCTCTCCCCAGACCCGTCCTGCGGCTGTAGCATCCCATCAATCTTTTTGCCCTTGCCGATAGGTACAGTTTGGTCAATCACTCATTCGACTCCGCGACTATACAATTCACAATGCGATCCGCTCTCAGAATGGGCTCTGCCCTCTTGCGTCCAGCCCCAATGCAGCGCGCCATGCCAATTGGCCGTTTCTACAGCCAGGTCGCCCAGCTTCGTGGTCTTGATGCCTCCAAGCTTAGCATCGTAAAGACAGATACCCCCAAGCCTCTTACCAGACCCGAAGAGCTTGTGTTTGGCAAGGAATTCACAGGTGAGGACATGGCATCCATGGGAGGAGTAAAAATCGGTAATCAGCTTACACCTAAATAGACCACATGCTCGCGATTGAATGGAACAACAAGCAGGGATGGCTGGAACCCAAGATTACGCCATACCAGAACCTCTCCCTCGACCCTGCCACATGTGTCCTCCACTACGCCTTTGAGTGCTTCGAGGGCATGAAGGCCTACAAGGACAAGAACGGTCGCGTCCGCCTCTTCCGCCCCGACAAGAACATGGAGCGTTTCAACAAGTCCTCGGCCCGCATCGCCCTGCCTACATTTGACCCAGATAGCCTGATTGAGCTTATCTCCAAGTTTGCGCAGCTCGAGTCGCGCTTTATCCCCGACCAGCGCGGCTACTCGTTGTACCTCCGACCGACTATGATTGGCACCCAAAAAACCCTCGGGGTCGGCACCCCCGGCTCCGCCCTACTTTTCGTCATCGCCTCACCCGTTGGGCCGTACTACCCCACCGGCTTCAAGGCCGTGTCCCTCGAAGCTACGGATTACGCTGTCCGCGCCTGGCCCGGCGGCGTCGGCGATAAGAAGCTCGGCGCCAACTACGCCCCCTGTATCGTGCCCCAACAGGAGGCCGCCAGCCGCGGCTTTCAGCAGAATCTTTGGCTCTTTGGAGAGGAGGAGTACGTCACCGAGGTCGGCACCATGAATATGTTTGTCGCCATCAAGGACAAGGCCACGGGCCAGAACGAACTCGTCACCGCGCCCCTCGACGGCACCATCCTGGAGGGTGTCACGCGCGACTCGATCCTCGGCCTCGCCAGGGAGCACCTTGCGCCCGCTGGGTGGAAGATCAGTGAGCGCAAGTATACTATGCAGGAGCTCTACGATGCGGACAAGGACGGCCGTCTTCTCGAGGCCTTTGGTGCCGGCACTGCCGCAATCGTCAGCCCCGTCCGCAAGATTTCTTGGAAAGGCAAGATGGTCAACTGCGGTCTAAAGGACACGGAAGAGTCGGGCGAGATTGCTATGCAAATGAAGGATTGGATCGAGAAGATCCAATATGGTGATAATGAGCATGAGTGGAGCTACGTTACCCCTCAGTAAGCGCATGTCGGCGTAGAGGGAGAAAAGGTAAAGCGGTACATAGACTTGTTTATTAGAAATAGACTGAAATTAAAGCTGGGCTGGTCTACAAGCTAAAGAAGGAAGTGCTGCGGGTTGCTGTTAAGAATCATGATTCTATCTGAAACCATTGATGGAATTTAAGTCTTCGCAATACAAAAGAAAAGAAAAACGAGCTTGAAATCATATACAGTGTTGAGTAGCGTCCGACCCAATGATCTGGGATATTAGCCGCCTCTATTCCTAAACTCAATGCCATGTCCTCCTCTAGACGCGCATCCGAAACTCTCACTTCTTGCTCTGAGACGCCGTGGGGTCGGGCAGAACACCCTCAGCCTCTAATCTTCTGCGAGCCTCCTCAAGAGCCCAGGTAGAGACGCTGTGTAAATGGTTAGCAACTGCGATACGTGTCTCGCCAAAATGGCGCAAGGTTCGCCACGCCTCCCCACGCCTCCCCGCGCCGCGTCCCTTCCATCGAGACTGCGACCCCCGCAAGGGATACAGAATTTCCCGAATTGATGTATCCTCCTCAACCAAGAGCGCGGCATGACGTCGTCTCGTAACCCTTGCAGAAAACTCACCTAGTGTCAGGCTTGAAGGCAAGGGCCACGCCGGCCACGACCAGGCTGCCGCAAAAGATGTACATCGGCCACTCCCAGCCTTCGGGCTCGAGCTTCTCGCCGGGCTTGATGCCCCAGAGCCAGCCGCTGGGGGGCTCAAACTGCGACTCGTTGCCGTGGCCGCCACCGCGTCGGTTGGCGCTGGCGGAGAAGCTTCGCACGGCAGTGACGGGTTGGCGAGCGCACCGGACCGCCCGAAGCGGCGCTATCGAGTGACGGAGGATGGCCATCGTAGAATGTGTATGTGTCTTTGGAGGATGGGCTTTCTCGGTATCGCTGGGGTATTCGAGACGCCGATTTGGGGCGTCAATGGCTGGGGTTTTGGCTTTGAACTCGGGGTTGATTGAATGCTCGACTTCTTTGCCGGGGTCATCGTCGTGCCTTGGGGGAGATACCGGGTCCATAAAGTCACGTGCACCGCTGTCGCCCCAATCAGCCGCCTCGATTTCAACTACAGACCCACTTATCAGCTTTACACCCAGTTCGCAGGTTCTGGCGCGCCAAAAACTGGTCGATGGCGTCAAAAATTATGATTCCTGGACTCAGATTGGTTACGCTGCGAGCGCCATCTGACCATCAGTTGCCACTACTGCGTAATGCGCTGATCCAGAGGCTTGCCAAGGTACGCCTTCTCAGTTCTCCGGACAGTCGATACTCGTCTCCAGCCCCAATCGCGACTGCCGCAATGGCCTAGTTATGGGAGCGTTTCAATGGCTTGCGCGTGTATCTTCTAAAGTCAGTCATTTGTCGGTAACGCGGCTCTTCTAGGATGACGGGAAACCCGCGACAGCCTCATGATGAAGCAGGTGGCGGTGGACCAGTAGAAGTCAAGGCCCCAGTGCGGCCTCACCTTCCCTGCTCAGCCCTGCAGAGTTTGGATGAACAGGACAGCTTGCGGGAATCTTCACCTGCCTCACCTATAACACCCAAACGACCAAGCCTTCGAACTGCCCGGCCCGGTCTTGGAAGTCGAACAAGCTCCACGACTAGTCTTCTCAAGCTGAACAACTTGCTGCCCAGGAAAGAGGACCATGGCTCCGATACATATGGCGTCCGCGAGGTGCGAGACGGATTCTTTGATGCCGTCTTTCTCAAAGCACCACGTTTGCCGTGTGAAGAGGGTCTCGAAGCTCTTCGGGCTACCTTGCCTGCTGCTTTTGATCGTCATCATCCTCTCACGATAAAACATTTCTTCCCAAACCAGTGGCGCGAGCTTAAATATGTGGCTCATCGCGTTTTGACCACAGACGCAGGTATTAAATTGCTGAAAGTATTCATTGCGTATGTCATTGCGTATGTTATCTGCCTTGTGCCAGTTCTTCGTCACTGGCTAGGCGACCGACACTATATTGTGGCAGTATCCGTGATTCTCAACCACCCTGCGCGAACTGTCGGGGCTCAACTCGACGGCGTCGCATTCACAGTCCTGGGTACCACGCTTGGAATAGCATGGGGTACTCTGGCGCTGCTTCTATCGACATCGACACTCGCGGCGAGCGCCGGATATGGCGGAGTCTTAGCTCTTTTCCTCCTAGTATTCATCTCCGGCATGGCCTGGGTTCGTGCATTCTTTGTCAGATTTTACCAGGCAGTCTTGACGGCTGGCATTGCCGTCATTTATACGACACTTTCCGAGACTCATAGCACCATGATTCCCTGGCCAAAATTCCGAAGCTATGCCGTTCCCTTTCTCCTGGGCCAAGCAATTGCACTCATAGTGAATGTTTTGATTTGGCCTGATGGAGGGGCTCGGCCCCTTGCACTTGCATTGCATCGAGCATTTGGACTTGTGGGAGAAGCTCTGGAAAGTCCCCAATCAAGAAACGTCAGACTTCGGAGGCAGTTGTCAAAAACATTCGTTGATCTATCGGAAGCCTATCGCGATCTGGTTATTGATACCTCAGTCTCACGATTTAAGCCAAGGGATGTAATCGAGCTGCGTAACTTGATACAAGCCGTTGTACGCGCCCTGCTATCCATGGATGCCGAGCCGCCTTCCCTGGAGGAGCTGCAGAGCAAGACTACGAATGACAGCGAGAAGAAACAAGGGAATGGAGACAACGACGGGGGCCGGCACGCAGACCATGTGATGCGAGTGTTAGCAGTACCAACACAGGATCTTGTCGCCTGTACACGTGAAGGCGTTCTCAGATGCGACGCAGCGTTGATGGACCTCTCAGGCCACCGAAGGTCAATCGGCCCATCCGCAGACGCCTCATCTGACACTGCAGCGTCGGAAATCCAGCTTGGGCAGACAATTACCGCCTTCGACACGGTGGAATCCTCGCTCCTGCAGTCAGCCAGTCTCCCGGACTCCGCAGTCTACGACTCTGAGATTGCGCAGCTCTTTGTATTTACGCGGCACGTCCGCGAAGCTGCCGCAGCAGTGCATCTCCTCCTCCGCCATGTGAGTGCGATGGAGGCGGCGCCGCGGTGGCCGCGTATTCAATTGCCGTCTTACCCCCTGCACAAGGCTATCTACCGGACGAATGCTCAGATACGGCACGACCGCGGCGGCGTCGTCGCGGGCTCGTACGATGCAACCTTTGGCGACATTGCTCGACTGTTGGATACGATCAAGTGTAGCGCGCATGAGCCCACGGGACGCACACCGGCCAGCACAGGGGATGTTGATGCCCCGCTGCGTCCCGAAACATCCAACGCATCCGGGACCGGACGGCCCATGAACAGCAGTGACGCAAAACCAAGCGGCGGCGGCGACCGCGACCGCGACCGCGGCGGTAGCAAAACCAAAGCGCGGTACCAGATCTGGCGCAGCCTGTATCGTTTACAGGGCCCCGAGAGCAAGTACACCCTCAAGGCGTGCTTGGTGATCTCGCTGCTCGCTGTGCCCTCATACCTTGACAGCAGCAAGCGGTGGTGGGATGGATATGATGCGTGGTGGGCTGTCGCCATGAGCTGGGTCGTCATGCATCCACGCGTCGGCGGCAACCTCCAGGACCTGCTCAACCGATCCTGCCTTGCCGTCCTCGGTGCCGTCTGGGCCGGCGCCGCCCACGCCGCCGCCGGCGGGAACCCGTTCGTCCTAGCCGCCTTTGCCGCCGTCTACATGCTCCCCATGTTATATCGCTACGCGCTCAGCTCCCACCCGCGCTCTGGCCTGGTCGGCAGCTTGTCCTTTACCGTCGTCTCGCTCAGCCTCCTCGACGACGTCGGAAACACCGCCTCTGCCGCCTCCGACGCCACCTGCCGGGGCCTCGCCTTCTTCGTCGGCACAGCCGCGCCGATGGTCGTCAACTGGGCACTGTGGCCGTTCGTCGCGCGCCACGAGCTGCGCGCCGGCCTGTCCGCCATGCTCTTCTTCCTGAGCGTCACCTACCGCAGCACCCTCGCCACCTACCTCGACTTCGACGACAGGCGGCCCCCCGCCCCCGCCGACCTCGACCGCTCCGAGCGCCTCGAGGGCCGCCTCCGCGAGGGCTTTCTCCGCGTCCGCCAGCTGCTCGTCCTCACCCGCCACGAGCCCCGCCTGCGCGCCCGGTTCGACCCCCTACCCTGGTCCGCGCTCGCAGAGGCCTGCGAGCGCTTCCTGGACCACCTCATCGCCGCGCGGCAGGCCGCCCTACGCCACCACCACGGCGCAGGCGCAGGCGCAGCAGCAACAGCAGCCGCGGTCGAGACGCGGTTGCTGCCGCTGCGCCGCGATGCCGTCGCCGCCGTGCTCGCGACGCTGTACGTCTTGGCCGGGGCGCTGCGCGCTCGCCGCCGCGTGCCCCGGTACCTCCCCAGCGCCGCCGCCGCGCGCAAGGCCCTGCTCGTGGGCTCCGACGCAGCTGAAGAGGCCGCCACAGCCACGGCGGCGGCGTCAGGCGGCGACGAGGCGGTCATCACCGCGGCACATCACAAGTGGAGCGACATTTACCGCTTCTCGTACAACCAGAGTCTAACAGGCTGCGTTGTGCAGCTGGAGGAGATGGAAAGGTACACGAAGCTCATTGTAGGCGAGCAAGGGTATGTTCCTCATGATGAATTCCGGGGTTGGAAAGTTTAGTCGTTGCTGACCCTGATGCAGATTCGATGACCGATTTAGCATGTAGGCAATAGCAGCATCACATGAAAACCCGGCGGCTATAACAACTGGGAAGAACGCGTGCTTCTGTTTGTTGCAATGTTTACCCTACTAGTTCTGATATTCCAAACAATACCACCGAGAAAACCAACAATAGATATGCCCAAAATGTAATACTCCAATACTGGTGCTAATCCCAACGACGAGTAGAATAAACTCTGGAAAATAACCATAACCAAAACTCCGATACAAATGCTTCAATACGCCCCATTCGTCATCTCATTAATGATGTCCCTTGTGATCAGCCTATCTTTGAGTAACGTTCTCTCCCCGATTCGCGCCTTTCTGGGCGATGGACGCCGGTTCTCTTTGCCGGGCGCCATTGTTGTTGGTTTTTTGGCACATGGCGACTTCTTTTTGTGCATGTGCGGCGACACTGCCTGAGTACCACCCATGCTTGTTGCCTGGGTGCCAGGCTCTTCAAAATAATGACTGTCAAGGGAGTCGGCTGGTAGATTGTAGATCCAATCGCGCTGTTCCATCAGTGCCACGAAGCGACTGAGCATGTTCTCCTTGTTGCTGACATTGCTACCGCTTAATGTGCTCTTGCTGCCGATGACAAGAAGCTTCGTTTTGGCGCGGGTAAAAGCAACGTTGATGCGCCGCCAGTCACGTAGCAAATCGCCAATGTTGCATGCGTCGTTGCTGCGCACCAAACTCAAAACGATAACCTCCTTGTCTCGGCCCTGGAATCGATCGGTGGTATGCATCTCCACTCCAGGATAGCCCTTCAATTTGTCCTTCAACAGAAACAGCTGCGATCTGTAGTGAGTCATGACTCCGACCTCGCTCGCGGGAATGCCAACCGTTAGAAGGCTCTCAACTAGCTGCGAGACAATCCGAATCTCTGCGTAGTTGACGATGCGTTTTCCATGCGCCTCTTCACGAGCAGCGGGCTGAATAGTGTCAGTATTGACGAAGCGGACCCGCGCTTCGCTTTCCAGAAGGTCATACAGCCAGCACTGGGACGGGACAGGCCCTTTGCAAAACGACCGAGGCGTTCCAGGGAGGAGCACAGTTGAGGCGTTGTGGTGTCGCTGGGTGAGGGCCCTCATATTTGGGACATGAAGCTTCCTTTTTCGCAACTGTTCAGTGCCACAAACAAGTTTGCCATCGTAGATCAAGGTATTGCTTAGGGCCATGATGTCTTCACACATTCGGTATTGATGTGCTAGGTTGACAACAGAGTCGGGATGCGCGTCAGAGAGTAGCTTGAACAGGCTCACATCAAGACCACCCTGGCGTGCCGTTTCATTCTTTACAACCGGCGGGAGTTGGTTGTGATCTCCAACAAGTACAAATGTCTTGGCCATGCGGATCGGTCCAGCGCAAATGGGAAGCGTAATTTGGGAAGCTTCATCGACAATACAGTAGTCAAACGCGCGCTCCTGAAATACGGGATGGTTGATGCCCAAACAGGTTGTCGCTACGACCGGGCTGCCGTGCCAAGCGTCCTTGATCTCCTCAAAGGTTTTCATGGGCTGACCTGCGAGAGTCGCAAATTCTTGCACTTCGGGGTGAACCTTGGCTGGCGCTCCGAGTCGCAAAATCTTCATCTTGTCCGACTTGAGTTTCAACAAAATGTTGTCAACAGCCGTGTGGGTGTGCGATGTAAGCAGCACACTCTTGCCCTGGGAAGTGAGAGCGCGAATAATGTGAGCAATTGTTGTAGTTTTCCCTGTTCCTGGCATGCCCAAGACTAGAGCGTAATCCTGTGCACTCATGACCTTTTCGATAGCCTTCTTCTGATCAACGTTTAAGCTTTCTCCATCAGAAACGGTGGACGGGGTCGGAATGTGCTTGAATCGAGGGGCTTCTAGGTCGACGATAAGCTCCCTAATGCGTCTTGCTTCGGGGAACTGATTGTTCATGATCTGTACGATGTTGTTCCTCACAGTCGCCATACCGTTGCTGAATTCGTCTTGGTCGAGGCGATATCGTATTGGTGCCGCCTTAATTCGGCCTTGACTCTGGTCCACAGAGGCGCCTTCCGGAGCGACCTCCATGATGCTGGCAAATACTTGATTATCAAGCTCGTCAAACCCGGGCTGGCGAATGCGACTGTTGTGAAGCCGCCTGTCCACCGCGACACTGATTCTCTGCTTGCGCGATGCTGTGACGTAGCCAATGGCCAGGGCGAAATGGCCCTCCTCATCGGACACCACAACCGGCTCACCAACGCCGATCTCGGATTCTAGAAAGGAGAAGCCCGGCTCAGGCCTCCTCTTGATGAACGTGTAGTGAAAGCGGTTGATACGTGGCGTGTCCGAGTCTACTGAAGCAGAACCCTCCTCAATGATGACATCGGCAAAGCATCGCGACTTCTTTTCTCGTTCGTTGCTGGTCATTGTCCACAGCTCTCGCTTCGTCTTTTGGCTCTCCTTTTCCTCCATTGTAAGTAAATTCTCCCATTTGACAAAAAACTCTTGGTGGCGGGGAGTGAGATGCTGCACAAGCTCGTCAAACTTGTCATTCATGCCACTGGATTCGCCATCACCGTTATCCGCCAGGCGGTGATATACAAAACAAGACGGCTTGGCATAGCACCGCCCGCACATGTGCTTGCTTTTCAGCATTGGAGGTAGCTGGACGCTGCGTTCGCGAATGTAACAGGCGAGCTGGTTTCTTTGCATAATCATGTGTCGAAGCTCATGCCGGACTGCAGGGATTCTCATTGTCTTGGAGGTCTCCATGTAGTAGAGCACACCATAGGCAATGTCAATGTCATATCGATCGGATAGTAACAATGTGTAGAGAGCAGTCTGTGCCATGTGACTGCTGCTTGTATTCCGGCCGGTTTTGACCTCGAATGGAACTGTAAACGTTCGCGATTGTTTGCCATCCATCATGTTTACTTCAACGGTTGCATCAATGTTGCCTTTGAGGCCATACATGGGCGACCAGACATGCTCTTCAATGTCGAGTAATTTTGTGACAGCCATGGTTGCCTTCTTGCCGTTTCGGTCTTCCACAACAGCATCGTTCTACTGTACGTTAGCAGGAGGATTGGCCAAAACCAGGCGTACTTACATTTGGCTGCGAAGAAACGAACGACTTTGCCCAGTAGCTCAGTTCCATCATTTTGGACTGCAAGTGTTCCCTTGCACTGGGAAACCCAACCTTGATGGTGTACAGTTCTTCGACATGCTTCTCTGTAATCTTCTCGATCAACTGATGAAGGAAGGGAAGGTCCCATCGATTCGCCAGGAGGGCATCTTGAAAGATTTCGTGGAGCATCGTTCCATATACCAAGGGCGCGGACGCCTCGCTAGTAGCTTTGACTCGGTCTTGCAGAACGGCACGGCGCATGCAGCCAAACGAGTCGGCAACCACGGTAGCAGAGACAAGTTGATCTGGATGAAGGATAAGGAGGTTTTGGGCGTCGTCCACGACACATTGCCCTTTGGCAGAAAAGTCGCCAATGATATGTACGTAAGACTTGGCATGAGCTGGCGTGTCGTACCATGCGCCGCGGAGTTGAACTTGGCGTGTCACTTGAGAGTTATCTGCCTTGATCAAGAGGATCTTCAAGAGTCAGCGGCAACCAGTATCGCGAAGCTGAGGACACGTACCTTTTCAGGCCTCGTCACGTTATACTGGTCGATGTATTCGCCATCCAGCACGCTGGTTATTAAATACCTTTGGATGGTCTTGTCCTTTTTGACGCGCTACTTTTCCACTTAGCAACAGAGTGTACAAAGGGGTCAGCAGTAACTTACGCCAGCATCGGCTTTGGCCCGTTGGAGTGATTGTGTCGCTGCCAGCTCGACAGCCTCGAAGTCTATGTCTTCAGCGAAATCATCGTCGAATTCGTCATCCAAGTCTTTCGGGGCTGCGGCCGGCTTCCTTTGGATAGTAGCGGGCTTTGTTGGTACCACAGCCAAGACTGGTTTTTGTGATAGCTTGACCAGCTCTTCGTTATCGAACAGCTCATCATCTACATCGCCAAAGTCATCCGATTCCGGGTCCGCCGGCATAGCAGCCGCGGGCGTGCCGGCTTTAGGCTTTATCGGAGTATCCTGGGTCGCGGGGGCAGTGGTTGTGGTTAGTTCGAGCTCGATAAGCGCGTCGTCGTCAAACTCATCATCGCCATAGTCGGAAGAATCTCTGGAAGCTTCTCCGCCATCCGCTTTGCTCGGGGCGTAGGCAGGAGACTTCCCCATTAGGACTTGGCTTTTCCTGTTGGCTGACGGGGACTCGACAGAATGGTGGGCATCACTGAAACTGTCCTGTTGTATGCTGCTAGTGACTGTACTCAGGAGAGCAGATACAAGAGACGATTTGGAGGCCGCTTCGAGGTCTCGCTGGTCTTGGGCAAGCTGACCGCCTGACTTGGACTTTTCGAGCTTTCTTCGCTTAGGCCAATTTAGCCCACAACTAGCAACACGACGCATGTTGAGGCCTCCAGGTTGTGACACGGATTGCTTGTTCGGTTGGGGAGAAGAGGAGACCATGAGCTGGGCTAGGACGGGATGTGCGATTGGATTTATTTGGTTGGCAGGACTGGCGAGAGAGAACCTGTCCCAGAGCTCGAGCGTCGGGTCTGGATTTGGGGAGCGCAAGGCGGTTGTCAGTCTCTTGATGTTGACGGCGGGTGCGCTAGGCTTATCAACAGCGGGAGAGGAAATCGGAGACGAGCTTCTGGCACGCTTCTTGCCCTTGCGGCCGAGCATTGGGGACAGGCCGGAGCCATAGCTGCTGGCTTGCTTGTTGTCCCAGAGGATGCGGTCATTGGGGGAGGCATCCTTGTCCGTGTCTTCTCCATTGGGGAGGGGCTCCAGGTCGCGCCAGTTCAATCTCGTGACAGGTGTTGACTGGTCGGCAGGGGCAGGCCTGGACTGCGGCTGGGGGGTGGCGCGGCCCAGTTGAAGGGGGTCGTCGTCGGGCTGAGCTTCGTAGCGAAACTTGCTGAGCTTCGTCCTTGTGGCCTCGGATGCGGGGATCGGTGGTTTGGGCTTTGGAGTGTGGTATCCGTTTGGGTGGCTATGTGATCTCTGCCATGGTGATCGGTTATGCTGTTGGGCGAACGGTTAGCGATGAAGCTTGAGGGGGAGGATTGGAGATTTGCCTTTGCTATTCCTCGACTATCGGAATATGATTTTTGAAGCGGCATGATTATTGCAAATCATGACGTTGCACTGACGGGGAGGAGAGGGGAGGAGAATGAAGAATGAAGCCAAGAGCCAAGCCAATTGGATGTTTGGACAGGACGTTGTGGCCAAGACGGGGGGGGGGGGGATTGATTCCAAGTGGAAATAGCTTAGACGCGTTGAGCGGTCTTGTTAGTAGTTAGTTACCACCGCGTTTCGCCTAGCAACCAGGCCACGACGCGACTACAGCTAAAGTGCCAGGGAGTTTAGTGCATGTACATAGGGGATGCCTACCTACCTTAGTACCTACAGTGGGTCGACAAAAGTTCCAATCAATTCGCTTTTAGCGCCTTATAACCTCCTTTTACTATAAACTTTAGAGCGTTAAAAAGCAGCTAAATTAATAAATATAATTTTAAGAAAAAAGCTATACATTATTATTTATATAAATTCAGTTCCTACAATTTTAGTATTTCGTATACTAACTATTAGCGGCAATAATAGCCTTAAGACAATAAATTATTAAAAATAAAAAGCGTTAGAGAAGCTTATCTTTAAATTCCTCCTACGCCTTAATAGCTATAATAACTAATTTTTAAATAGTAGAATCGTTTTTAAGTATATTAGATAATTCTAAATACCTTTTATAAATTTTTTCCTTTAATAATTTCTATACGTTTTTAATTAGGTTAAGATTAAGTAAATAAGGTAGCTACTCTACTAAAGTTATACTATTTTGCCTAGCCTATTCCTCTAACTATACTTTAACTATTTAAGCCGTATAGGTTAGAGTATTATTTTATATAAAGAAATAACTAGGCTCTATAATTATAAGTAAATTCTCCTATAAACATTAAAGGATCTAGTGGCTTATAACACTACTATATAGTAATAATATATTACTAAGTAATAGTACTAGGCTAGTTCGTTATATACTTATAAACCCTACTTAAAATATTTAAGAATAATAAGTTAGTTTTATTTAGCCTTAAATATTCTTTTTATTTAATTAGTTTTAGTATATAATATTAAAGGGTAAAGTTATTATAGTTTAAAGTTATATACTTTTTAATAAAATACCTACTATTTATACTCTCCCTAACTATATATAATTATTATCTTATTAGAAAATATCTATATAATAGTAGCTTATCTCTAAGGTATAGTAGAATCTATTTCTTAGATAGTAAATTAGGTCGAATATATAAAAGTACTAATAAGTAGTATTATAAGTTATATTAAGAGATTACTCCTAATAGTTAAACTATTACTTAGATTAATTAATAGAGATCTAGTCTAGCTATCTATTAGAAATCCCCTTCTCTATATACCTATCCTATCCTCTACTATAACGTCCTAGCTTACTAGCTTATATTAAGGCTATAATCCTTCTTTAGCTTACTAGCTTATATTAAGGCTATAATCCTTCTTTAGCTTACTAGCTTATATTAAGGCTATAATCCTTTCTTAGCTTACTAGCTTATAGTGCTCTTATAATCCTACTATAGTTATATAACCTTTTATCCTAACTAGGCGCCCTATAGGCGCCTCGCCTAGCCTCCTCTTTAGGCTGCCCTATATCGCCTAGGATTATTTATAATATTATACTCCTCCTTTATTAGACTTACCCTTAAGGCTACTAAGTTCCTTTTCTAGTAGGTTATAACTTCCTTTCTATATTATTATATTCTAATGTTATATTAAGTCGTATTAAGAAACCCTACTTATAGAAAAGTAATAAGTGTAACGTCCTAAAGGCCTTTATTACCTTAAACGGTTTTAATATAGACATACCTTATTCCTATTACTTTAAATATAAAAAGGAGTACTATTTTATAGATAGTAAAACGCGTTATAAGTAGTATATTAGCTATAGTCGCTCTTATAATAGTATAATAGTAGTATCTTCCTATAGGTCCTCCTATTCTTTTTAGGTCTCCTATAGTAACTACTAACCCTAGGGTAGTAAACTATCTAATAGCCTAATAGAAAAAACTAGACGAGGATAAGGAAAAGGTAGAAGATTATTTACTAGAGCTATAGTCTTAACTTTCTTAAACAGTATATTATTTAGTATAGATCTAGAAAATTTACTATTAGGTAAAGGATAAGAGTTATAAATTATTTAAACATAGGATATAGGAGCTAGATATAATAGTGGCTTATCTCTAAGGTATAGTAGAATCTGTTTCTTAGATAGTGAGTTAGGTTAAATATATAAGAGTGTAATAAGTAGTATTATAAGTCACATTAGAAGGTTACTCCTAATAGTAAGACTATTATTTAGATTAATTAGTAGAGATCTAGTCTAACTATCTACTAGAAATCCCCTTCCCTATATACCCGTCCTATCCTCTACTACTCTATAGTGCTCTCTTACTTAGTATACTCTATACTAAGTACACTAATTATATAGATTATACTAAGTAGTTATATAACTATATCCCTCTTTCCTAACTAGGACATCCTTCCTTACGTCACTACCTATAGCCTCCTCCTCTAGCTAGGCCTCTATATCCGTAATACAATACTCCCTCTCTATTAGTCTTATCCTTAAGGCCACTATAATAGGCCTCTATGTGACTTATCTATTAGTGCGTATTTTTCTCCTTTTTATCCTTCTTTCTCCCCTCACTATAGTCTAACTATATCTAACGCTCGTATTAGTAAATCCTATCGTGTTACTTAATTCTATATAAGGAATATAGTAGGTGTACTTTATAAGTTTATCGATAATAACTAGTATACTATTATAGTATACCCTAGTTATAGGTTCCTTTAACTTTAGTAATTTAATAATAAAGTCTATTATAATAGTTTACTATACTCTTTCTAGTAGTAGTATTAGTTATAGTTCTCTATAAGGCGTATATTATACTACTTTAGCTTTATTATAGATGTTATAGTTTTTAATAACTTCCTATATAATCTTTCTACTTCTAGGGAAGTTATATAATCTTTTTAATCTATTAATTATTTTCCCTACACCCTAATGTCTATATAATAGGTGTTTATATATCTCTTTAATAAGCTGCTTCTAGAGTGTACTAGGAATATACTAGTGTTCTTAGAATAAATAGTTATTCCTACTCTTAGTTATAAACGGTTTTATTTCCTAATTATCTAGGTAGCTATTATTTCCTATATATAATATAATACGTTATATCTATATATCGTCTAGCTTAACTTACTAGGTTGTATTAATTTCTTATATACCTAGAATAAGGTTCCTATCTTTATTATACTTAAGTAGTAGATTCTTATTTAGTACTTCTATTAATTTTAAGTCTTTATATTAACTAAGAGCGTTAGCTCTACTATTAAGTAATCCTTTCTAATATAGGATCTTAAAATTATAATCTATAAGGGTTTTATACTATCTAATCTATTATTTATTTAAATCCTTTATAGTTATAAATAAGGTTAGGTTCTTATAATTAGAATAAACCTTAACCTTATAGTTTATACCTACTAAATAGTATTACTATTCTTTAAATACTTAAATAATAGCTATAAGTTCTTTATTATATATACTATAGTTAAGTTCTAGTCTATTAAGTTTCTTTAATAAGAATATAATAGGATAGAGTCTTCTTTTACTATCTCTCTATTCTAACTATCCTTTAATCGTATAGTTAGATATATTAGTCTTAACTTTAAAAGGTTTATTTAGATTAGCTATAAGAAGAACTAACTCTTTTAGGATTTTATTTTTTAGGTCTTAAAATACCTTAGTTTCTACTTCTATCTATTTAAACTTATAATCCTTCTTTATAAGGTTAGTTAAAAGAATAATAATTTCCTTAAACTTATAA
Organism: Cordyceps tenuipes; assembly: GCA_025583755.1. Taxonomy (NCBI): domain Eukaryota; kingdom Fungi; phylum Ascomycota; class Sordariomycetes; order Hypocreales; family Cordycipitaceae; genus Cordyceps; species Cordyceps tenuipes. The sequence goes on from JANZYN010000035.1 coordinate 20,632, forward strand.
ATAAACTTATAATAGAAGTTAGTAAATCTAAGAAATCCTTAAACTTCCTTAACGTTTATAGGTTCTAGCTAATTTCTAATATTTTTAATCTTAAATAGACTTATCCTAATTTATCCTAGTATAATTTTATATCTTAGGAATTTAACTTTCTATTAATAAAACTTACTCTTTATCCTTTTAACTAAGAGCTTATTATCTTATAATATTTATAGTACCTTATATATATACTTTTTATATTCTTCTAATATATTTAAGTAGATAAGAATATTATTTAGGTAGATAATAATAAACTTATTAATTTATCCTTTTAGTATTATATTAATTATAGTTTAGAAGGTTATAAGTACGTTTATAAGTCTAAAAGGTATTACTAGATATTTAAAGTACTCTTTTATAGTTTAAAAGGCGGTTTTCTATTTATAACTAGCCGCTATATAGATAAGGTTATAAGCCCTTTTTAGGTTAAAGGTAGTAAACTATTATACTTACCCTAGTTAATTATAGATCTCTATAATAAGTAGTAATAGGTATTAGTTCTTAATTATAATCTTATTCGTTTTTTAAAAGTTAATGTATAGTTATAATTCTCTATTTTTCTTTAGTACCTATAGGATTAAGTGTCCTACTAGGGACTTTAATAGTCGTATATATCCCTTTAGTAGTATTTCCTCTAAATACTTCCTAAGCGCTTTATCTTACTCTAGATTAGTAGGATAGACTTTATTAAACGTTAGTTCTTTACTAGGCTAGAATTTAATCTTATAGTCCTAGTACGAATATTCTAGTAGTCCTATTTCTAGCTCTCTACTAAATAGCTTACTATACTTTAAGTATTCTTTAAGAATCTTTATTATATTAGCCTATAACTCTCTAGCGATTATATATAGTCCTAGAGGTTAGTTATAATTTAATAAAAATGCCTTTCTTTAGCTACTCTTCTTATTATAATTATATCCTAGTATATCTTACTAAAGTTAACTAGTTCTCTAGTTAACTCTAAGATTACTTACCTATAACTAAAGTATCCTTAATATAACGTTATATTTTAAGATCTCTATAATATCTAAAGAGAGAGTATAGTTCTTACCTTAGATAGAAATAGGAAGTTATATAGTTTTTTAATCTACTACTCTATAGCTATACTTAATAGCTTCTCCTTCTATGTTTATAAGTTAGTAGGGCTTATTTTTCTTTTTCTAAAGTAATCGTAATTTATTAACGAAATTTAGTAAGATATAGTTTCTTTATACTCTACTATTAATTATTACCTAGATTCTTTTCTTTTAAATAAGGATTTTAACTATAAAGTATATAGTACTATTAACGTTTATAGTATTTAGAGACCTATTAGATCTCTATTAATAAATTAGTCCCTCTAGTAGTAACGGCTATCTTTTCCTAATTTCTATTTATTAGTCTTTTACTTAGATAGGTAGTTATCCTATTAGCTTTAATTCTTACCTTTATTAATACATTCCTTTTAACGCTTATATTAGTAATAGTCTTCTAACTATTCTATTAGAATAGGGTTATAGTTTAGTTACTTTCCCTTTATATTAATCGAGCTTAGGCTAAGTAAGCTTCTCTCTATTATATAGTTTCCTCCTTCCTTATATTATAAGGTTATAGCTCGAATAGTATATAGGTTTTTATCCTTAATATAATAATAACTTCCTTTATTCTTTTATAGAACGATTTCTAAGGTGTTTCTTTTTTAGATTCCCTAGTGTTATAGATCTATTTCTAAGTATAGTCTATATCTAGTAAAGTGTAGTTCCTTTAGAAACTATCTATATTCGAGCTTCTTCTAGAGGTGTCGTCTATAACTATTATAGTAGTATAAGGCCTATAAGATTATAGTATATTCTTAGTACAATATGCTTATTATAGGATGTTTTCTTATATAATAGGTCTCTTTTACTACTAGTTAGTAGACTAGGTTGAAGAGTACTATTAGGTCTAATGCGTTAGTACCTTAGAGGGTAACTATAATAGGTTCTAGATCTCCTCTTCCGCTTATTAGCGCGCTTTAAAGCGTACTACTAGATTCTTCTAGTGTCTTATAGAAGATTCTCTTCTATTCTATATTAGGGACACTTAGAGTAATAAAAGCGTCTTCTAACTCTAGCTAGTTAGTTTAAGTAGTCTTTAGTTTATAGGGGTACTACCCTAATCCTTCTTTATTAGATTTATAAACTAAGTATATATCCTTATAATATACTAAGAAGTATAGATAGTTGTGTGTTTTATTATTCTAGTGTCCTTTAGGAGTAGTAAGGATATACTTAGTATCCTCCTATACGTTTAACTCTAGGGTTAATATATAAGCTAGTAGCTAGGTTCTATATTCTTAATCTTCTTTAGGTAATAGTTATATATTAAAATTCTAGTCTTCGTTTAATATTACTTTATTATATTCTATAAAGTAGTTACTATCTAAAAAGTATTCTTTACTATTAGCTATACTAATATTATATATTAGTATATTCTTATAATTTACTATACTAAGCTTTTTTCCTTCTCTAACTAGCTTTTATAGTTTCTTTAGGGCTCTATACTTATTTATAAAATACCCTTTCTTACTATAGTTATAGTAAGTCTTATTTTTCTCTTTATTAGTAGTATTAAGTTCTATTAGTCCTATATAGTAACTATAAATAGTAGAGGTCTTTTATAGTTTACTAATATTTAGTTTATTAAACTTTCTATATAGTCTATAACTAAGTCCTTCCTTTTATTCTTAATATCTTTTATATAGGCGATTATCTACCTTAATAACTAGCTCTATAAAGTTATTAAATTACTAAGGCTATAGTTCTCTATAAATATTATCCTTTAGCTCTTCTTTTAATCCTTAGTAGTAAATTTCTATCTTAGGTTTATTATCCTAATTAAGTTTAGATATAATCCTTTTAAATTCCCTAGTATAATAAGCTATAGATCTAGTCTACTTAAGCTAAAAGAGCTATTATATAGCCTCCCTATACTTATCTAGGTTTCTAAAGGTATTAAGGAGTTACTTTTTAAAGTTATTATAGTCTCTAAATACCTAGATTGTTTTAGTGTTTTGTTTAGTATTATCTTTCCCCTCTAAGTAGTTATATAGTATAGGCTTTTACTATTCTATTACTTTTCTAGTTAAAAGGTTATTAATACTTAAGATCTAGGCTTTAGGTGTTTTAAGTGTAGTCTTATTAATATAGAGATAGGCCCTTACCTAAGTAAGGAACCCCCTTATATCTCCTCTAGTGCTATCGTATAGGGTAGGCTTTAGGAACTTAGGTATAGTTTCTTTCTTCTACTTAAATTACGATTTAAATTAGTCCTTAGCTTTATTAAGTTCGTTAATATTTTTAGTGTATAAGACTTAGATCTCCTTAAGTCTCTTATTATCTTTCTTAAAGGTATTAATTTTCTCTAAAAGCTTATAAATAGTCTTAATAGTACTACTAGTAGGTTTACTTATAATAGACATTTTAGTTAGCTACTTAAGGTTTTAAGGTAACTTACTAAATAGGACTAATTAAAATATAATAGTGGCTTATCTCTAAGGTATAGTAGAATCTATTTCTTAGATAGTAAGTGTAACAGTAGCTTATCTCTAAGGCACAGTAGAATCTGTTTCTTAGATAGTGAGTTAGGTTAAATGTATAAGAGTGTAATAAGCAGCGTTATAAGTCACGTTAAGAGGTTACTCCTAATAGTAGAACTATTACTTAGATTAATTAGTAGAGATCTAGTCTAGCTATCTACTAGAAATCCCCTTCCCTATATACCCGTCCTATCCTCTACTATAACGTCTAGATCACTAGGCTCACACTGTAATCCCTATAATCCTAGATTAACGCTAGATCACTGTAATCCCTAATAATCTAGTCACGTAACCCTTCCTTTATTCCTACGCCTTTATAAGCGCCCTATAGTCACTCGTTAGGCCGCCCTATCCCTTATCTATAGCACATTAGTACATTCGTAATATTATTCCCTCTCTCTATTAGTCTTGTCCCTAAGACCTATAGCTAGGTCTTATAAGTTCTTTTCTTCCTCCTATATTATCTTCCACTATTATACCTAACCGAGTGTCTAAGCCTCGTTCTACTAAAGCTAAACAGTGTTCTAAACTTACTACCGCTATTAAAGAATTTAGCGTTGTCGTTATGCCTTACTCCTTTTATCACTTAAGGAAGCTCTCCTATAAGATAATAGAGGGTGTTTCCTACTATAAGGAGTGCGTCTATTAGGGTCGCTTATGTGATGGTTTAGGCGTGCCTATTGTAACAGTGGCTTATTCCTAATCCACAGTAGGTCTGTTTCTTAGGTAGAGAGTTAGGTCGAAACGTATAAGAGTGCTAGTAAGTAGTGTCGTAGCGTATAAGTCACGTTAGGAGATTACTCCTAACAAACTAATGCTTAGAATGTTGCTTAGATTGATTAGTAGAGATCTAGTCTAGCTATCTACTAGAAATCCCCTTCCCTATATACCTATCCTATCCTCTACTGTATTCCTAGATTATACCGATCCCTCCTAACCTATTAGCCTAGATTAGATTAAGTCCGTCCGACGAGTCCTCCTAGATTAGTCCGATCCCTCCTAATCTAGTCACGTGACCCTTAGTCTTATCTTCGTATTAGCTACACAGTGGCTTCCTGCCCCTCCTGTGTCTAGCTTCCTTTGTATATAACGGGCCGCCTATATAGGCCTCCCTACCCGTTTATCATATTATTCCCCTCCTCCTTAAGTCTTATCCTTAAGGCTTTCCGTAATCTATTTTTCGTAGGTCCCCCTTCTCTCCTCTACATCCCTTTTTCCCTAAGATGCCTTCTAACCGTATCTTTAAACAGTGGTCCTATTTAAACTAAAAGGCTAATTATGAACGTCTTACTGATTTTATTTCCGCTTTTAGCTTCGTTATACTATCCTGTAATTCTTATCGCTAAAACAACTATAAGTGTATCGTCGCTAAAGGGAAAGACCGTTATAGTGAATACACACTGTAAGGTTATTCTAATTGCAACCTAGGTAGTACATCTTTAGACGCCTATACGTGAGTTCTTTATAAGAAGGACCGTCTCGATAAGGAGCGCGCGTCTACTAAGGAGGATTTAGAGCGCGCAATGGCTCGTCTCTAGAGAATTCGTCGTTAGGAAAAGTTTCTTCGTTAAAAGGCTATAGAGATAATAGCTCATAGGGTAGAGAGTCTCGACGAGTTAGAAGCGTAGGAGCGTTCTAAACTTAAAGCTTATATAGCCGACTAATCCCTAAAGTTTCTTATAAACTTAGGTCTTCTAGTTCCGCCTAAGTGTTTGTTTGCTTTTAATAGAACTGTTATAATAGGTCCTAGTAGTTCCTAAGGTTCTTAGCTAGTTCCTATGTGTTCTTAGAGTTTAGGTATCCTTTCTACTTAATAAGATAATAACGATTCTTTTAGGTTCTTTATGTTTTAAGTATTTTCTTAACCTTATACTCGTTCGTGTCTTTAAGGGTAACGTCTATAGCGAGTATCGTGTCACTTAGTGCTTTCTCTAGTAATGATATATAAAACACGGGATGTATCCTTATCCCTTCTAGTAATAATAGTTCGTAGTTAACTTCTAATAGTTTCCGTTTAATAAGGAATAGTCCGATTTTCTTCTAGTTAAGTTTATCGCTAGGTTGTTTCGTCTTAATGTTTTTATAGATAAGGTAAACTTTATCTCCCCTCTCTAGGATTAGCGCTAGTAATCTCTTTTTATCCGTATAGTACTTTATCCGATTCTATAAAAATATCCATTCTACTTATAGATGCTTTTATATTTCCGTAATAGTTGCTATGTGTACTATAGCTACTAGCGCGTTTACACTTTATGCCGTATGTGTTTTAATCGTAGGGTTAAATCCGTAGTTCGCCCTAAAGGGTGACATTTTCGTATTTTCGTTTTCTAAGCTATTCGTAGCCTATTATGCGAGTAGTAACCACTCTACCTAATCGTTCTATTAGTAGTTTATATAGCTTTATAGATACTATTCAAGTATCTAGTTCTAGATCTCTATTTGTCTATCTATCTATAGATAGAATACCGTTAAAAGGTTCTATTTAACCTTTATAATTTCTATAAGGTATTTCTAGAAGTTTAATATAAAGAGTTTGTCTTAATCCGTTATTAACTTAGTAGGTAACCCGTATTATATAATAATTATCTTAAAGAAGATATACGCTAAATCTCTTATATTACTCGATTCTATATAAGGAATGTAGTAGGCGTACTTTATAAGTTTATTAACTATAACTAGTATACTATTATAGTATGCTCTAGTTATAGGTTCCTTTAACTTTAGTAGTTTAATAATAAAGTCTATTATGATTATTTACTACGCTCGTTTAGGTGGTGGTATTAGTTGTAGTTCTCCGTAAAGCGCGTACCGTACTGCCTTAGCTTTATTATAGATGTCGTAGTTTTCGATAACTTCCTATACGATCTTTCTACTTCTAGGGAAGTCGTACGATCTTCTTAATCTATTAATCGTTTTCCCTATACCCTAATGTCTATATAATAGGTGCTTGTATATTTCCTTAATAAGCTGCTTCTAAAGTGTACTAGGAATATACTAACGTTTATTAAACAAGTAGTTATTCCTACTCTTAGTTATATATAGTTTCGTTTCCTAATTGTCTAGGTAGCTATTATTCTTTACGTGTAATGTGATACGTTGTATCTACGTCTTATCTAGCTTAGCTTACTATATTATACTAATTTCTCTAGTGCCTAACATAAGGTTCCTATCCTTAGTGGCTTATAATAAGGGTGTATTGTCCACTTGTTCTTCTAACTTTAGATCTTCTCTACGGCTAAGCGCGTCTACTCGCTTATTTTCTAATCCTTTTCGATATATAATCTTAAAGTCGTAGTCCGTAAGGGTCTTATACTATCTAATCTACCGTTTATTTAGATCTTTCGTGGTTAAGAACGATATAAGATTCTTATAGTCGGTGTACACTTTAACTTAATACTTTACTCTAACGAGATAGTGTCTCTATTCTTTAAAACACTAAATAATCGCTATAAGCTCCTTATTATAGATCCTATAGTTTAGCTTAGGTCTATAGAGTTTCTACGAGAAGAATACAACTAGGTGTAACCTTCTTTCGTTGTCTTACTGTCTAAGCTGCCCGCCTAGGCCGTAGTCTAAGGCGTTAGTCTTAAGCTCGTAAGGCTTATCCTAATTAGGTGCTTTTAATATAGGTTCTTTCGTAACTAAGTCTTTAATGTCTTAGAATGCCTTAGCTTTGTATTCTCCTTACTTAAAGCTAATTTCTTTCTTTGTTAGATCGGTGAGAGGTTGTACTATATCGCTGTATCCTCTAAGGAACTTACGATAGAAGTTCATAAAGGCAGTAAACGCTCTTATATCTTTTAGTGTTATTAGTGTTAGCTATTCCTTAATAGTTTTAATCTTATCGTCGCTTATTCGTACTTCCCTATACGTAAGTATATATCCTAGGAAGTGAATAGTCTTCTAGTAGAACTAGTATTTCTTTGCCTCTACTAGGAGGTTGTTGTCTTATAGCGTTTATAGTACCTTATAGACGTGTTGCTTGTGTTCCTCTAGCGTGTTTAAATAGATAAGGATATCGTTAAGGTAGACAACTATAAAGATTCCTAGCTATTTCTATAGGATATTATCGATTATTGTTTAAAACGTTACTAGTGTGTTAGTTAGCCTAAAAGGCATTACTAGATACTTATAGTGTCCTCTAGTGGTTCTAAATACTATTATCCACTCTTAGCCCTCCTTTATCCGTATAAGGTTATAGGCTCCTTTTAGGTTAAGTGTTATAAACTATATAGCTTTATAGACCTTATCGCGTATTTTAGTAATAAGTAGTAACAGGTATTAGTTCTTAATTGTGATCTCGTTTAGTTGCCGATAGTTAATATATAGTCGTAGTTTTCCGTTTTTCTTTAGTACCTATAGGATTAGGTATCCTACTAGGGACTCTAATAGTCGTATGTATCCCTTTCGTAACATTTCCTCTAGATACTCTTTAAGCGCTTAGTCCTATATAGGGTTCTAGGGATATATCTTATAGAACCTTAGTTCCTTACCGGGCTAGAGTTTAATCTCGTAGTCCTAGCGTGAATACTCTAGTAGTCCTGTCTCTAGCTCTCCGCTAAACAGCTTACTGTACTTTAAGTATTCCTTAGGAATCTCTATTGTCTTAGCTTTTAGCTCTCTAGCGATTATATATAGTCCTAGAGGCCTATCGTGATTCGATAAAGGTGCCTTTCTTTAGCCGCTCTTCGTGTCGTAATCGCATCCTAGTGTATCCTACTAAAGTTAGCCTATTCTCTAGTTGACTCTAGGATTACTCGCCTATAACTAGGGTATCCCTAATATAACGTTATATCTTAAGATCTCTATAATATCTAAAGAGATAGTGTGTTTTATGCCTTAGATAGAAACAAGAAGTTATGTGGTTTCTTAATCCACTACTCTATAGCCGTACTTAATAGCTTCTCCTTCTACGTTCATAAGTTAGTAGGGCTCGTTCTTTCTTTTCTAGGGTAATCGTAACTTATTAACGAGTTTTAGTGAGATATAATTTCCTTATGCTCTACTATTAATTATTGCCTAGGTTTTATTTTCGTTAATAAGGATGTTAACTATAAGATGACTAGTACTACTAACGTCTATAGTACATAGAGACCGATTAGATCTCTATTAAAGTATTAGTCTTAGTTGTAACGACGGCTGTTGTTTCCTAAACTTCCTTCCTCTTATGTGTTATTGTATAGTCTGCTTATTAGACTTGTCTTAGAGCTATAGCGATAGTTAAGTTGTCTGCCTTCTAAGTTGATTAGATTTAGACTAAGTAAATCATTCTCCTTTATATAGTTTCTATTATATTCCTATCGTATAGGTCTAACGCAGATAGTATAGGTGTTATCCTTAATTCGGGTTTCTTCGTTTCATCGTAATACGATATAGTCGTCCTCCCTTCTACACTCCGTCTAACCTTAGAGTTCCTTAGTATAGTAGGGTTTAATATCGGGAGTAGGAAACTATTAGTACTTAATCTTGTCTATAAGGTGATCCTTATAGTGATAGTGCACACACGTGGTCTATATAAGTCAGTAGTGTTATAGGTATTGTATAATGTGTTTAGGGTGGTTTTCGTCTTTAGCTACCTTATATTCCCTATCTTAGTCCTCTTAAATAGATATAGCTAGTATATCTAAGTTAGTAATTACTTCGCCTTTAACTATAATAAACTCTATGTCCTTAGACTTAAAGTTCGTAGGTCGTGCTTAGTTCTATAAGATATACTTCTTACTACTGTAGTCCTAAGGTGTCTTAAGGAAGACCTTCTTCTATTTAGTGTCTATAGTGCTTAAAGCGATAAAGGCGTCTTTAAGCTTTAATTAGTTGATTTAGGTGGTCCTAGATTCGTAAGGATACTATCTAGATTCTTCTTTATCGGTTTTATGGATTAAGTATGTGTCGTTACGATATACTAAGAAGTATAGATAGTTGTGTGTATATGTCTTTTCTTCTTCGTTAGGTACTAGTTAGGTTCTAAAATCCTAGTCTTTGTCTAACGAGGCTTCGTTATAATCTATAAATCGGTCACCGTCTAAGATGTATTCCTTACTATTAACTATACTAATGTTGTGAGTTAGTAGGTCTTCTTAGTTTACTACGTTTAGCTTCTAGTGTTCTTATACGGGTTTCTAAGACTTCTTTAGAGCCTTATACTTATTCATAAAGTGTCCTAGCTTTCCGTAATTATAATAAGTCTTACCCTTTTCCTTATAAGTAGCGTTAAGTTCTATCGGGCCTAAATGAGTTCTATAGGCCGTAGACCCTCTATATCGCCTATTAGTGTTCGGCTAATAACGTAGTAGTGGGTTGTTTTGTTTTCTAGTGCCCTATCCTTTACGTTTAAGTCGCCTAGTATAGAGTCGATTATCGACCTTAATAATCTTACTAGTAAATTCGTTAAAGGTGTTAGGTCGATCCTCCTTTATGATCTTATCCTTTACGTCCTCTCGTAGGGCGTCGTAGAGTAGCTCTATTATGCTATTATCGTCCTACGCGAGGTGGTTTAAGATGCGCTTAAATTCCCTTATAAGGTGCTAAGTAGATCTAGTCTACTTAAGTGCTTTAAGTTTATAAGTAGTAGTGCGAATTTCGTCTAGATCTCTAAAGGTAGTTTAGAGTAGTTCTTTAAAGCGTTTATACCGCTAAAAGATTCGCACGGTTTCGTCCTTAGGTTCTTCGTTATTAAGGTAGTCTTAAAGAGTTAGCTCTTATTACTCTATTGCCTTACCGGTAAGAAGATTCCTAATGTAAAGTATCTTTACGGTAGGATTAATAATAGTAGTGTTAATACGAAGATAGGCTTTAGCCTAAGTTAAGAAGTTTTAAACGTCTCCTTTAGTTCTATTAAACGAGTTAGGTTTAGGAAACTTTAGAAGCGTAAGGGTTCTAGTGTTAGTGTTCTATATAGTCTAGATTTAAGTAGTAAGGGCGTCGATCTACTGCCTTATCTGCACTATGGCTTAGCCTAGGTTGGTTGTTGCGCTGCTAGTGGTGGACATCGTAAAGGTTAGCTGCTTACGGTTTTAAGGTAACTTACTAAACAGGACTAATTAAAATGTAATAGTGGCTTATTCCTAATCTATAGTAGGTCTATTTCTTAGGTAGAGAGTTAGGTCGAAACGTATAAGAGTGCTAGTGAGTAGTGTTATAGTGTATAAGTCACGTTAGGAGATTACTCCTAATAAACTAATGCTTAGAATATTGCTTAGATTGATTAGTAGAGATCTAGTCTAGCTATCTACTAGAAATCCCCTTCCCTATATACCTATCCTATCCTCTACTATATTCCTAGATTATACCGATCCCTCCTAACCTATTAGCCTAGATTAGATTAAGTCCGTCCGACGAGTCCTCCTAGATTAGTCCGATCCCTCCTAATCTAGTCACGTGACCCTTAGTCTTATCTTCGTATTAGCCACACAGTGGCTTCCTGCCCCTCCTGTGTCTGGCTTCCTTCGTGTGCAACGGGCCGCCTATGCAGGCCTCCCTGCCCGTTTGTCACACCTATGTCGTCTCTTAACAAAATAATCTCTAAGTCTTAACGTTTACACTAGGAGGAGGAAGAGGCCGCTGCCCTACTATAACGTCTCTAATAGGAGTCCTCTAAGGCCCTTACTAAACTAGACCGTCTATATAAACAACACGAGTCTCTCGTGACTTATAGTTCCACTATAGTTAGCCGTAGCCTCTAGTCGCTTAACGAGCTAGACGAGTTAGAGCGGGCTCTATTAGAAGCCACTATCTAAGTACAGTCCCTAGGCTATATCGACGTAATCGACTAGAACGCTATTTCGCTAGATCCCCTTTTTTTCGTCTAAGGTGGATTTATTAGGGTGGACTACTACTAACTAAACTACTAAAGTAGGTCTAAGTAGTTCGTAAGGTTCACGTAGGGTTCTTATGTGTTTTTTAAATAGGGGTATCCTTTCTACTTAATAAGATAATAACAATTCTTTCTCGTTCCTTATGTTTTTAGTATTTCCTTAACTTTATACTCGTTTATATTTTCGATAGTAACGTCTATAGTAAGTATTGTGTTATTTAGTGCTTTCTCTAGTAATAACATATAAAATATAGGATATATCCTTATCCCTTCTAGTAATAATAGTTTATAGTTAACTTCTAATAGTTTTTATTTAATAAGGAATAGTCTAATTTTCTTCTAGTCGAGTTTATTACTAGGTCGTTTTATCTTAATGTTTTTACGGATAAGGTAAACTTTATCTCCTCTCTCTAGGATTAGTACTAGTAATCTCTTTTTATCCGTATAGTGTTTTATTCGATTCTATAAAAATATCTATTCTACTTATAGATGTTTTTATATTTCTATAATTATTACTATATGTACTATAGCTACTAGTGCGTTTATATTCTATACCGTATATGTTTTAATTGTAGGGTCGAATCTATAGTTCGCCCTAAAGGGTAATATTTTTATATTTTCGTTTTCTAAGCTATTCATAGCCTATTATACGAGTAGTAACTATTCTACTTAATTGTCTTATTAGTAGTTTATATAACTTCGTAGATACTACTTAAGTATCTAGTTCTAGATTTCTATTTATCTATCTATTTATAAATAGAATACTATTAAAAGGTTTTACTTAACCTTTATATTTTTTATAAGGCATTTCTAGAAGTTTAATATAAAGAGTTTGTCTTAATCCGTTATTAACTTAGTAGGTAACCTATATTATACAACGATTATCTTAAAGAAGACGTATACTAAATCCTTTATATTGCTTAATTCTATATAAGGAATATAGTAGGTGTACTTTATAAGTTTATTAATAATAACTAGTATACTATTATAGTATACCCTAGTTATAGGTTCCTTTAACTTTAGTAATTTAATAATAAAATCCATTATAATTATTTACTACACTCTTTCTAGTAGTAGTATTAGTTATAGTTCTCTATAAGGCGTATATTATACTGCCTTAGCTTTATTATAGATATTATAGTTTTTAATAACTTTCTATATAATCTTTCTACTTCTAGGGAAGTCGTACGATCTTCTTAATCTATTAATCGTTTTCCCTACACCCTAATGTCTATATAATAGGTGTTTATATATCTCCTTAATAAGCTGCTTCTAGAGTGTACTAGGAACGTACTAGCGTTCTTAGAATAAGTAGTTATTCCTACTCTTAGTTATAAACGGTTTTATTTCCTAATTGTCTAGGTAGCTATTATTTCCTATGTGCGATATAATACGTTATATCTATATATCGTCTAGCCTAACTTACTAGGTTGTGTTAACTTCTTATGTACCTAGAATAAGGTTCCTATCCTTATTATACTTAAGTAGTAGATTCTCGTCTAGTGCTTCTATCGATTTTAAGTCTTTACGTTGGCTTAAAGCGTTGGCTCTACTGTTAAGCGATCCTTTCTAATATAGGATCTCGAAATTGTAATCTATAAGGGTTTTATACTATCTAATCTATCGTTTATTTAGATCCTTTATAGTTATAAATAAGGTTAGGTTCTTATAGTCGGAATAAACCTTAACCTTATAGTTTACGCCTATTAAATAGTATCACTATTCTTTAAATACCTAAATAATAGCTATAAGTTCTTTATTATATATACTACAGTTAAGTTCTAGTCCGTTAAGTTTCTTTAATAGGAATACGATAGGATAGAGTCTTCTTTTACTGTCTCTCTATCCTAACTGTCCTCTAATCGTATAGTTAGATATATTAGTCTTAACTTTAAAAGGTTTGTTTAGATTAGCTATAAGAAGAACTAGCTCTTCTAGGATTTTATTTTTTAGGTCTTAAAATGCCTTAGTTTCTACTTCTATCTATTTAAACTTACGATCCTTCTTTATAAGGTCGGTTAGAGGAATAGTGATTTCCCTAAACTTATAAATAAACTTATAATAGAAGTTAGTAAATCTAAGAAATCCTTAAACTTCCTTAACGTTTATAGGTTCTAGCTAATTTCTAATATCTTTAATCTTAGATAGACTTATCCTAATTTATCCTAGTGTAATTTCGTATCCTAGGAATTTAACTTTCTATTAATAAAACTTACTCTTTATCTTTTTAACTAGGAGCTTATTGTCTTATAATATTTATAGTACCTTATATACGTGCTTCTTATATTCTTCTAATATATCTAAGTAGATAAGAATATTATCTAGGTAGATAATAATAAACTTATTAATTTATCCTCTTAGTATTATATCGATTATAGTTTAGAAGGTTGTAGGTACGTTTATAAGTCTAAAAGGCATTACTAGGTATTTAAAGTGCCCTCTTATAGTTTAAAAGGCGGTTTTCTACTCGTAACTAGCCGCTATACGGATAAGGTTATAAGCCCCTTTTAGGTTAAGGGTAGTAAACTATTACGTTTATCCTAGTTAATTATAGATCTCTATAATAAGTAGTAATAGGTATTAGTTCTTAATTGTGATCTTATTCGTTTTCTAAAAGTTAACGTATAGTCGTAATTCTCTATTTTTCTTTAGTACCTATAGGATTAAGTGTCCTACTAGGGACTTTAATAGTCGTATATATCCCTTTAGTAGTATTTCCTCTAAATACTTCCTAAGCGCTTTATCTTACTCTAGATTAGTAAGATAGACTTTATTAAACATTAGTTCCTTACTAGGCTAGAATTCGATCTTATAGTCCTAGCGCGAATATTCTAGTAGTCCTATTTCTAGCTCTCCGCTAAATAGCTTACTGTACTTTAAGTATTCCTTAGGAATCTCTATTATATTAGCCTATAACTCTCTAGTAATCACATATAGTCCTAGAGGTCGGTTATAATTTAATAAAGGTGCCTTTCTTTAGCCGCTCTTCTTATTATAATCGTATCTTAGTATATCCTACTAAAGTTAGCCGGTTCTCTAGTTAACTCTAGGATTACTCGCCTATAACTAGGGTATCCCTAATATAACGTTGTGTTTTAAGATCTCTATAATATCTAAGGAGAGAGTATAGTTCCTACCTTAGATAGAAATAGGAAGTTATACGGTTTCCTAATCCACTACTCTATAGCTATACTTAATAGCTTCTCCTTCTATATTCGTAAGTTAGTAGGGCTTGTTTTTCTTTTTCTAAGGTAATCGTAATTTATTAATAAGATTTAACGAGATATAGTTTCCTTATACTCTACTATTAATTATTACCTAGATTCTTTTCTTTTAAATAAGGATTTTAACCGTAAGGTGTATAGTACTATTAACGTTTATAGCACTTAGAGACCTATTAAATCTCTATCGATAAATCGGTCTTTCTAGTAGTAATGGCTGTCTTTTCCTAACTTCTATCTATTAGTCTTTTATCTAGATAGGTAATCGTCCTATTAGCTTCGATTCTTACCTCTATTAGCGCGTTCCTCTTAACGCTTATATTAGTAATAGTCTTCTAACTATTCTATTAGAGTAGGGCTATAGTTCGGCTACTTTCCCTTTATATTAATCGAACTTAGGCTAGGTAAGTTTCTCTCTATTATACAGTTTCCTCTTTCCTTATACCGTAAGGTTATAGCTCGGATAGTATATAGGTTCTTATCCTTAATATAGTAAGTTCCTTAGTTCTTTTTAAGGACTAGTCTTATAGAAGTTCGGCTCTAGATTCTCTAATGCTAGAGGTTGGTTTCTAGGAATAGCCTATAGAAGTTAATTCTTCTAGGGTATAGTCGTAGAAACTATTAGTATTCTAGCTTCTTCTAGAGATGTCTTCTATAGTAGTCGTGTGGGTATAATGCCTATAAAATTATAGTGTGGTTTTAGTCCGTTATCCTTATAATAGGGTATACGTTCCCTAGTTCTTTGTGTGTACTATACGTACTATATTTAGCCGTCTATAGCTAGCTAATAAAGGTGGTAGGATCTTCTATGTTGTATCTATAGAAAGAGACTGTAATAGGTTTAGGGTCTCCTTCTCTACTTAATAGTGCGCTCTTTAGTGTACTAACGGGTTTCTTTAGATAGTATCTAGTTCTATCTTTATTAGATTTATAAATCACGTATATGTCTTTATAGTATACTAAGAAGTATAAACAGTTATATATATCGTTGTTCTAGTGTTCTTTAGGAGTAATAAGGATAAACTTAGCGTCCTCCTATACATCTAACTCTAGTGTTAATATATAAGCTAGTGGCTAGGTTCTATATTCCTAATCTTCTTTAGGTAATAGCTGTGTACTAAAATTCTAGTCTTTATCTAATATTGTTTTATTGTATTCTATAAAGCGGTTACTGTCTAAGAAGTATTCTTCGCTATTAGCTATACTAATATTACATATTAGTATGTCTTTATAGTTTACTACATTAAGCTTCTTTCCTTCTCTAACCGGCTTTTATAGTTTCTTTAGGGCTCTACACTTATTTATAAAATGCCCTTTCTTACTATAGTTATAGTAAGTCTTGTTTTTCTCCTTATTAGTAGCGTTAAGTTCTATTAGTCCCGTATAGTAACTATAGGCGGTAGAGGTCTTTCGTAGTTTACTAATGTTTAGTTTATTAAACTTTCTATATAGTCTATAGCTAAGTCCTTCCCTTCGCTCTTAACGTCTCTTATATAGGCGATTATCTGCCTTAATAACTAGCTCTATAAAGTCGTTAAATTACTAAGGCCGTAGTTCTTTATAGATATCGTCCTTTAGTTCTTCCTTTAATCCTTAGTAGTAAATTTCTATCTTAAGCTTATTATCCTAATTAAGTTTAAATATAATCCTCTTAAATTCCCTAGTGTAATAAGCTATAGACCTAGTCTACTTAAGTTAAAGGAGCTATTATATAGCCTCCCTATACTCATCTAGGTTTCTAAAGGCGTTAAAGAGTCGCTCCTTAAAGTTATTATAGTCTCTAAATACTTAGATTGTTTTAGCGTTTCGTTTAGTATTATCTTCTCCTTCTAAGTAGTCGTATAGTGTAGGCTCCTACTATTCTATTGCTTTTCCGATTAAGAGGTTGTTAATATATAAGATCTAGGCTTTAGGTGTCTTAAGTGCTTCGTTATTAATATAGAGGTAGGCTCTTACCTACGTAAGGAAACCCCTTATGTCTCCTTTTATTCTATTGTAAGGTGCTAGTTTTAGGAACTTAGGTATATTACCTCGTCCTAATCCCTTATCACTCTTCTTTTCTAATCTAGACTTAAGCTTTTCTCTTGCCTCCTTAAGGTCGTTAATCTCCTTCTAGTACTACGTTATAGCCTCCTAGAGCTTTTTATTAGTCTTCTCGAGTTTTTCGATTCTCACTATAAGCTTCTAGACATCATCGGTAGTGTCTTTATTAGTCCTCTAGACAGGCGTGCTAGTAGGTCCGCTTATAGTAGACATCTTAGTAAGCTGCTTAAGGTTTTAAGGTAACTTACTAAATAGGACTAATTAAAATGTAATAGTGGCTTATCTCTAAGGCATAGTAGAATCTGTTTTTTAGATAGTAAGTTAGGTTGAATGTATAAGAGTGTAATAAGTAGCGTTGTAAGTCACGTTAGGAGGTTACTCCTAATAGTAGAACTATTACTTAGATTAATTAGTAGAGATCTAGTCTAGCTATCTACTAGAAATCCCCTTCCCTATATACCCGTCCTATCCTCTACTATAACGTCTAGATCACTAGGCTCACGCCGTGATCCCTATGATCCTAGATTAACGCTAGATCACTGTGATCCCTAGTGATCTAGTCACGTGACCCTTCCTTTATTCCTATGCCTTTATAAGCGCCCTATAGTCACTCGTTAGGCCGCCCTGTCCCTTATCTACAGCACATTAATGCATTCGTAACAGTAAGTTAGGTTAAATATATAAGAGTACTAATAAGTAGTATTATAAGTTATATTAAGAGATTACTCTTAATAGTTAAACTATTACTTAAATTAATTAGTAGAGATCTAGTCTAACTATCTATTAGAAATCCCCTTCCCTATATACCTATCCTATCCTTTACTATAACGTCCTAGCTTACTAGCTTATATTAAGGCTATAATCCTTCTTTAGCTTACTAGCTTATATTAAGGCTATAATCCTTCCTTAGCTTACTAGCTTATAGTACTCTTATAATCCTACTATAGTTATATAACCTTTTGTCCTAACTAGGCGCCCTATAGGCGCCTCGCCTAGCCTCCTCCTTAGGCCGCCCTATATCGCCTAGGATTATTCGTAATAATCTAGTACTCTTAAATAGCTAGATTTTATAAAATATAGGTCTATATGAATTTTAATCTTTTTTTTATAATTTCCTTAGTTAATTTTAGTTATTAAATTATAGTTATATACTTAATACTAGTAGATTTTAAGTAATACATTAGTGTGCGCTCTAAGTAAATTAAACCCGCTTTAGAAATTATATTAATATTCTTAATAAATAGGTTTTTAGCTATTATTTATATAATAACTCTTTTTTCCCTATTAGAAAGAATAGGAGGGCGGCTAGAACGTAGTTAAGACTTAGCACTTTCTTAAGTCGTGTATTGTATTATAATGCCACGAATACTATTAACGGGAATTTCCTCGCGCGCTACGATAAACCGCGGCTTTATACCCGCCTTGTATATCGTTATAATCCTTATCCTCTTATAAGGAGAATAGTGCTTGTTTTAGGCGCTTTTAGGCATTGTTAGCTAAGAAATTAAGGTTAGAAGAGACAATGATAATATTAATGTGTGGGCGCGTGGCGCGCTAGGAGCGAATTGATCGGAACTTTTGTCGACCCACTGTAACTACATTTAGTAGTAGGTACTAGGTAGGTACTAGGTAGTGAATAACGTGCATAACTTATGAATTAGTGGTACAGACTGTCGAATAACCAGAGAGCATGCTTTCGTTGAACTTTAAAAGACCGTTTCTAAATTTTATACGTCTATCAACATTGTGAGCACTTGGACGCAAATTCCTCCAGGCAAAGTCATGTACGTACCTGGAGCACGCGGCTCTAAGGTAAAGAGACGGCTGGATAGAAGGGTCGTTAGAGGGTTGTTTATGTATGTGTCCCGCTGGCTGCCAAAGTTGGCTGGCAGCTGGCGAGGGTGTAGATAGAAGAGCAAAAATATATAAAAAAGAAATGAGAAAAAAAATTAAAAAGAATTACTGGGAATTTCCTCGACAGCAGCCCTGACAGGATCTCCTTGCTGACCCCTATTTAATAAGGCGGCTTTCAAACTCATGACTACAGGATGTTGGCTGGGTCAGCCAGGCAGGCGCCGTTATGGTGATAGAGGCCCCCTTCCCGCGCGCGTAGTCAAACAAGTTACGCCGGCGGACGCGCCTTGTGTAAATTTCACCAAATACTTTACTTATTAGAAAAGCATGCATCCCTCAGCATTCATCCTGAACATGCATCCTTCAGCATTCATCGTAAACATACATCCCTCAGCATTCATCGTAAGCACGATAGCGTTAACATGACGACGAGCGCGGTCACGGCTCCGATGCGCGCCAGCGGATGGAACGTCATCTTCACTATTGCTAACAACCAGTACTTTGGGGGTATCTACCAGAACCCGCGCGAGCCGACGTCGACGTTTGGCGACTTGTGTGCTGAGCTGGCCCTCTGCTTTGACTATCCAGGCGGCGGAAAACTGCTCAACAACGACGATAACGGCGACAACGGCGACAACTTCAACATCGGCGACAACTTCAACAGCGTCGACAACTTCAACAGCGTCGATACTCCCAGCAGCGTCAGCAGCTTCGATACTGCCAACAGCTTCAACAGCGCCAATAACGGCAGCAACATCAACCAAAGGCCATGGTTCGACATTGCATTCGCGCTGGTGGAACCGCCAGACGAGGCAGGTTTACCTGTCAATCATCCATCCTTCATCACAAGCGAGAGCTTTGACGAGCTGGTCCCTGGCCTAGCCTCGGAAAGCACCACGAGGCGGCGAACCGTCACCTACCACATTGTACATCACAAGCCTTGCAATATTTCTGGTTCCCTCCAAGACCATATACGAGGTTCGTCATTCTTGATCCTGTTGTCGTGCCACCCTCTGCTCACAGGGTCCCAGCCAAATGCGTCTACAGTCTCCCTGACCCCCGCCGTCGTCATCACCCGGCCTTCCTCCCTTTCGACAAATCTCCGGCCGACCCTCGTCTCAACATCATGCCCCTTCGAAGCAAAGCGAAAGCGCGCTCCCAGTCTCCGCCGAAGCGCTCCGGCTCAACCTCTCCTAGCAAACCAGACGACGCAGCCGGGGGCCCGGACAACCAAAGCTATGACATGATCGCCCCCGCCGACATGGACATGGACATTGACACGGCTCGCAAAACCATCAGTGACTTTCGCATGGCCTGCATCGCCCAGGCCAGCTGCTGTGCCATATCGGGCGGCGGCCGGCCCTGGAGCGCGCTGCAGCTCACCGGCCCCGGCATCCAAGTCTGCCACATTGTGCCGCCGCAGCATTACCACCTGTACCCTTTGGGGGATCTGAGCGATACCACCCAGGACAGCGCGCGACGGCTGTGCCAGGCATGGGAGAAGACGTGGAGCCCCAGCAACGGTATTCTACTCATGAAGCATATGCATGACTTCTTTAATGCGCGCCTCCTGTCCATCCACCCAACTACGCTTCGTATCCGGGTCTTTGTCCCCTTCGAGGATCTTGAACTCTATCACGGACGAAAGGCGCAAATCTCGCCCTGGGTTGACCGTCGTGCGCTCGCTCACCACTACGACATGTGCTGTATCGAGAACATGGCTGCCGCGCGCCCAAATATCATTCTGTGTAGCGGACGGTCGAGCCTCCCCATGGCGCCCTCTTACGGAAATGCGTTGCACACTGCGCCGCCTAAGAGACGTCGACGAACCCGTAACGGGAACGAAACGCAGGGCTGCGTCAACGAGGAGGTGGTGCAAGATTCGCCGAGGGGAAGGAAGAGGCAACCATCACCCGAAATAATCGGGTACATGTTCTGAGTTGGTCGAGGTCGTTGATCGCGACAAAGTTGCGCGGGGTCTTTGGGCCGAGCAAAGATTCCCGGACGTTCGGGGGTTGCGCCTGGAGAGTGTTATGCTTGGTTGCTGGTCTGGGAATTTCCATTCAATGGGAGAAGGGATTGTTGCATTAGACTCAATGTCTGGTTCGCCAACGGCTATAAGCAGAAAATTGGCCAGTCTTTATCGTTGGTTCAGGGCCGTCATTATATAAGTACGCGGTGCAGTCAACACATCGTGTTCCTCAATGATGCCGATGTAAATTACGTACGTAGCAAGCGGTACCTGCCACTGTTAACGTCGCCGGCCGTGAAAATACGGCCTTTATTTTCACAGAAGAGCTGTTAGGTGCCAACTATTATTTGACAAGAAAGGGACATTTCGTTCGGCCTTCTCTGTATTATTCCTAACCAACCTTGCTCCGCCACGATGACATGGCCACCCGTCCGGACCCGGCGCCCTGGTACTGGCCCGTCTCCGGCGAGATGCGCTTTGTTCAGTCGCTCGGAGACGTCTGGACCGTCGCCCGGATGACGCGCTGGGGCCGGGCTGTCGCGCACGGGCTGGCCGGGCTGGTCGAGGCGCTCGGCATCGCGCCGGCCGGCACCAAGAAGACGGCGGATAGCTTGGCACATGCCGCGGACTGCCTGGTGGCTGGCGGCAAGGAGAACCTGTTCACACCCATGTACCTCATGGTCGGCCGTAAGCCAGAGTAATGGTGCTGCGTGGTGCAGAGTGTGCTCTCTGATCGGATAGTTTGTCAGGATAGGTCGAGGAAAAGCAGTGTTGTTGAGTGTCTATTAAATTAAAACTATTCTATTCTAATCTAGCTCTAAATCATGCTTGTCTATCAGGCCCTCGGCATACATGCTCCTCACCATTGGATACACGGCGCGGGCAAAGTTGCTCCTCCTCTCTACGACGAATCTCGGCGAGATGCCATTATCCTTCACCCCGTTCCTCTCCTTCTTGGGCGAAAAAGCGTGCAGTAGAAACGTGCACCGCCAGTCGACCGCCCACGTCGTCATCGCACGCTGCGGCTCCCCGCCGTCCTCCGGGTACTCGGGCAACCCACCGCCGGCATCGAGCCGGACCGGCGATGGCTCAAAGTGGTCCGCAAACAGCCTCTCCGTGTTAAACGAGCGCCACCCCATCGGCGCAAACGCGGCCGGCGGCAGCGTCAGCACCGCGCACCCGTCCTCCTCCTCCCTCGCCAGCTCCTCCGCGACCCTCGTCAGCGCCTTGTTGCTGTGCGTCGTCCACCAGCCGTCGTAGGTGGCGTGCATGCGCTCGCGCCAGCGCGCCACCAGCCTGCCGCGCGGCTCCGACAGGAAGGTGCCGCTGTTGACCCAGCCGTCCGTCTGGCGGCCGGCCACGGCGCCGTACCCGGCGTCGCGCAGCGGGCGCAGGTCCCGCAGCGCGTGCACGTCCATGTCGACGTAGACGCCGCCGAGGTCGTGCACCGCCTGGACGCGCACAAAGTCGGAGCGGTGCTCCATGCCGGCGATGCGCACGCCGTTGCCCGCGTGCGTCGGCACCGTCACCTGGTGCACCACCAGCCCGGGCAGCGCGAACAGCCGCGCCGCCCACCGCCCGGAGGCGCCGGACCGCGCCCGCTCCACGGCGCTGCTGTTGGCGGCGGCGTTGGTGTGCAGGTAGATGGTGTCGGGCTGCCACCGGTGCCAGGCGGCGTACGCGGAGAGGAAGTGGCTGAACTGCAGCGGGAAGTGGCCGTCGATCGGGTCGGAGAGCACGTAGACGAGATGGAGCACGTTGGGGATCTCTGGCCGTCGGGCGGCCGGGTCGGCGCGGCAGGTGTGGTCGGCGTGGAGCTGCGCGGTGGTGCACCGGGCGGTTGTTGGCTGGCTGAGAAGGAAGATCTTGGCTTCGTGAGGGAGGAGCTGGTAGAGAACGGCGACCAGGAGGACGGCAAGGAAGATTCGGAAGAGAAGCGCTCGTCGCCCTGAGCTGCGAAGGAGTTGTGAAAGACCTTGGACAACCATGACGATGGGGTTGGCCGACCCCCTTTCTCTCATGATTGGGATTCTTTCAGTAGTTCCAAGCTGAGATGGCCAGGAGTCAGTAAGCAGAAGAACCGCCCGAGGCTGTAGGAAAGATGAAGATCATCACAACGAAAACAGATAATACCGGGATTCAGCATGTTATGGATTCGTCAAGCCAAAGACAAGGAGCAAACATTCTTTCACGGCTGGTCGTACATTGCTTGGCAAATGTCTAGTTATCAGGCTGAGCGCAATACAACTCGGGTCCCTGCAAGGTCGATCTCACATCCAACGCCTGTTAAATCGCCCATGCCTATTACTACTTATACCAGCTCCCGCCTTTAGCGGCGCCACGTTGCTGCGTCCTCCCGCATAATTGGACAAGAAAGTACGAATAGAGACAAGTTGTGGAACCCTGCCAAGATCAAATCAGCCCTGATGATGCTATTTGTATGGTCCATACGGTGTAAAATAAACTCGAGTACTGGGATGATAGTGGAATGGACATATGAAAGTTGATGCCTGTTTTGGAAATGCGCTGTGTAGAGTTGTGGATTGCATGTAGCTTGTGAGGTAGAGAGGGTATTTGCAGGGTACAAGTCTGCGAGTCTCTGAAAGCTTCTCGTTAGAAAATCCTGGGCTGACAACAAGATCCATCAGATAAATTTTTACTTTTTTTTTCTAAGAAAGATGAAATTTCTTTCTCGGGAATTCTCCTTGCGCTGTCGTCCTGGTTGTGAAGCATCAACGAGGTCGTCTTAGTCAAGCTTGGCAGGCTTGGAAACCGCCCTGTCAATGAGTGGCCATTCACATAAGCTTTATGCCCCAGATATCTCCAACCGAATCTGATCAGCAACCGTCCAACTCTAATTTGGGTAGTTGCCGCATACATCCAGGCTCGAGTGTGTCCAGCTAGGTGGATGAGGTCTCGCCTGCTCCGTTTTCCTAGACATCGGACTGCCCGATTCAGAGGATCTTCAATGTCATCACACGAAGCACTGCCCAAGACCAAGAGTCTGACTGCATATCGAAGCTGGCCAAGCCTGTCAGCCGCGTCATGGCTCAGCCGTATCTCGAATCACCGCCTTGGGTTGGCCTTTGGGGAGGGAATCCAAGAGTTGGTTCTCGCATTATGTCTCCGAGAAACAAGAATTTTTCGAAATGCTCCAAGTTGCCCAGAATTGGAAATCGCCGCAAAAAAGGTAGATGAAGATGTATATAAAGCTGGAGATGCTCTTCTACATCGCCTGGCAAGCAAACATCAGCAACACTCAACGAAATCAGCCTCTCAGACTCATCTTACTTGTTCAAAATACACTTCAACTCATCATGAAGCTCCTCTCCATCGTCACCCTCTTCTCCGCTCTCAGCAGCGCTGCCGTCTTCGAGCTCTACGAGGGCGACAACTGCAGCGGCAAAATGGTCGAGCGCCGCAACGTCTTCGACAACACCTGCGCCTACACCAAGACGTACCGCTCGGCCAAGATGATCAAGAAGGGCGGCAGCGGACAGATGATCTCCTTGTACAAGAACAAGGCCTGCGCCGCCCCGCGTCTCCGCTGCATCGAGGCATTTTCGCTCGGCTGCCATGGCACCAACGACTATGCCAACGCCATCAGCTCCTACACCCACTGTGGTTAGGTGAGGCGGTTGTCCGTTGGGATGCTATATATCATGCTATAGCTATTCGAAGTACATCTAGTGTGAATTGGTGAGTGATGTTCGTCGTCTCCAAGACAGAGTGGCAACTGCTAAACTTGTGCTGAAAGGACGGAGTTGTCAAGTTTCTATCTCCAGTGCAACACAGCATAGAGCTAGAATAGCTAGACCGTTGAATATAGTTTACAACTACCGACATCGCCTGAACTGTCCCTCTATATCTCTTTAGTCATAATTTCAGATGAAAGGGCGGGCATGGGTATCGGGCATCAATCAGTTGCATAATCCTTCACCCAGCCGAGTGACTAAGACGAAATATCCGCACAAAAGCAAGAATTAAATTTATTTATTAATCTACTACGCATATTGCCGTAGCCCCGATAGCCCGGCACGGATATCGATGGGACTGCGGCAACCACTAGCCAATTGCTAGTATTTACATAGTCTCGGGGCGCGAGAGCCCCGTGATGCCGCGGACAGCGACCGGATCTGCGGGTTGACGGACACGACACTAGCTTTTGCACCGCCTAGTAGAGGCAGGGATTGAACATGGCGGATAATTTCATCGTTCATCTCAACTCACCGTTAATCTCTTAACCCAGTTTTGATGGGTTGACGCTATTCTCGCTGGGGAAGCTGGCTTCTGATGATGACGAATGGAACCGACAAGCGTCCACTTCAATCATGGTATCGTCATGACGGTGACAAGTATAAATGGCATGCCCTCGGTATCCAAAGTGTCTCACCAAATAGGTTAAGCCAGCAACTAAAAAACCTATAGAAATGTACGTCAAAACTCTCATCCAACTGCTCACCGCCGCCGCCGGTATCGGCCCGGACAAGTCTGCCAACTTCACCCCCGGCGCCGCCAAGAGCCAAGCCGCCAACTTTGTCCTCCCCGGCAGCGCCTACTCGGCCTACGGGTGCGGCGACGAGTGCCAATCGGCGCTCAGCCAGGCGCTGCCGTCCGACATGCTCTCCGTCGGGCTTGAATTCGACCGCGCCTTCTACGCCACCGCGCCGAATTTCACCAGCCGGCTGCCGCCCGGCGAGGTGCTTAAATTCGAGGCGGTCGACGCGAACAAAAAGCTGCTCGTCAGCTCCGGCACCAGCCTGTTCCGGCTACAGTACACCTCGCGCGACCTCGACGGCTCCGTCGTGCCGGCCACCGCGTTCATCGCCCTGCCGCAGGCCCGCAGCCCCCGGGACAGCGGCAGTGCGGGCCTGCCGGTGGTCGCGTGGGCGCACGGCACGGTCGGGCTGTTCGCCGGGTGCGCGCCGTCCAACGGACCGGACCTGTACGACTACGGCACGTGGCAGCCGCTGGTGCAGCGCGGGTACGCCGTCGTCGCGACCGACTACGCCGGCCTCGGCAGCAACCACACCACCCACAAGTACCTCTCGCACCGGGCGCACCTCGAGGACGTCTACCACTCGGTGCGCGCCGCCCGCCGCGCCCTCGGCGCCCACGTGCTCGGCGACCGCTGGATGGCCGCCGGCCACTCCCAGGGCGGCGGCGCCGTGTGGAAGCTCGCCGAGAGCGCGCTCGTCCGCCACGACGGCGGGTACCTCGGCACCGTCGCCCTCGCGCCCGCCACCTACGTCGTCGACATGTTCCTCGACCACATCGCCGACAGCACCCCGGCGCTCCTCGGCTACTTCACCTACTTCCCGTTCGCGCTCTCCCGCGGCCGGCCGGGCTTCAACGGGAGCGCCCTCGCTGCGCCGCCGATGCGGCTCCGGCTGCGCCTCGCCGAGCGCGCGCAGGTCTGCATCGGCGGCATGTTCGCCATGGTCAAGGGCCTGGGAAGGGGCGAAATCATCGATGAGGAGGCGACGGCGCGCGGGAGGGACGAGATGCTGGCGTGGCAGCGGGAGAACAGCGCGGCGCAGGGAGATGGCTCGCCGGCGCCGGTGCTGGTGGTGCAGGGCGAGGCGGACACGACGGTGCTGATGGGGACGACGCGCGAGGCGTGGCGGCGCGCGTGCGAGGCCGGCAACGAGGTCCATCTGAGGCTGTACGAGGGCCAGGAGCACTCGGCCACGCCCGAGGCCGCGGCGCCGGAGTGGCTCGGCTGGATTGATGAGAGGTTCTATGGCCGGGCCGGGCCGGGCCGGAACTGCACGGAGCAGAGGCGCAGTAGGTTTGCCGGTAATGATACCAAGTCAGCGACAGAGTAGTAGAGGGGGCGAGACCGCAGAATTTTCTATATCCGAATTATTATTGTTGTTGGTCCCCTTCTCAAGGCAGCAGGGTCGAATCGCGTGCGGGCTTGGACGTGCGACAGACTTATCATTGCATCGGTGGAATCGGCTTGGCGATGCTATCCACCAGTTAATAATTCCGGTAATATTGTAGAAAATACCACTCTAATTTTTCCCGTCAAGACGCCCTTCCCTGTCGATCGACTCATCTTGACAGCCTTGACAGCCATATTTGGCTCTGCTGCCGGCCTTCCTTTTTCGGTTGGCGGCAGCCCAAATTCCCCCACATATGGAGTTCCCGGGGATGCCGGGTGCCGTTCAAGGGGAAGAAATAAACAGGTATTTTGATGGAGATGGATGAGGGAGATTCATGAACTAGTTTTTCATTGATCAAGTATTAAAAACTTGGTGGAGCACGTGATCATCTGCGGGCGTTTGATGAATGACAAACGACACACGACAAACGACCAACACCCAACACTAACACCAACACCCAACACCCGACACACAACACTTCCTTTCACAACTTCCCCCCTTGGTCAATGAAAGCGTCGGCGCCTCGATAGCAATGGGAGATGTCCCCTTGCCGGAGTGGGATGTGCATCCTGGAAACCCGTACTCGTGGCCGAGCCGCAAGAAGTGGTCCGTCATGTCGACCGCCCTCGTCGTCACCTTTGTCGTCGGCCTCAACGCCACTTCCATCACTACCGCCTCGGATGAGCTCTCCGCTGATTTCCGCCTCGTCGACGACAGCATCGAGTACAACTTCTTGGCTGTCACCGCCTGGAACGCGGCGGCGGCGCTGGTCCCGCTCGCAACCCTGCCGCTGATGGACACCTACGGCGTGCGCTGGTGGTATCTGGTAAGCACCGAGATCCCACACTGGACATCCAAGGGCCGGCCGAGTTCACTAACGGCGCTGAGGCTCAGACCTGCTATGTGCTGTTCGTCATCTTTCTCGTCCCGCAGGCACTGGCACCCAACTTCGCCACGCTCGTCGCCAGCCGCGTCGTCGCCGGCGCTGCTGGCGGCACGCTGCAGAACGCCGCCGACGGCATCGCCGCCAACCTCTTCCCGCACAGTCGCGACCGCGCCCTTCCTCTCACCCTTTACGTCTTCACCCTCGTCTTCGGTGTCACCATGGGCCCCGTGCTCGGCGCCGTCGTCGAGCCGCTTACTTGGCGCTGGTAACTCCCCGTCGCCCCCTCTCCTCCTCCGCCTCTTCGAACCAAGGACTAACACCCGTACCAGGATCCTCTGGATCCAGCTGATCCTTTGCGGCACTCTGATGCCCATCGTCTTCCTGCTCCTCCAGGAAACGCGAGGCTCTGTCCTCTACCCGCTACATTTCCCCTCCGCCGACCCCGACTCCTCTCCGTCCACCACCAAGGCTGCCCTCGTCGAGCTCCGCACCGCCACCACGCGTTCCTTCCTCCTGCTCACCACTGAGCTTACCGTGGCGCTATTCACCCTGTGGTCTTCCTTCGCCTTTGGCCTCGTCTTCATCTCCTCGCAGTCCATCCCGCTCGTCTTCCGCGACGCCTTCGCCTGGCCCGCCTACCGCGCCGGCCTAGTCCAGGCCGCCCTCGGCCTCGGCCAGCTCCTCGGCCTCGCTGCCTGCCTCTTCCAGCGCCGCGCGTACGCCCGCCCTGCCGCCACGCCCGAGACCATCCTGCACCTGGCCGTGCCCACGACACCGGTTGCGCTCGCTGGCGGCCTCTTCGTGTACGGCTGGGCCGTCCACCAGCCGCACTGGATTGTCGTTGCCGTCGGCCTGGCACTGGTCGGCTGCGCAAGCATGGTGGTGGTCAACTCAGCGAGCATCTACGTCACGGACTCGTATCCCGCGTTCGCGGCGAGCGCCATCGCGGCCGTCGCGTTTGGCGAGAACATGTTTGCTGCGTTTCTGCCACTGGCCACCAAGCCCATGTATGAACGGCTGGGCTACGATTGGGCGAGCAGCTTGCTCGGATTCGTCGGGCTTGCCCTCACCTTTGCGCCGCTTTTGCTGCTTTACAACGGCAAGAGGATTCGAAGTAAAAGTAAATTCAACCAATAGAGATACTGTCTATAAAGGACAACGAATGTGATGAATAGGTCTAGTCTATCGACATTAAAGCCACTAATGTAAATAAAAAAACATTATGACATCTGCGACGCGACGAAATCCCGCCGCGATGAATCTATAGTATATAAACCTCCCCATTTTTGCAAAAAGAAAATTAAAGCGAATGATTCAGTGTATAGGAAAACACGATCTAAATTATTTCTTCTCCTTCTCTGTCGGCTTGGCAGCCTCGGTGACCACGGGCGCTGCGCCCTTGTCCTCCTTATTCTTCAAGCTGTTCTTCTTGGGCACACGCGCGAGCCAGTAGATGAAGAGGGCAGCAAAGATGTTGAAGATGACGTAGACCCAGAGGATGCCAAAGTTGCGCCACCGGTCCTTGTAGTAGCTGTTGACGCCCGCGAGGTACGTGTTGGTGTCGGAGATGGTGCAGAACTGGCAGTCCTGGGTGGCATTCTCGTTGAGCAGCCGTCCGCCGACCTTGTCGATGTAGGGGCCCAGGTACTGGATGCAAGTGCCGCCGAGGGGCTGCAGGGTGACGATTTCGTTGTCGGCGCAGACGACGTCCGTGTTGGCCACGGCGACGGCCAGCATGCCCGATATCATGTAGCGGAACGGCGAGACGGTGATCATCCAGCGCCAGAAGCCGGGCAGGCTGTTCTCGTTGGCGAGGACGCCGCAGAAGATGAGGCACAGCGTGAACATGAGATTGGCCATGTTGCCGCCGGCCTCGGCGGTCTCGAAGCCGGCGATGATGAAGGTCGAAAAGGTGCCGGTGAAGAGGAGGAACATGAGCAGGTAGAGGAACATGAGGGCGCCGCGCTCCGCCACCTCGCCGGTCGGCTCGGCGTTGCGGTAGAGGCCGACAGGATAGTACCAGGCAAAGTACATGATGACGGCCATGAGGGAGTTCCACGGAAGCTCGACAATGATCTGGGCGAGCATGAAGACCTTCCAGGAATAGACCTTGGAGGGCCTCTCGCGGACCTCGTACAGAGACCGCTGGATGACAAACTGCGGCATGGACTGCTGGACGATCTGGCCAAAGACGGTCAGCAGCTGGAAGATGGCAAACATCTGGTTCTGCAGGCCTTGCACGCTGTTGGGGGCGCGGAAGAAGACGAAGCCGACGAAGAGGGCGACGAGGGTGCAGAGAGCCGTCTTGGAGTAGATGTAGACGGGCATGCGCCAGTATTGCTGGAAGACACGATGAAGACACTCCTTGAGCTGGACCGAGTAGGACGCGGCAAACTCGCGATAGCTGTTGGGGTCCTGATTGATGGGGGCCGATTCGATGGCACTTTCGGATTCTCGGAGCTTCTCGGCCTTGATGCTTTCCAACTCTTGCTGGACTTGTCTGTATTCAGGGCTGTCGCGCCACGTCTGGAACCAGTCGAGATCAGTGTGCGAGCCGGGAGCGGCGCCAATCACCTCGAGCATCCATTCGGCCGGGTTGGCAGCCTCGGGGCATTCCTTCTTGCTGTACCGCGTAAAGTAGTCGGTCATGGTCTTTGAGTTTTCGCCAATCTCGCCAAAGTAGACGGTCTTGCCGCCCTTGGCGAGGAAGAGCAGGCGATCGAAGCGCTGGAAGAGCATGGCGCTGGGCTG
This sequence comes from Cordyceps tenuipes, assembly GCA_025583755.1. Taxonomy (NCBI): domain Eukaryota; kingdom Fungi; phylum Ascomycota; class Sordariomycetes; order Hypocreales; family Cordycipitaceae; genus Cordyceps; species Cordyceps tenuipes. The sequence goes on from JANZYN010000035.1 coordinate 50,652, forward strand.
GTGGATGGTGCACAGGACGGCCTGACCAACCTCGGTCAGCTTCTCCAGAAGATCCAGGATGGCCCAAGAGGTTTGCGAGTCGAGACCAGAGGTGGGCTCGTCGACGAAGAGCAGCAGGGGAGGCTTGGCGGCAAGCTCGACGCCAATGGTGAGACGCTTCCGCTGCTCGACGTTGAGGCCCTCGCCGGGAACGCCGACCACGGCATCGGCGTACTCTTGCATGTCCAGAAGCTTGATGACCTCGTTGACGTATGCCACCTTTTCGGCGCGGGGCACGTGGGCGGGCTGGCGGAGGACGGCGGAGAAGATGAGGGCCTCGCGGACGGTCGTGGTCTGGAGATGCAGATCCTGCTGCTGAACGTAGCCGGTCTTGCGCTGGAAGGAGGTGTCGCGAGGCCGGCCGTCGACGAACATCTCGCCAGTCAGGACACCGACATTGACACGGTCAGCCAGACAGTCCAGCAGAGTCGTCTTTCCCGCACCGGAGACACCCATCAGCGCGGTCAAGGTGCCCGGCTTCACCCAGCCGTCGACATGGTCCAGGATCCGGCGGGTCTCGCTCTTGATCTTGACATCGTAGCAGACGTCGTGCCACTGGAAGACCGAGGTCTGCTCCTGGAGAAGACCGCCGTCCTGGCCCCGGCTGCGCTCGGCCGTGACGACGGGCCCGATGTTGGCCATGGCGGCCTCGGGATCGTGCTTCCTCTGCGCGCTCTCGACGGCGGCCGGCTTGTGGCCGCGGCGATAGACGAGAACCTCGCCCTTGGACTTCTTCTCCGAGACGAACTCGGCAGCAACCATGTAGCAGAAGAGGAAGAAGACGATGAAGCCGATGACGATGCCAAAGTTGCGCCAGCGGTGTCCCCATTCGTAGCCAAACGCCATCCGAGCATAGACGTCGCCGTTGACGCTGGTGCGGCCCTGGACGGCGCCGATGGTGCTGCAGACGCGGTGGTCTCCCGTGATGTTGTCGTAGCCGGGGACCCTGGGGTTGGGCACAAAGTCTGTGCACGGAAACTCCTGGCCGTGGAACTCGTTGACGATGAGGGCCTCGAACGCGTACGCGAGCGGGTTGATGTAGCCGATCCACCTGCACCAGCCCAGCATGTACCTGGTCGGCAAGACGAAGCCGGTGAAGATGACCAGGGCGAGGATGAGGATGGCGGCCGGGACGAGCGCCTGGAAGAGCGTGCGGGTGGCGGAGCCGATGGTGCGGAAGATCATGGACATGACCAGGACGGTGGCGTAGGAGATGAGCAGGAAGAAGAAGAAGTGTCCCGGCTCGCGTCGCAGGTTCGTCATGAAGTAGATGACCAGGTTGAAGACGACGCCGTTGCCAATCTTGTACGGCAGGTCGCAGATCATGGACGAGACGGCCTCGGCGGACGGGTGGTAGAAGGCATAGCGCGAGTGCTTCTCGACGATGGGACGCTGGGCGTAGAGCGTCAGGATCTCCAGCGCGCTGGCAAAGGCGTTCATGAGACAGGCAAAGAAGAGCAGCGAGCCGCGCTGGAAGAAGCTCGTCGAGTTCTTCTGGAGGTTGTAGAAGACGGAGCCGATGATGAGCGCCATGACGAGGTTCCCGATCAGCGAGCCGACGGTGAGGCTCGGGTCGCCGGTGAGCCGCTTCCAGCCGCGCCAGAGACAGAGCTGGATCTGCTGCGTGTAGGAGAGGGTGAAGGGCGAGGCCCGGCGCTGGCCCTTGGCCTGCTGGGCCTGCTTGTGGGCGCGAAAGGCCTGGGCGTCCGGGCCGTCAAAGGGATGGCTCGTCTTGTACTCGGCAATCTCGGCCTGCAGCGCCTCGTAGTCGGCGCTGCGCCGCCAGGCCGCGGCGAACTCGTCCGGGGTGCGGGGCGTGCGGCCCTCGAAGCCGGGCCGGATGACGCGCTCGGCCGGCGAGGTCATCGAGGTCAGGAAGTCGGGCGTCGTCTGGCGCGCGGGGCACTCGAAGCCGAGGTCGACAAAGTAGCGCTTCGCGTCGGCGGCGCGGCCAAAGAAGATCTGGCGGCCCTCGTAGAGCACCGTGGCCTTGTCGAAGAGGTCGTAGGCGCTCTGCGGCGACTGGTAGATGGACACGCAGGCGGTGCTGCCAAAGAGCTCCGTCTGCAGGCGCAGCGTGCGGCAGAACTCGACGGCGTTGGCCGAGTCCAGGCCGCGGGTCGAGTTGTCCCAGCACTGCAGCGGCGCGCCGGACAGCGCGGCCTCGGCGATGGTGACGCGCTTGCGCTCGCCGCCGGAGACGCCGCGGACGTACTCGTTGCCGACCTTGGTGTTGACGGTGTGGGAGATGCCGAACATGGCCATGACGACCTCGCGGAGGTGGTTGGCAAACTCGTTCCGGTTCAGCCCCTGCGGCAGCTGGCGCGGCTGCCGAGCCCGCGCGGCAAAGGTGAGGGTGTCGCCGACCGACAGCTGCGGGAAGTGGACGTCGACCTCGGCCGTGTAGATGGCCTCGCCGCGGTGGTTCTTGTACATCTCCTTGGCCCCGATGCCCTGGTAGTTGATGTACGAGTCGTCGTTGACGTAGATGCCGTTCATCTCGCCCGAGATGGTCTTGAGCATCGTCGAGCATCCGGACCCGGGCGGCCCGAGGACGACGAGCATCTCGCCGCGCCGCACGATGCCGTCAAAGTCGCGCAGGATGTCGATGCGCTGCTTGTTCTTGGTCACCAGATTGCGGATCCCGCCCAGGGCCGAGAGCCAGACGTTGCCGACGTCCTTTTGGTAGTCGGCGGCGGTGCCGAAGCCGAAGACGTTGAGGTTCTGGAAGCACACCCCGGCCGTGCGGAACGCCGAGCCCTCTTGCGAGACCAGTTCGACAATCGCCTTGGCCCATTCCCGCCCCGAGAAGTTGGCCGAGCTCGGATTCAGCGGCGAGTCCGGGCCGGCCAGGAACGGGTTGTCGCCGGCCGCGCCCGACGCCCGCGAGTAGCTCCGGGCGAGGGTCTGGACGACCGAGGCGCGGCGGTTCATTTCTGTTGCTTCGTCATGCTCGCCTTTGCCAACCGTCTCGGCAGGTGAGCCGTCTTCGGTAGAGCCGTCGATGTTGTTGTTGCTGTTGTTGTTGTTCTCTATGTCGTCCGGGTTGTAGTTGGGGCTGCTGTTGGGGACGCCATACTTGGCAGCCGTGGCATCGTTGCTGCCCGTCAATCCATACGCGATGGACATGATCAAGTGTACTAATTCGGTGCGCGCAAGAGCGCGGCAACAGAGGTAGATGTTGAATTGTGAGTAGGAGGAGCAAGGAGCAGCAACATCAGCAGCGTGGCCGCGATGGTTACCAGGTTGCTCTGGATGCACGGGTCGTCAGCCGTTACAGGTTTCTCCAGGTTTAGGATCAGGTTCGTGTTTCAGGACAGTCCAGGAGTTCAGGTCTAAAAAGGAAGAGAGAGAAAGACAAAATGACCAGGAGAGCCAGGCTGGACGGAGGGCGGCTGGCGCACCAGGGTTTAAAGTAAGTCGCAAGGGGTGGACCAAAAACGACCAAAATAGGGATAAAAGGGCCAAAAGACACGAGAAAATCCGAGATGCGGACAAGGCGGGACAGAATAAGGTTAGCAGGCGGGGTTTCGGAGGACAAGTTGTGGGCGAATGCTGAACAACTAACTCGCTCAGGGCCTTGGACCCCGAAGCGTGCCTTGAGATGGTTACTCTGCAGCGCAAGTTACCGAGTTAGTTTGCTAGCTCATGGACTAGATAAGCAGGCGAGTTCCTTGGCATATGACAGGTGTCGGATTATCTCTGCACGGAGGAGTAGGACGATGGATGGATCATGACCAGCTTGGACTGAGGCGGAGGCTGTCTGTCTGTCTGCAGCAGTAGCACGGCATCATGGGCATTGTTTCATTGTTTGACCTTGGCTTTGTAATGTTGGCTGTGTCTCGGGACATTCGGTACATGGGCAAATTACTACCCTTCCGGCCTCTACTACTTGCTGCCTTGTTGGTCGGTGACAACTATCCACGCGGCAAGGCAATCGTACAACTACCTCCTCAGTTCATCAGCACGCATCTCACGTTCCCAAGACAGATTCACATTTGTTTCTTCTTCCTCCAACTGGGACACCCAGCTAGCAAGTGGGGATCTTCGGGGCAATGAATAGCACCCGGGCCCGAAAAGTCAAAATGCTCGGCCGCAGACGAGCAGCCCGAGTCAGACTATCCAGTTATCCACCAGTCAAGTCACAGCGCGTATTGTTGACTAGCTATTTAGAGTTAGGGTCGATGCGGTTACAAGGCTCCGCGTTTTATTATTATTATTATTATTAGCAGCACGGTCGGAAGCAACCCATGACACTCCGGCACTCACCATACGCGTATCACGGAGTAAACCCACCACACCAGCCACAGATGGCACTTGCAGGTAGTAACTAGTATGTACTATGTAGTGAGATGATTACTTGCTCATCGCTGAGATGAGATGCGAACTAGTTAGTGAGTTGAGTTGACATGGGCAATCTGGAACCTGGAACTACCCGAATTGCTATTTCAGCCCTCCCCCTCCGTAGGTGGTAACTAGTATGTAGTGCGAGGATTACTTGCTCATCAGTGAGATGAGATTTAGTTGACATGGGCAATTTCGAACCCGAAACTAGGCGGATTGCTATTCCCGCCTTCTCCCCCCTTCCCTGACATGATTGTCGTTGCTGCTGGTGAATCTGCACGATGAACGAGTAAACCGGCGACCGCGGGTATTAAACTTAAATACTAATAAATTATAAATGCAGGAATACGCCGCTTGCGGGCAAGAATGCGACAGCACCAAAGCGTCGCTGGCCCAAGGCAATTTTACCAACACAGCATCCTTGCTTACCCTATACCATCTTAATCCCTTTGGCTTATTGAACTCCTGTAAAGACCAATCATGTCGTTGTTCGCCGGCAATGGAGGAGGGGCTTGGTCAGCTACGTACAGCCTCCTCTAAGTTACTGCAACATTACCTCTTGTAAACACCAGTCATGTCGTTATTTGCTGGTCATGAAGGAGGGGCTTGGCCAACTATTGACTCTTCTAAATTACAGTGCTGATTCTCTGAATCGTATCAATGCCGTTGAAAGAGACCTTGTTGTGCTCAGTTTTTGGATTGAATCATCGGAATGGTCGGAATGGAGATATGTGATCCTCTGGCGGGTTGTAACCATCTGGCGGGTTGTAGAAATATATAAAGTATCACGATGATATCCAAGTCCATCTAAGCAAATCAGCCTGGATCTTCTATATAAGAACGACTAGATTCAAGCTACTTGTACCCGGTTATTGCACTACTCCCCATATCCAAAAAGCAACCGCACACTTTCAACTTTGCCGTGGAACAAGTCAGCTGTCGGGCAGCTGGGCAATCATGGTGCGTCCCTCGCTATCTACCCTCCTGTGGCTTGCCACCGTGGCAGTCTCCTCCACCGTCTCTGCTGCTCCAAGCCAATCTCAGGCGGACAATGGCGGCAATAACGTTGCCACGTCCTTCGTTATTGAGGGCCAGAGTAGCCAGGAGGTCGACTCTCTCGTCAAGATCGTTGAGGCGGCGGGTGTCGAGGTGATTCAAAAGTTTGACTCCCCTTTCTTCCGCGGGCTTTCAGTCCGCAGCGGCTCGAAGGAGGTGGATATCAGAGTCTTGGCCGCCGGCTTTCGAGTTTGGGAAGACGAAATAATCTCGGAAGCTGTAGAGAAGGAAGCTTTGAATCCGGAAACAGGAAGCGAAGGGGATCCGCAGCCTGATGGACCCCAGAACAAGCACGAGACCAGGGACACCAAAGGTGTAGTTTGGCCCAATGACATAACGCACGTCAACAAGATGCATGAGGCAGGGTTCAAGGGCAAGGGAATCAAAATCGCCATTGTGGACACTGGTGTAAGACCTCCCCCCCCCTAAACGCAGCAAAGCAAAGCTGGACGCAGCATGCAGCATACTCACACAAGGTGACAACAGGTCGACTACACACACGAGGCACTGGGCGGCTGCCTCGGAGAGGGCTGCAAGGTGGTTGGCGGCGCCAACTTCGTCGACGGTGACCCCACGGATCCCAAGGACTGCTACGGCCACGGGACCGCCCTGGCCGGCGTGGTGGCCGGGTCCTCGGCCAAGTCGGGCTATCTCGGCGTCGCGCCCGAGGCCACCATCTTGGCCTACAAAGTGATCAACTGCAACCTTACTGGGGGCTACACCGCGCAGCTGAACGGTTGGTTGAAGGCGGCCGAGGATGGCGCCCACGTCATTGTCTCGTCGACCGGCTGGGAGGGCGGCTGGCACACGGGCTTCGTCTCGGAGGCCGTTGCGCGCATCGCCGCCAGCGGCGTCGTCGTCGTCACCGCGGCCTCCAACTCGGCCGCCACCGGTCCCTTCAACGTCGCCGGGCCCGGCACCGCCAAGGATGTGCTCTCGGTCGGCACATTTTCCGAGCACCGCATCGGCGACGGCTACTCCTCGCTCGGCCCCTCGTGGAACCTCGACCTCAAACCCAGCCTCGGCGCCCCGGGCATCGACGTCCCCATCATCTGGCTCAACAACACCTACATGACACTGAATGGCAGCTCGTACGCGTCGCCCTTTGTCGCCGGCGTCGCCGCGCTGGTCGGCCAGTCGATGGCCGGCAAGGACGGAGCGGTGCCGGACAAGCTCGACGGCGACGCCATCCGCCACCGGCTGATGTCGACGTCCAAGCCGCAGCAGCTGTCCTCGGGCGACGGCCTCGCCTCCGTGATCCAGCAGGGCGCCGGCCTCGTCGACGCCTGGGACGCCGCGCACGCGACCACGCTGGTCGAGCCCGCCAGCCTCACCTTCAACGACACGGAGCACCGCCCGCCCTCGCTGAGCCTCCAGATCACCAACACGGGCGAGGCAGAGGTCACCTACAACCTCTCCAGCCTGCACGCGCCGACCATCAACTTCGTCGAGATGGGCATCAACCCGGACCCGCTGCGAACCGAACGCGTCGACAAGGCCAACGCTGACATCAAGCTGAGCGAGGACTCGCTCACCCTCGGCCCGGGAAAGTCGGCGACCGTCACGGTCACCGCTGCCGATCCGACCGGCTTCAAGTTGGTCGCGCCACCGCCCGCCGACGACGCACCGCCCGCCGCCGACGACGACGACGACGATAGCGGACCGAAGCTGCTGCTCTGGTCTGGCTGGATCGTGGTCAGCGGCACGGACGGGACCAACCTGAACGTGCCCTTCCTCGGTGCGGCCGGCCACCTCCGATACCTCACCAGCCTCGCGTACCCCCTGCTGAGCCTCCGCATCGAGGATCCGGCAGAGAGACTCCAGAATGCGAAGAAGCCGCAGGGGGCGAAGAAGGCGACGATCCTCGCCACCCCCAAAGCCTTCATCCTGGATGATCCGCCGTCCAAGGACCAGCTTCCCGGGCAGCCCGCCTCGATCGCGCAGGCGGGTGCCGGCCACAACGTCTCGGCCATCCTCCTCGGCACGTACATCCCGTTCGGGGCCCCCCTGGTGCGCTTCGACATTGTCCCGCTCAGCGTCTGCGAGTCGTCATCGGCGAGCGGCGCCGCCGAGAACTGCGTGCCCGCCGAGAGCCTCACCGAGTTTGGCGGCTTCAAGTCCATCGGCCAGCACCCCAGGTCGCCCATGCCGCTCTTCAACCGCCACTGGGAAGTGAACGACGTCACCCTCAGCTGGGACGGCAAATACAAGCCCGCCAACGCGGCCGCCGCCAACGGGACCGCCGAGGGTAAGGCCCAGTACGTCCCTCCTGGAAAGTACAAGCTGGTGGCACATGTCCTGCAGCACTTTGGCGATCCGGACAAGCCTTCGGACTGGGTGACGGGCGAGTCCGATGAGTTCTCGGTTGCATACAACCACAACATCAAAGCCCCGGGTTCTTAGCTTTGCGGCGAGAAGAGGAAACAAAGAAATGACGCCAAGGCTAGCAAGACAGGGCATCGTAAAGACAAAGCCGGGCTTGCCCTAGATCTAGATACGAAATGGCAAATGCAGGTTCACTCCATTTCACCTTTTTTTTTAGGGAAAAGATGTCCCATCCATGTGATGGTATTGCTAACACAACAGATAACATAAAACACTCTGTACAAGTCGACCAAGACATCTTTGACAACCCCAATGCTCAAGGTTGCCAAGAAACGCCATCAGGAATTTATCAGTCATGTTGCATGTATGATGTATACAGTCTCGCCAAGCACTGCCTACCAGGTCACACTTATTTCTTGGCGTGACCCAGTTGATGCCGCCACCCCCTATCCCCTATCCCCTTTTCCGCTCGGGCTGGATCAAGAATCTGGAATGGTCAGGCCACCAGGCCTGCTTGGAATCGGATGCAGCTCTGCCTGATAGCTCCCGCTGCGCTCTTGAGCTCCTCCCTCTCCGGTTTGGCCAAGTTCAGCCTTCATGACATGCGAGTCACGACCAGGAACTACAAACTCGGAGGGAGACCCTGAGACAAGTTCTTGTGAGGCAAGTAGGATTCCAGGCAGCCAGCTTCACCTGTTTTTTTTTTTGCCTGTGCAAAGGTCTCACATCGGCGGCCGAAAAAGCTGCTAGGCTGGGAAGATGAAATTAAAGGGAATGAAACGGAGGATTAGAATAAACGAGGTAAGAAGTCACAGCAATAAATGAATAAAGAGTACCTAGATGAAGATGAAAGAGTACCTAGATAAAGACACTCATCATATTTTTCCCTGCAGAAGTGTCTTGACTCTCGAGTCTTGACAACTCCGTCATCTATTGAGAATAGCCCTTTTTGAGTCATCCTATGCATGTCTGGCTTTCCTGGCGGCTGTACATGTCCAATTGCAGAATAATCGTGCCTCATTCTCAAAACCGTTTTCCTCACCAAGAATTCCATGTCAAGCCTCATCACTGCATATCACATCCTTCAACCAACATCTGATATTGCGCCGAGAGCCCCCTAATAAGACCATAAAGAGCGCCCGCGGCATCTCCAGCGTGGCCACCTCCTTCCAATTGCCTCTAGATTGACTTTTGCCTCAAGGGGGAAGTCTTGTCGTGATATTGATCGGCACTCCTGGATCCTTCCCTGATCCTTCCCTGGTTCTTCCCTGATCCGCCACCTACCTACCTCCATCAATCGAACGCGATGCTCTCTTTGAAACAATTCTACACCCCCACCTCTCATAGTGCTGATTTATCTGCAACCTTGACCCGGTCCGGCCCACGGATTGTAAGCCTTGTTTCTCATTTACACCCGCCAAGTTGGATGAGAGAAACCTGGCAGCATGTGTGTGGTGGTTATTTCAAAAGCCCTGAAAGCGTGTCTGAGGCGGGCGCTGCCTATTCTTTCATTTCAAAAACTGGTATAAAAAGGACACGACCGGCTGCTCATGAGCCGCAACTGGACTCAAAAGACCAAGCATCCATCCGCAATAGACATCCATCTCAGTATGCCCATTTACAACAAATCACTCCTCGCCCTCCTCACGGCCGCGGTCGCCCAGTTGACCTGGAGCCAGGCCCAGGCCCAGACCATCGCCGCCCCCGCCGACTCTCAGTGCGACTGCTATGTGACCGACGGCGAGTACCCGGCCTACTACCGGAACCACAGCTTCTGGGACTTTCGCTCGCTGCCGATCCCCCCGGACCGGCCCGAGGTCATCCAGGACGTCGCCGGAAACCTCCACGCCGAGCTGACCTCGTCCCTCTTCGTCGGACCCAACGCCTTCACCGACTTCTGGTCCGTCCAGCAGTGGCCCAACAGCAACCAGGACTTCCCCATGGTCGTCACCCGGAACAACCTGTTCGTCGAGCACGACCCGGACGGCGGCCCGGACAGCACCTTTGTCACCATGCGCACCTCGCGCCTGCCCGGCTTCCAGACCGCCGCCGAGCTGCAGTCCATCCACAAGGTCGACCACGCCAGCATCCGCATGCGCGCCCGCACCCACGGCGCCGCCGGCGCGTGCACCTCCGTCTTCACCTACCGCGGCGCGCCGTTCCTGCGCGACGTGCAGGAGGCCGACATCGAGATGCTCACCGGCGAGGCCGACGAGACGCAGATCCACTACACCAACCAGCCGTCGTACCGCACCGACGGCACCACCGTCTCGGGTGCCTCGCACGCCACCGAGCTGCCGGACGGCCGTCGCTGGTCCGACTGGCTCACCCACCGCCTCGATTGGACGCCGGGACGCACCACGTTCAGCGTCGACAGCGTCGCGGCACACACCCAGACGTTCCAGGCGCCGCGCGACCCCAGCTTCATCCTGCTCAACGCGTGGAGCGATGGTGCCGTGTGGACGGGGCAGATGGACGAGGGTGGCGAGGCCTTCCAAAACGTCCAGTGGATCGAAATTCTCTACAACATCCTGCCGGCCAAGGAACGGTGTAATAGGAAGTGCAGCATTGACAAGTCGCCCCAACTCGGCAAGCCCGTGCCTGTCTAGGAGAAGCGCTGTCGAACGACGGGTCGATTTGATGCTACGTGCGAGTACAGCGGCGTTGATAGCAGTCATGTATATTTCAGAGATTAGAAAGCTTTGCCATAGATTCAAAATGCGCGCAAATCGTGGCATGTTATAGTTACCACGTGTCCGGTCCAAATGTGCCACCCTCCGGCACTGTCCTCAGCAGTGCCTCGTACTTTGCGTCCAGAGTCTTTTGCACAGCGACGTTGCCCCACCACCGCGGTATCGGTACACCTGGAAATGTAATGGCAAAGAAGATTATGACGGTGCTCAAGATCAAGCCTGCGTCGAGAGCGGATGCCGTGATGTAGTTGTACGTCGTCCACCAACCGTTCCATCTGTTGTGAATCCACTTGTTGAAAACGAGGCCGACAATGACCCAGGACGAGAAACTGAGCGGCGTGGCCGGCGGGATCCATGCCATGGCGCCAAACATGATTGGCGCGTTGAGGTGGCGGAAGAATCGGAGGCCTGAGGTGCGGCCGAGGAGGTAGAGTAAGACAGGGAGAGCGACGCCGGCGAGCCAGAACCAGTTGAAGTGGCTGTACATGCTTCCAACTCCAAACATGCGCTGCGGCCCGATGACACCCCATACGACGCTCGACGAGAAGAATGCACGGCCGTTGGGGCAGGTGAAGTGGTCTTTCTGGTGCACCTGACATGAATCTTCGATGTTGCCGAGCGTCCAGTTCATAACGGCGATCTGTACAAAGACGGCCCAGATGGTGGGGATCACCTGGCACCAAAATGTCACCTTGGGAGGGATCTTCATGTAGTGGCCGAGCTTTAGGTCACCGGAATACGTCTGCGCCTGGCCCAGGGTGATGACGCTAAACACTTTGAACATCATGACGCCGACCGGCCTGCCCGGAATCATGAATCCCGCTAGGAAGGCGGAAAGGACGTTGAGACTAATAACAATGTTGGAAACGGCCAGGATCATGGAGCTTGGAATCATGAAGATGACCGCCAGGAGGAGCGAGACGAAGAAGGCCCACCATGGGAGCTGGGAGTCGTATGCGAGCACAGTGGCTAGACCCAGGGCGAGCGAGAGTAAGAAGAGCACGCCGTACCACCAGTCGGGGGCCTCTTTATACTTCTTCATCAGCTTCAGATGAATATCTGGCTCTTGGTTTCGCGAGGATCGGAATCGATGCCAAATCTCCTTGCCATGGTGCAGGCCCGTATGTACCAGGGTCGACATCAGCGCCGCAAAGGAGAGGCCATAGTTGAGCGCCAGCGCGGGGCTCAGAAAAAGCGGCGAGTATCGCTTGTAGCTCTCCTCGTCGAATGTGAAGCCCGGTCCCAGAATATTGTTCACCTTGTATCCATTCTGGGTGTTATCGTACACCTGCGAGGTGACCAGCGGCAGATACTTGGACCACAGTGCCCCGGTGTAGGCGATGCCGAGAATGGGCAGCAGCATGAAGCATATCAGGCCTATCAGCGTGTTGACGTGCGCGTGCGTCGGCGCAAGCAGCGGGTTCGCGAGGTACGACGTGACATACGTCCAGTCAAATGTAATGGGCAGCAGCGAGAGCCCAGAGTAGCCACCGAAGAGCTGGTTCACGACGACGTTGTCGGGCCGTATCCAAGTCGGGAAGGAAAAGACGGACAGGCCCTGGAAGACGACGGCCGGCAGCCAGTGGTAGGCAAACATGCCGGCGGCGGCCAGGCAGAACCAGCTGTACCTGCTAATCCGCCATCCGTTGGTGCTCGCCCCGACGCTGCCGCGGTCGTGCAGCGCATACATGAGGATTGTGCTGGAGAATTGTGCCGGCCACATCATCGCGGCTGGCCAGACGAGGAAGCGACGGAATGCTCCGGCGAAGGCGATGCCAATGAGCTGCGAGCTGAGGGTAAAGAGCAAGGCGAACCCCCAGCCGAGGTTGCGGTCGTAGAAGGGCTTGCCCTGCAGCGCGAGCAGCGCGTCGGTGCTGTAGGCGTAGCCAAAGGTGACATTGGCCATGAGGGTGATAACGGTGTGCTCCTTGATGGTGAAGGGACCGGGATTGAATGTCCATTCAAGGCCGCTGGCAAAGGGGACCTTGAATTTGCGTGTCGACACCACGCGCGCCCAGAAGCAACCGATCGGGTAGACGAGCAGCTGGACGATGATGGCAGGGAAGGCAATCGCCGGGCTCCTATTGTGGTGACTGTTAGCAAGCCTCTGTATTGATATAAAGGGCGGTCGGTATTCTACCTCATGCTGAGAAACATGTTCAGGCCCGCACCAAGAGTCACAAACAGCATGCCCAAGATCCAGGCGCGGACTGTGTTGGCCACCTCCCCGCCGTCCGTGTTGCGTACCGCCGCGCGCACCTCCTCATAAGGCGACTCCTCGTGCATGAGGGTGGCGTCGTTTGTCTCGGCAAACATGGCCTTTCGGTCGCCGTCGCTGGCGAACACATCGTCGGGGACGGCGTGGAGCTTCTCCGTCGTCGACCGGGTCGGTTCGTTTTTGCCGTCGTTCTGCCGGGGCTCGCGGGAGGCGCCTCGGGCGAGCCTGAGCGTCTCGTCGGAGGAGGCTTCGATCAAGGACTTGTCGTCGCGGATGGCGCTGGGGACGGTGGCTGGCACTGGCGCAGCCACATTGTCGGGGATGGGCTTTTGTTTCATATTCCCGGTCCCGGGTCGTATCGTATGTGGCTCTCAACGCTTCGCACAACGTCTAGTGCATCGGCTTCTCTCGATCGGGGGGATAGGTCGCGATTCGTGAGACTACTGGCCGCATTCTCTGCCTCGTTTGTTGGTGGCTTCGTCCGTGGACCGCTGCTCCAGTATTTATTGGCAAGCCTAGGTGCCTGCGAGCTTCAATGCAACTGCTGGCAGCCAAGATAGGTGCTGATAAGTGCCATTGGATATCGCCTGCCCATATACGTATGCTTGTGGGGGGCCGTGATGGTCAGTCGTGACATTGAGGGAATCAACGAGCAAACAGATTCAATAGTCGCACGGAATTCGGATCCATACATCAGAGTTTTCTTGAGTAGCCAATGGCCACTCTCAGCAGCCAGATTAAATGGAGCTTTATTGAATAATCATGTAATAATTGATAGCAGTTCAGTCTTATGGGCCAAGGCCAGGTTGGTGTTTGATGTTTGTCATGTACTATTTCTGCACAGACAGTGCATACCAGCCCGCTATGGAGAATTCAACAATCAGAGGTACATACGTAATATTCTGCTCCCCACTTTTCTAGTGCGTGCTGCTACCGTCGCTTTTGATTGAAAAACTCTGAATTTGACCATATAACATACAATCTTGGGTCAGCATCCAAAAAGACATCACTCCCAAAAGAAATGGCTCAGCGATCTCCACATCACTAGTTAACCCAGCGCCCCGCATAACCCGCCTGCAGGATCCCGGAAACACCACCCCCGAATATTCCCCCAGCAGTCGACTAATATCAAACTCACACAACAAAGACCACTCTTGAAAAAAGAGAACCAGAACGTGCCTGCTGATGAATCTCGGTAGCCGAATATCCTGGAAATTGCCTGCTAACCGTCCATATCTTCATCATCTTCACCTTCATCATCTTCATCATCTTCATCATCCATTGCCTCATCTTCATCTTCATCATCTTCATCATCTTCAGGATCCTTTAGATAGCCAGTATTTGCGCCACGGGACTTGAGAAAGTGGATCTTTTCCTCTCCTCCATTCCAGGAGCCTCCATTCCAGGAGTCTCCATCCCAGGCGCCGTAGATGGCATAATCGAGCGGCGTCCAACCTTTGCCATCCTTAGACGACAAGTCCAGCGCCGGCATTGCCTGCAGCAGTTTCGCCATGATTGCCACGCCGAGCAGGCACTCATAAGTGCGCTGCTGGGGAGTCAGCGTGTCTTGCCAGTCCTCGGCTGGGCCACCCCTTCCTGCAACGTACGACAGAGGCGATCTTCCTCGCTCGTCCCGCGAATCGACTTCGACGCGGCTGGTGCTCAGCAGCATGTCCACGACCTCCTCGGTGCCGCACTCCACAGCGTACGACAGAGGTGATCTTCCTTCCTTGTCCCGCGAATCGACTTCGACGCGGTTGGTGCTCAGCAGCATGTCCACGACCTTCTCGGTGCCGCACTCCACAGCGTACGACAGAGGCGATCTTCCTCGGTCGTCCCGCGAATCGACTTCGACACAGTTGGTGCTCAGCAGCATGTGCACGACCTCCCTGATGCCGCACTCCACAGCGTACGAAAGCGGCGTCCTTCCCGCGGAATCCCTCTGATCAGCGTCGAACCGACCGTCTTTCAGGAGAATGCGGACAACGTCGAGATTATTGCACTCGGCAGCATGCGACAGCGCCGTCCTGCCCTCATTGTCTACCTTTTTAGGGTCGACACCGCCCGCGTCTAGCAAGCGCTGAACGTGGCTCACGTCGCTCCTCCGCGCGAAATAGAAGAACGGCAAATTTCTCATGAGCCACTCCTGTTCAGCGTTGACCCGGCCCCACATCAGCATCTCGTCAATTAAAGCAGTTTTGTTGCTCGTCACAGCAAGCAAGAACGGCGTACGTCCCGTCTCCCACTCCTGCGCATGGACGTCGGCGCCCCTTCTCACCAGAAGCCGAACGACTTTTGTCTGGGAAACTGGGTCATGACCAGACACAGCACTCATCAAGGGCGTATACCCGTCTTGATCCCGAGAATCAACGAGGATCCCGGGTGTCCGTAGGAGCATTCCAACACCTTCCACCCAGAGCATATCTGCGGCGTACCACAGCGGCGTCTTCCGCTCATTATCCTCTGCGTTGACGTCAACCTCTTTTGTCCTCAGAAGCATCTGGATCATGGCTGTGTTGCTCCTCTCCGCAGCATATGACAGCGGCGATCGGCCGTCTGTATCCAGCAAATCGACGTGCTCTTTATGTCGCCTAAGTCTGGCTGCGAGGTTTCCTAAGTCTAGGGAGCTCGGCTCGGGCTTACCCCAATCCGCATCCGCAGCGTGCGACAGCACCGTCCGGCCGAATGCATCATAGCGACTCAGGTTGACCTTGTCCGGTGAGTTGACTAGGGCCCATACCAAAGGCAGGAATCGAAGATCTATGGCCATATCAAGCGCTTCGGACCCATGGATCAGTGCTCTTCCACGTGAATGTACCTCGAGCGAGTCACCGGGGTAATGATGGAGTAAGAGTTTTGCGATGCTTTCACGGCCATAGTCAACAGCAAGCTCTAGTCCCTTGCCGATTTTGTTAGCCCCGTAGCAGATCGCCTTCTTGACTGTCTCTATATTGTCTTGACGAATTCCTCGCTGCAGTGCGCGGGCGGCGCCTCTACGCCAAAGTCTCTCGTGAGCGACATTGTAGCACCTTTTGTTGAGGCGGACATAAGCGCAGAGATCAGGTAGCCTCTTTAGAAGTTCGGGAATGCGATCGAACAACTCGGGCGGCAGGCGCTCAAAGGAAGCCATCGTCAGTCGTTGATTTAGGTGAAAATCTACATCGCGAGTGCCTTGTCATCAAAGTCGCGGCCACTTCCCCTCTTATGGGAGCCTGGTCTTGGGTCGCTACAGATTACAGTACATGTAACAATACGAGGTGTCTCATGCACGCCACAGAGACAGGGGTAACTGACAACGCATATCCGCGCGGTATGGGATGACCATGGCTTAGAGGGGAAGAAGCTGCCAGAAGTTTAGATAGTAATGGCAAGGCCGGGTACGAAGTACTCCATATTGAACAAGCCAGTCCCAGAGGTTCTGTGTCTTCTGCTTCATAAATATTTGACGTTTGATCGCACAGTTGGCACTGAGAACTATGCAGCCACAGCAATTACATACAACGACTTGTACTTTTGCCGTCTTCCTCATCCAGACATGCCCGCTGGGCGAACGCTAGTTTTCTTGGTTCATCATGGTATTCATTAACGTTCTACCTCCAATACCATTTTTTAACGAGACACGGATGTTTTTCATTAAAACTATCCAGCACAGCGCCCTATTCACTCGTCTACCCCTCACGGCTACAAAGAAACCAGCTGTCTGTATGCATACCCAACCTGTAGCCCAACTCACAGTGACATACCATGACGTCAACATAACCCCTGTCTAAATCTCTTGGGCACCATGATAACCCCTTCGTTTCTGTTCTGGCTCTTTAGGAAGACGACGTGCAGAAAATGATGGTCCTAATGCATAGTAGAGTAGCTGTAAACGCTTGCTGGTTGACCACCGAGACGGGGCTGAGAAGACGGGATTGTCATGTGAAGCACGCGATCCCCGCACGAGCTGATCACTGGACGTCATTCAGCAGGCATCTGGACGCTCAAAGTGAATCAGTCTAAAAATAACAGCCCTGTTTTCTAGCAGTAGAGATGAACATACGTCAAGAGCTTTAGTCCAATCTGGTCTGCGGCCCGGCCCGGTGAGTCTGGAGGGTGGCTACCCTGCTGAAGGCAGCGGTTACCCGAGGAGTATTACTGGTTTAACTTGATGCCTCTGACAAGGTGCAGAATTGGGGCTGAAGCAATCTGGAATAAAGTAAACCATCCACGTTGTCAAATCATTTGTTCAGACGAAAGCAAGCCCCCCCCTCCAGGCCATTCATCCGGTCACCTCGACTGCGCTCAGTGTTGTAGAAAGCCTAATGTCGGTAAGGATTCTTGGCTACTATGGCTACTAACAATGAGAAAATGACGAAAAATCAGCAGATTAACCGATTGGCTAATGATCTTGCAGATTGCGGTGCAAATTGCAGCCGTGGACGCTTACTTTGCGAAGAAAATGGCGGAAATGCTGGATCAAATGCAGTACATCAATGCCTGTGACATATTGGGCCAAAAGACGGACCACAAGACAATCCATGGCGCAGGACGAACCGTGAAAACTGCTGAAAGGAAGGCACTTGGTGACGTAGCAAATAGAGATGACGACTCGTTACAGTCAAAATGCTAGTTGCCATGTCTGTAGAAAGCGAGGTCTAGATGTAGTACATGTACGGATATGTACATTCAAAAATATTATCACTGCTTAAACCCGCGGATGTAGGCAGGCAATAAATAGCCTGTTGTGCCGCGCTGAGTCGAGAGCCTAACGAACATCTCCAGCCACTATGCGTCTCAACACGGCACATCGGCTTCTTTTTTTTTCATAGAAATAAAATTCCACAAATATTTTTACCCGCTCTCTATTACAGATACTGTTCGTTCTTCTACATGCGTCTCACCCAACAAAGTAGTGCGAGCTGTGACTTTGACCCGCCCAAACAAGCAGCCTCGGTGGGTATTGTCGGGTAGCAGCTCACTTCCGCTTGACGTCGTCCAGGATGCAAGACAACACCAACCAAATCCTGTCAAAATCATCACAGCCATCATGGGTTCCCACGAAGGGCCCAAGCAACTCGCCACCGGGCCACTGGTACGCGTCTGATGTCGCAATCCGAGAACCCGCCGCTGACCAATTCACAGCCCGACGAAGAAGCCCGTTGGATCAAACTAGTAAAGTGAGCTTCACCGACACATCTCAACCGCACCCCTTCACCGCACCCCGACGCCCGCCGCCTCACCACCTAACCCTCCCTCTTCTCCCCTAGGATCGACTACCAGGACCAGACGGGCCAGGCGCGGACCTGGGAGTCTGCCGAGCGGCGCACCCGTCCCGCCGGCAGCGCCATCGACGGCGTCGGCATCGTCGCGCTGCTCGACGACCCGGCCACCGGCGCCAAGCACGTCGTCCTGCAGCGGCAGTACCGCCCGCCCATCGACCGCGTCTCGCTCGAGATGCCCGCCGGCCTCGTCGACGCCGGCGAGACCCCCGAGCAGGCCGCCGTCCGCGAGCTGCGCGAGGAGACGGGCTACGTCGGCGTCGTCGCCGAGACCTCGCCCGTCATGTTCAACGACCCGGGCTTCTGCAACACCAACCTGCGCATGGTCCACGTCCACGTCGATGCCAGCCTGCCGGAGAACAAGGACCCGCGCCCCCAGCTCGAGGACGACGAGTTCATCGAGGTCTTCACCCATCCGCTCGCCGACCTCTGGGCGCTCTGCAAGAAGCTCGAGGCTGAGGGCGTGGCCATCGACGCCCGCGTCGGCACCCTGGCCGAGGGCGTCCTGCTCTCACAGCAGCTCAAGCTTTAAGAAGGGGGGAGAAAAAGAAGAAGAGACGCGACGACATGACACCATGTTTCACGGATACGAAATTTAAACAAGACGAGATTTTCTGCGATGATACCTAGAATGGGGAAATAATAGAACAAACACCAAGAGTTTAGAAAAATTCCATGCAAAAAGTTTTAGACCTTGCCTTCTCGCCGCAGCCCTTCCCAGAGCGCCAACGCGCCCAGCGTCTTCGCATCCCGCGCACCCGCCCTCCACGCGTCCTCCATCGGCACAATCCTCAGCGTAATCTTCTCCCCTCTATCCCGCAGCCCCGTCAGCCTCCCGCTCCAGCCGCGCAGCTCCTCGCGCGAGACCCTGCGCTCGTAGCTATACAGCGTGACGTGCTCGTCGCACCCGCCCGCGCTCGGGAACATGCCCGTCGGCAAGCCCTCCGCCGCCTCCGGCCCCTCCCGCTCCGCCGCCAGCTCGCTCAGGCACACCAACTCGCCCTCCGCGATCGTGATGCCCAGCTCCTCCTGCATCTCCCGCGCCGCCACGCCCACGAAGCTGCCCTCGTCGTCCACCATGCCCGCCGGGATCTCCGCAAACGCCAGGCTGCCCGCGGGCACGCGCGGCTGCACCGTCAGCACCACATGCCGCTCGTCGTGCTCCGGGCCGCCGTGCCCCGCGTCGTCGTGGGGGAGCAGCATGACGAGCACGGCGACGCTCGGCCCGCGCAGCAGCGCCGCGGCGGGGAGCGCCTCCCCCGCGCCGTTGGACACGACGGCCGCGAGCTTGAGGAAGCCGACGCGCCCGCCGCCAAAGAGGTCAAACGCCTGCACGGTGACGGAGCGCAGCACGTACGGGTCCGCGTGGAAGGGGTGGTCCGCCGCGGAGGACTGCAGCGCCAGCGAGCGCGAAAGGGTGGTCATCCACGTCTGCGATTGTCAGAAGCGGCGGATACAAAGTCATCAGGCAGTATGTTTCTTGTTAGCACTCACGTTGAAGGGTTTAAATGCCCATAGTTGGTCCTCGGCGAGGCCCTCCGGAAGGGTGATGGGCACGCCCTCCTTGGATTGGACGTGGCGAGACGACATGGTACTGTGCAGGCGGCAGTAAGACGCCGCAGGAAGGAAAAAATTGCGGCTTGGTAAATGGTGCGACTTGGCTAGCAGTTTTTGATTGATAATTAGGGCATTAAGAGGCCGATTCATACCTTGACTCTCCTGTAGCAGTGTATTACAGTGTAGGTTTACACTGGAGCATTACGTTGAGCAGTCAACGATCGTGGTCATGCAAACAGCGGGTCGGTTGGCGGCAAGTCACCAGCGATTGCGGAACGCGGACAACTACGAAAAAGCTAGGTATCCGGAATGATATTTACCCTCATGACTCATTAAAACTAATTTCAATCAATGGTATTCTTCCAAGAAAAAAAGATGCCGCTCAAGCGGCTGCCCAGTACACGTCAATGCTGGCAGCTCTGACACTGTTGACCCAGCCGGGGAACCTCGCTTTCGCCCAGAGCGTTACGACGTCACCGAGCTGTAAACTGCGCACAAACTCGCCATCGCCGGTTTCTCGTCCGCGACCATTCTCTTCTAGCGCTTTGCCGCCATCGGAATCAGGCTTGATGTCATCGTAACATGTCCACGTAATTTCGTGGTCCTGAAAGTCCCTGTGGGCGCGCTTGTTCCTGCAGACAGTCCATTTTGGGCTCTGGAGCAGCGGGAAGTTGTACTCGAACTGGGGCTCTTCGGAAGATGCATCCTGATTTCCAGCACCATCTTCCTGGGATTGTAACTCGTTTGCGGCTCGCTCCTGTGGCTCGATTTCTGTAATGGTCGGATATACTGGTCGGAGGGCTCCTCGATGGAGGGCGGTTGGGGGAGGGTCCTGAGGAGGGCCTATGCAGGTCAGTAATGTGCGTCGTGAGATTCAAGGTAGCATTCTTGTCTTACCGATAGCAGAATCTTCCAGTCGCTCAAGGCCAGCTTCAAACCAGGTCCAAGAGTTCTCATATAGACCACCAGTCTCACCCGACCAGCCTTGGTCGTGGGATGTTAGCCTGAAAACCACTTTGCGAACAGGGCTTCGTAGCTTTGGCAGCGGATAGTCTGCCATTCTCGGGAGAGATTTGGTCGAGATTCGGGTTTGCAGTGGCTTAGCAGTGGCAGCGTCGCCGGTCAGATCTAGGTTGCCGCCATGCTCACTCGTGAACCCAATCGGCAGCGATCGAACCTGGAGCTCATCAGCACCTGTTTGCCGCCCTTTTGGGCAAGCTGGGATATTTGCTTACAAGAAACTCATCACCGGTGCGCACGGAGAGCAAATTGCCTGTATAGTCTACAGCGGTCGTCGTACGCACCCAGTATTCGGCGAACTCGAAGATGCCATCGACAACATCAACGGGCAACTTGGTGGCCTTGGCGAGCATGATGCGCACGACGACAACGTCTATAGGGGAGGGGTCATAATGGCCATCCGCATTGTGCTTTCCCGCGTAGGGTATAGCTGGAACATCCGCGGATCGGTCCGTCAGGCCAAAACCAAGTGCCTGGATACGGTTGATGATGTTGGCGGGGATGATTCGGTAGGACATGGTGGGGTAATCAAAGGGGGCCGGTGATGTCTTTTGTGGTGTTGAACAGATTGTAATTGTCGCTTCTCAGGCTCATCTAAAAAGAAAAATATGGTAGGATAAAATCTGCGCAGCTACCCTTTTTTGATGCAAACAGGCAGTGGTCTATTCAGGTGTTGAAGAGTTCAAAATGCAGAAGCTGCCTGGGCCAAAAATGGACACCTACATTGGTACTGCATTGGCATTGACGTCAGGTGTGCCAGGGTCTGGTTGAGGCAACGCAAGCCCGTTGCCGCTGCGGGGGTCGGTGCCTGGAACATGCCGACGAATGCCAGAGTTGGCTTTTCCCTTACTGCAAGCATTGCGGGGTATATTACAGACTAATAAGAATTTCTCGGCAAGGCTCAATCGCGTGATACTGTTTGAACTTCGTCGCGTAATCCTGGGTACTGAACGGAGTTTGTTTCAAAGGGAGGCACAATCAACCAAAGAGACATCGAATTGTTTGTTAAAAAATTTCTAGCGATTGTTTTCCTCTCCGCATCGTCTCGCTCATTCAAAAAACAAGCTCAAGGGCAACAATATTGCCACTCTTAGGCTGCCTATTGCCCTTGGTTGATATAGGGTGCTCTGTGTCAAGTTGTTGGGTAATTCAGCCGGCTCCAGGGTAGCTTTGTCCAAGGAGCAGGATTACACGGCATGGTAGGGTCCGCCCGTGATTGATTTGAAACCACAAAGAATTGGTAATGGAATAAGAAAAATGACAAAAAACAATCAAGATCCCGAGTTCACGCCGCTCACATATCCGTCAGTAGCTGAACCACCCCCAGACCCCGCGGCGCCCTCCGCTATCGGGTCGTCGGGGCATCGGCCGGCGATCCGGCCGGCGCTGCACGTGAAATGGTGTGCGAATGGAGCTCCAGCTTCGGCCTAGTCGTCTTCAACGGACAAACACTGAATTTCAAAGCATCCTTCTTCTTCTCTCTTCCCAAAACTTGTCTATTAATCAATCTCCCTCTGCTGCTCCCCTTTTCTTTCTTTTCTTTTTGTCAATTCATTGTTCTCAGGCGCCATTTACCACTCATCCAGCGTCATACCCTGATACGAAACCCTGAATATAGATTCCCCATGAGGCCCCATCGGCAGCTCGCCGCGGCCGCTCGGCACCTGCGCCGGCCCACACTCTCATCGCCATCATCCTCCCTCATCCCACACAATGCCGCGACGGCACCATCACCATCCTTCCCCGTCCGTCTCTTCCAGGCCTCCGCGGCCGCCCGCTCCGGCGCGGCCTCCAACCCCGCCATGGCCTTCCCTTGCCTAGACGCCATGGAGAACCGCTCCGCGACCCTGCAGCAAGGCGCCGCGGAAGCAGCCTCCTCCCTCTCCTCCCTATCCTCCTCCAACAGCGGCCCTGAGCCGTCATACACCTCCGGCGTCACGCAAGTCCACCACTGCCGCGAGCCGCTGCACCTCGACTGGGGCGGCGTGCTGCCCTCCTTCGACGTCGCCTACGAGACCTGGGGCACCCTCAACGCCGACCGCTCCAACGCGATCCTCCTCCACACCGGCCTGTCCGCCTCGTCGCACGCGCGCTCCACGCCCGAGAACCCGTCCCCCGGCTGGTGGGAGCGCTTCATCGGGCCCGGCGCCGCCCTCGACACCGACCGCTACTTCGTCGTCTGCACCAACCCGATCGGCGGCTGCTACGGCTCCACGGGCCCCTCCAGCGTCGACCCCGGCCACGGCGAGCGCTACGCGACGCACTTCCCCGTGCTCACCATCCAGGACATGGTCCGCGCCCAGTTCCGCCTCCTCGACGCCCTCGGCATCCGCCGCCTCCACGCCAGCGTCGGCTCCAGCATGGGCGGCATGCAGTCCCTCGCCGCCGGCCTGCTCTTCCCCGACCGCGTCGGCCGCCTCGTCTCCATCAGCGGCTGCGCCCGCTCCCACCCCTACAGCATCGCCATGCGCCACACCCAGCGCCAGGTCCTCATGATGGACCCCAACTGGAACCGCGGCTTCTACTACGGCCGCGTGCCCCCCCACGCCGGCATGAAGCTCGCCCGCGAGATCGCCACCGTCACCTACCGCTCCGGCCCCGAGTGGGAGCGCCGCTTCGGTCGCCGCCGCGCCGACCCCGCCCGCCCCCCCGCGCTCTGCCCAGACTTCCTCGTCGAGACCTACCTCGACCACGCCGGCGAGAAGTGGTGCCTCAGCTTCGACCCCAACTCCCTGCTCTACGTCAGCAAGGCCATGGATCTCTTCGATCTCGGACTGCAGAACCAGCACGCCACCCAGCAGCGCCGCGCCGCCCGCCAGTTGGCCGGACAGAGCGGGGCCGACGCCGCCGCCTGCAGTCTGACGCTGCCGGACAAGCCGTACGAGGAGCAACCCGAGTCGCAGATCGACGTCTCCGACGCGTCGCCCGCTGCCTCCTCGCGTCCGCCCGAGGACCTGATTCAGGGTCTTGCGCCACTACGGGACACGCCTGCTCTCGTCATGGGCGTGGCCAGCGACATCCTCTTCCCGGCATGGCAGCAGCGTGAGGTCGCCGAGTCTCTCCGTCTCGCTGGCAACCGCAACGTGACACACGTAGAGCTAAGCGAGGAGATGAGCCTATTTGGTCACGACACTTTCTTGCTCGACCTCGAGCACGTTGGCGGCAACTTGAAGAACTTTTTGCGCTGACGGGCAAACAAAGCGGGATTAGTGTACTAAAATAGTAGATGAATGTATTAAATTAAAGATATCCACCAAATTTTCATCGCAGAGCCACTGGCGCTTCGGTATGAACTCGATTTACGCAAATAAATTCAAGATAGTTGCTAGCGAAATACTTTCAGCCTTGCTCTGCGATGTGGTATCAAAGTCATGCTAGCTATCCACCCACCCAATATCAATTCGCGGGCCATTCTGGTCCGCATCCTGGAAAAGTGATTAATGAAAAAAATAAATTCAGGAAAATACAATTTCCCGGCTTGCATTTCGTTTTGTAAAGTGCATCTTTTTCTTCTCCTCAGGAGACAATTATAAATCAGTAAATAGCCTCCAGCGCTAACGAGGTTAAATAAAAAAAAAAGAAAGAAAGAAAGGATGCTCTATCGTACATGTAAGATGAATTAGAACACAATCAAACAAGATTCAGGTCATAATGAGAAAATTAAAAGAGAGATAAATCCGAAACCAATACCAGGGTATTATATGAAAGTATTGCCAAAGTCGCTTTGCGCAGGCGGGGGCGAGCGCGGTTCCATGCTATTCTTGGGAGATGGCGGCAGAGTAACAGGGGCAGGTCGCGGTGGTGCCTTTTTGGCTTCAATTCTCGTGGTAGTTCCAGTAGGGCTGGTACAGTTCGTGTCAACAGCGAAGAAATCACCGACCAGGCCCGGGGACAGTGCTGTTTTTTCAAGAGCATCCTCGAATGCTTGCGCAAGACTTTCGCCCGAGTTGGAGATAGACAGTTCCAGGGACGCAAAAGAGGGACTCGGCAGGTTCATGTCGATCGTAGAGGAGATCGAAGGCCTTGGCCGACAGTTAGTCGCAAGGGGAGGTGGCATTGCTGAGTGTCGAGGCTCCGCTGAGTCGATCAAGACCCAGTCTGGTAAAGAAAAGTCTGGAAGCTCGGGAGAAGGGGCTTCATCAGATCGCGGGGGTCTCTGAGGGGGCTGGCGTCCTCTGGGTAGACCTTTCGTGACTGGAAAGTCGCCCTCCAATGCGAGCGGGTTGTAAAGACTCTTGGGTGACTTCATGTCAAGGCTTTGTTTTGAGGTCTCAGTAGTAGGATATTCATTCGTGCCATTCGATGGGGGTATAAATTGAGACCTTGGGCATGGTTCGTCATGACGTGCCATAGGCAATACGCTCTTGTGTCGCAGGCTAGGTTGTGAGACACTCGTTTTCAACGGCTTGGGAGGACCAGTCTTTCGCCGGCTACTGGCATCGGAGCCAAGTCTAGCACGAAACCCCAGGCGAGGCGGTGGCTCAAAGCTGCCTAGAGAACTGTTTCCTGGATGAGCACCGGCAGCGGCTGCGGGCGCCCCTCCAATCGAGCCGTACAGCGTTGCGGGCCGGGCTGCGGTGGTTCGAGGAGCTGGAACAGGCGCAGGAGGAGGAAGTTGGAAGGAACTTGCCATCAATTCTGGCGAATTATTCATGGCTCTTGCGGTAGCATCTGCTTGAAAAGTGTCGAGTTCACGCTCGGGCCTCAGTGACGTAGTATGGGTTGAATTAATGAAAGCCTTGTCAAGTTTGGGCGTGAGCGGCTGGTTCTTAACAAATGTGGGAAAGGATTCGAGCTCAGGGCTGGCGGCATAGATTGTGGATGGCGGCTCTGGGAATTGCTCAATTGACGCCTGCTTTGTAATGATTTCGCCAAAGTCAAAGTCTGCGAAGCTACCAGCGAAGCCTTCTGTCTGCCTCTGCTTCCGCAATTTTTCGAGTTCTTGTTGTTCCAGATCCATGGTAAAACTTCGGCGGCGAGGTGAATGGAAAGTCGTTGTGTCGCGCTTCGCAAGCAAATTTCGAATGACAGGAGCTTCCAACAGATCTTCGCTAGTACGTGGAGCAGTTGTAGCCGGAGAAGGGAGTGACGCAGGATCACTATCAGGCTTGCCCGAGGCGGAAACGTCTGACACGGATGGTGAGAGAACTTGCTCAGCGTTGTTGACGGATTGAGGTGGCGAAGGGTAGCCGTGAGTGAGGGTCATCTCCTTGCCAGGCACATTGTCTTTCGGTGGGCTGGATGACTTTACGGCATCTTCGTCGTCGTTCACGCCAAACTGCATCGCGAGTGGGCTCTTGACCGGGCCATCAGCAGGAACAGATGATGATACAGGTGCTCTAATCGTATTCCTGCAAAAGTGAACATCAAGAGGATTAACCCATTCTTTTGTGTGTCCATTGGCCGTGGAAGGTCGATCTGGGGTACTAACTCGGGGACCGCTTCCACCGAGAGCCGGGGGCAGAGGAAACCTTGCTGTACTACTGTTCATGGCTGGCGATCGAAAATCGGCTTCGGAGGACTGGTACCGCAAGCTGCTGACGCTTTCTTTGCGCATGGCGCGCGACAAGTCGACCATGGAAGAATTGGCCCCGAAGCCCTTGAAAGTTTGACGCCAGTTTGTAGGGCCCTTTGTGGAATTAGATGTACCAGGGCGAGCAAGATGCTCATGGGGTTGAGATGTGCCATAGAACTGGTCGCGGGCTCGTTCTGGCGGCTCTGTTGCTTTCCAGGCATTATGACCCTTCTTGTCACCAGATTTGGCCCTGTGTGCATCAGCGTTATCAGCGTTAGTCGGCTGTCGCCAGGCACGGTATCAACAGGTTACTTACAGGCTCTTTTTCTTGTCGCTTCCAAATTTGAGGCCAAAGAACGAGACCATTCTGTGTCGGTAGAGTTTAGCGAGTCTGGAAGATTGCAAGGAAAACCAGGCAATTTACATGTTGCATTTATCGTAACAAACAGCGAGTTAACCTAGTTGACACTCGGATGTTGTGGCGGTTTGGAAAGCCAGAACGAGGCTCGGACGGTGAAGGCTCAAGCGCAGGTGGGGTAGGAATGGCAGTGACAACTCCAGGGACACAAAGAGGTGTACCGCAAGCCGAGTATTGAGTCAAGGACCAGACGGCAGACTGGGAGCATCGATGCGCCAGAAAAGTTGGGATGTTGTCTCGAGTGTTTGTTGGCGCGCAAACGGAGATTCGTCTTGGGCGGCTAGAACCGCAAGTCCGCAGGGGACATTAAGCGAGAGAGATGCAGGCAGGTAACGAGGAAGTTTGGAAGTTGGAACAGAATGAAAGGAGCGTGGGCGCCGGCGAGGGCATGTGACGAAGAAAGAGCGGCAAGAAGAATGGCAATGTCAAATGTCGAATGGCAGATGGAAAGGACGGCGGAGAAGAAGGGGAACCGGGGAAATGGTCAGGGTCCATCCTGGGAGGGAGGGTCTCACATATTGGCGGCCCTGGTCGTGAGTTGGCTTTGGTGTCGTTAGTAATGTAAACTGGAACAGTTTGGCGTCTTTTTATTGCGATACTATTGATCTACAGCCTGAAATTGCTTTCCCCTGCTGTTTCACGGTCGCGTCGCTTCCTTCAATCCGCCACTTCCTGCCCCCCTTGAGCTCGCCCCTTGGCCACTCCAACACATCAATTAGCACACCGAGATCGTAAACCAACAAGTAGACTGGGACTGGGCTGGGCTAGCTGTTTGTATCAATTCAGTTGTCGGTCAAATCATCATAGTATAAAAAGAATAAATGGAACCCCGCGCCTCTTTCCATGCATTATCCTGGCCTGTTGCAGCGCTCTATTCTGGCCTCAATCTCGATCCACTATTTCATATGTAGGACATGGCTGAATAGATTCGGTGATGGACCATGGGAAGAAAGAAGGCAATGCCAAGTGGGTGGTTCAGACGGAGTTCTTAAGTACTAATTATTGATAAGAAATAATAAGTGATGGCGACCTGAGGCAACGATCCCTCCCCGCTTTTCCCCCTTTACACCCAAAAAGGCTCCTTCACTAGTTACCACTCCAGGAATATACCCTACTCACGCTTCTCTGCAAAATCGGTAAAGATGGCGGCCATCTGCTTACTCACAGCCTCAACAGAATACTCTGCATCGACAACATGTAATATCCCTCTTTCCCGCACGAGAGAGACCACTTCTGCGGTGGCGGTACCGAGCGTAATAAGGCGGCCGCGAATCGACTGCGCATTGTCATCAAACCGCCCCCGGGCCAGCAGGCGATCGACCATAATCTCTTCTGCGCACTGCATCAGAATTACACTTTTCAGAGGGCAGACGACGCTCTCAAAATAATGCAACTGCGCCAGATGTCTTGGAAACCCTGGGAGGGGTTAGCATCAAGCTTGACCGCTACCCCTCCTAGACTTACCATCGAGAACAAACACGTTGATCCCCCCTTGTGCAGCCTTCTTCATGTGGGCTTGGACAACCGCCATGCTAATCTCCTTGGGCGCAAAAGTGCCCGCTAGCATGTTTTGTCTGATGATCTCGCGATGTGGGCTATCCTCGTTGGCCGCCTCCGCTCGAAGGGCCTCCCCGATGCTGATATGCGCGACCTTGAACTTGCGACAGATTGATTCACATTGCGTCCCTTTGCCAGCGCCAGGTCCTCCTATCAGCCCGATAACTATAGGAGTGGTCTGGGCCTGTGATGATATCTTGTCGCATGCTAACATGTTGGTAGGTGGCAGGTTGATGTGAACTACTAACCAGCAAAGCCGAAAGAGATTTGGATGTGTGAGGAAGGTTCCACAACAACCTCACGAGCGCCATCACCAACCGAATTCTCTAGACTCTCTCTCTCTTTTTTTGGCGAAAAAATAAATTAAAAAGGAAAACTTTCTCAATACATAGAAGGTTCATAAACTTTATTTTCAGAGCTATAGACTGGATACCTTGCCGGAGGTTGCTTCTTTGGCGGGTCGTTTTGTTCGATGCCGCGTTCTAGAACATGATTCTCTAGCGATCGAGTTTACGCAGATTGTACCTCAACTCGCTCAAGGTACGCATTCCAGCCCTGCTCCTGGTATTCTTTCGCTGCAGCAATCGGGTCGGAAGCGGCGTAGATCCCGCGGCCAGCAATAATAAAATCGGCACCACGAGCGACCGCATCCGCCGGACTCTGATACTGCTGTCCGAGCTTGTCTCCGCTGCTCTTCATGTTGATACCGGTAGTGAACACCACGAAATCCTCCTGGCTTGTTGCACTCTCATCTTGGTCGGCAGCAAGAGCCTGAGTCGCCACGAACCCAATCGTGGAGTTAGAGTATTTTCGAGCCGCTGCGATGCATTGCTGCGTGTACGGCCCCGTCGCGAGGCTCCCCTTTGATGTCATCTCAGCCAGGATAAGGAAAGCGCGCTGGCCGGGGAAAGGGAAGTTGGGGTCTGTCACGGTCTGCGTAAGTGCTTGGACTATGCCTTCGCCACCAAGTATGCTGAGGTTGACGATGTCGGCCCATTCCGAGATCCGCAGAGCTCCGTTATGGTACTGTTTCTGGACAGTGTTACCAATGTCGACGAGCTTGCGATCTTCAAATATCATAAAATTATGCTTTTGGGCTAGCTTCTTCAATCCCTGGATTGTGTCGTCACCGAAATCCCGCACCACATCAATGTGTGTCTTGAAAACGGCAATATATGGCCCAAGATCTTTGAACGCACTTGTCAGCAGATAACACTACCTAGCTCAATTTCCGAGCTGATTGCAGGTCCCGCGTCGTTTCAGACTTACCATCCGCACACTTCAGTAAGCTTTCTGTATCTTCAAGATCTGCTGAGATGACAAGGTTTGACTTTTTGGAGCTTGCGGTCTCGAAAAGCTTTTTCGCGACCGGGTGCTGATGAAGCCTCCCACGCTCGGCGTATGGTTTTCGTGACTGAGACGCCATAGGAGTGGTAGTAACAGGAGTTCCACGAATGCAGATGAGATGCGGCAACTGCTATAGTTGGAATGAAGTCAGGGCAAGGCTGGCAAACGCAGAAAGAAGGGTCGACCCCACCGTTGTGTCGGGTAACAGCGCTCGCGTTGTACTCCCTGTCTTCCTATGCCAAGCACAGGTTGCAGGTAAGCCAAAGCTGCATTTTAGCTGAGCCATAAGGCCTCAATGCCATAGCATCGCTCAGTACTTCTTTGTTCTGGTTCACTGTGGGTGGACCAGGAGGCTGCGCCCGCATCGCCACGTCAGACTGCAATTTCCACGGTAACAGAAACAAGTCAACTGCTTGAACAATCTCAAGAGGCAATTTTGAGGTTGGCTTGTAGATGATATGCAGTCAGTCAGTCATCTTGAGATTGTGCATCTTGAGAGACCGTAGCCAGCTGGACCGACCCCAATCTCTATGTCGAAAGGCATAAATAAAGCTCCGAGACGATTATCGACACTACAGTTCCGATTTAATCGGCTACGGAGAGTTTGAAGCGAAGCATCGCATCTGCATGTACTTTCACTGTTAACTCGCATTTCACTATAGAATTCCACGGCAAGTTTGCTTCATTTGCATGCCATACATATATTAGGCGCTTGCGATAGCATGCAATAAAGTTCAAGTCATTAAGAAGTTGTAGACGTTAGGAATGCTGTAGTAGCACTTCATTGTGAGCCTCCAGCCCAACTTCTTTGGCACGGGCACAAATATCATAATCCAGCCCACTGCAAGCCAACTCGTGCTCTCCCAACTACGGCTGCGTTGAGTTGCATTGGGCATTGAATCGAATTTCCTAGTCTCGTGCTTACACCAGCTTAGTCATTGTACTACATTGTGCAGATTACAGCGGCCTACATTAACCAGGTACCTTCCCGCCGCCCTTCGTGCTTCTCACCGTAACTCGGCAGAACACGAAGGACGCCGCTACTCCAAGTGCTGTTCTCTGCGTGTCTGTTCCTTATACCGCGATTAATT
This sequence comes from Cordyceps tenuipes, assembly GCA_025583755.1. Lineage (NCBI taxonomy): Eukaryota > Fungi > Ascomycota > Sordariomycetes > Hypocreales > Cordycipitaceae > Cordyceps > Cordyceps tenuipes. The sequence goes on from JANZYN010000035.1 coordinate 81,093, forward strand.
TCGGAGTCATGGGGCAAGTATGGCCGTCTCTGTTCACCAAGTGGGAAACCTGCCTCTTTGTGTCGCTGGGCATGACCGTGCTAGATGAGTTGCATTTCCCGTCGCGGGATACACTCTATGATGTGCCGGGTGGCTCTGGTCTCTATGGTTCGCATGAAGCGCTTCATTTTTCCGTCGATATCACGCAGGTGAGAAGACCCTGACACCAGTGTTGCAGCTACGCTCGGAGCAAGACTCATGTGCTCCGCTGTTGGCGCCATCGTCCTCGCCGGCAACGACTTTCCAGACTCTTTGATGGACCAAGTCAAGCAGTGGGACGTGATGCTCCAAGTCAAAAGTCTACCAAACAAGCCCTCCACCAGAGGCTTTGTAGAATACAAAGACGAAAGCGGCGGCCGTAAGTCTGACGCTCTGCAGTTGTAAAACGGTACCAGGGCTGACTTGAGCAGAGAGAACATTTCGATACCTAACGCCACAACTGCAACCTCATCCATCCGACCTGCGAAAAAGCCCACTGCTTAAATCACGATCATTTCATTTCTTGGCGCGTCCAGAGCTGCTTCAAGAAATGGCTGACTCACTTCTCTCATTGAGGGGTCATGTCGGAGAAGGAAAACGACCACTCATTGTCTGGGAGCCCGCGCCGCTATTTTGTAAAAAGGAATCTCCTGGACCAGCATATTCAAGCTTGCGAGTTCGTGGACGTTTTCTCGCCAAACCACCTCGAGCTCGAGTCTCTATTGGCAGAGGGCCCATACAACCGGTCCCAACCTTTCTCCTATGAGGAGGTCGAGCGCCGTGCTCGACTCTTTCTGGATGCTGGCATTGGTCCGCACAAGGACGGGCTCGTGGTTGTGCGTTGTGGAGAGCATGGCTGCTTGATATTGTCTCGAAAGACCGGAGTCGACTGGCTACCAACATTTTTCGATTCTACGTCGCCCGTAATCGTAGATACTACCGGTGCTGGAAACGTCTTTCTTGGTGCTTTTACAGTAGCCTTGTTGAAAACTTGCGACGCAAGAGAAGCAGCCATAGCGGGCTCTGTAGCGGCAAGTTTTGCCATTGAACAGATTGGTTTGCCCGACTTCTCGCCAGCTTCAAACAGGAAGGAGACATGGAACGGTGTGGAGGTGTCCTCACGACTGGCAGAATATAAAGCAAGATTATCCAGCCCGGAAAAGGGCTGACATTATCGCACCAGTTCTGGTCATGGTCAGTGGAACTAAAGTTAAGAATATGTTAGAATCAGAATCAGGATAATAATTATTTCTCGAGCTTCTACAAAGACTTGCTAATTGAATATAATCCCAAAGCGAATTCAAGGGGACGTATGGCATAATTAATATCGAAGGAGGGGTACCTGTTACCAGCGCCACTATATATATTCTTGGGCGGCAGACCACTCGATGTCGGTTTCCCGCTGGTGCCAACAACACACAACTGAAATCATCAACCTTGCACTCGACGTAATAATGTCACGAAAATGCTGTGCGGAAGTGTTTGATCGTAGCCAGGTTACCGATGACATCCTGGACGATGCTGCCCGGCTCTTTACGGAGAACTATGGAATTTGGGGTCAGCATAGTGGCGCCGTCGGCAAGCCAGGTAAGTGGCTGTGAGGAGATGCGTCTGTCCTTTTCTGACTCGCAGGCAGGCGATCGCGTGAGGATGACGGCATCCCGCCTCCGAGCCGAATGTCTCCCGGAAGGATCAAGAAGCTCCTATACAACAGTGGTTGTCGATGGAACACTGGCAGGGCACGCCTTTGCTTGCCGTTGGCAATATGACCACCGCCAGGTGTGCTGGATTACCCAGCTTGTGGTTCATCGGGACTATCGGGAGCGGCGTCTCGCGACCATGCTTCTTCTCGCCAATTTCGACAAGGATGACGAAATATTCGGCATCGCAAGCTCTCATCCTGCTGCCTGTAAAACACTTGCCAGGGCCTTCGGAAGTAGGTACAATTCAGTCACTGACTTTGTGGATTTTATCTTAACCAAGCCAGATCTCGTGTTACCGCAGACCCCGTTAGAGTTTGCAAAACAACATGCTCAGGCCGTGCTGGCGGCATCTCCAGTTCGATATATCAAGAATGCCAGCCTTCGAGGAAGTCTCTTCGATGCGGGAGACACAACTGGTCTCAAGTGCGGGGTGGATACAAACTTCTTTGTTGACCACGCGGAACCAGCAGCTGCACTTGCGCGGGTTAAGGCTGTCGGGGAATGGCCACTTGGTGACTTGCCTGAGGGCCATGAGTTTCTGCTGCTATTTGGCGTGGCCCAGTGGAAGCGCGATTAGTGCGCCCGTGTCTGCTACAAGACACTTTCCTTGTCAGCACAAGCAGAATAATTCGTAATCCGGGTCTCCGTGTGAGGATTGTTTTTCAGTGACATGACACCCCACAGAGAGAGTTTTGTACAAGAATCAAGAATCAGCATAAACCCCAGCTCTGGCGAGCCGCATGGCCTTACTAAGCAGCTCATCTTGGAATGTGGGGCAGTGCTTCGTGCGAGAGTTCCCGACACGTGATCTGAGCCAATCAGCGTCGGCCCATTTCGGAAACTCTGGATTTTCTCGAGGCTCATGATCCTCTCCTGCTGAGCCCTTTCGACGTTCCCGACCCCCCGAGACCCAATCCCCCTTCCACAACTCGACCCGATCGCGGTTCTTCCTGCGGTTACGATCCGAATTGCCAACCATGCTGGCGAGATCCTGCTTCCGCGCCCCGCGCGCCCTCAATGGGTTGCGCAATGGCGTCGTCAACACAACGGTACGGATTACCTTAACACCACCCAAGCCCAAACAGCTGGGCCCTAGCTTGGCTGATTACCGAGGAGCCAACAACGTCTCATCGGGGCATCGAAGCCGCCTCCTCCAGCCGAACTACAGTCAATTGTATCGCAATTGAGTACTAATGTGTTTTAATTTTCTCAGCGTGCTGCTTCCACGAACGCGGGTGCCAGCGAAGCTTCCGCCAGCCGCCTCAACGTGTCCGCCATTGCTTCAACTACCATTGCCGCCGGTTCCATTGCTTGGTACTATCACCTCTACGGACCCGTGGCTCATGCCATGACTCCTGCTGAGGAAGGGTACGTGATGCCTCCCGCGATCCGACGATCCCCAACCTGCGCAGTTTCGCCTCGGCTATGCTGTGCGGCATAAATCGCAACGTCGAAGCATCGACAACAACGGGTGTTCGCAGCTGACAATGACGACAGTCTTCACCCTACAAAGTATCCTTGGGTTCATGAGCAGTGGTTCAAGACTTTTGACCACCAGGCGTAAGCTGCTCCCCGCGACAACCCGCACCTGCTGACAATGCTGACGACACCCCAAGCCTTCGCCGTGGTTTCCAGGTCTACCAGGAAGTCTGTGCCAGCTGCCACTCCCTGAGCCGTGTGCCCTACCGCGCGCTTGTCGGCACCGTCCTCACCGTCGACGAGGCCAAGGCTCTTGCCGAAGAGAACGAGTACCCTGGCGAGCCAAACGAGCAGGGTGAGATCGAGATGCGCCCTGGTAAGCTCGCCGACTACATTCCTTCGCCTTACAAGAACGAAGAGGCTGCCCGTTTCGCCAACAACGGTGCCCTGCCTCCTGATCTGAGCTTGATCATCAAGGGCCGCCACGGCGGCTGCAACTACATCTTCTCGCTGCTTACCGGTTACCCTGACGAGCCCCCTGCTGGCGCCACCGTCGCCCCCGGCATGAACTTCAACCCCTACTTCCCTGGTACCGGCATCGCCATGGCTCGTGTCCTCTACGACGGCCTCGTCGAGTACGAGGATGGCACCCCCGCTTCCACCTCGCAGATGGCCAAGGACGTCGTCGAGTTCCTCAACTGGGCCGCTGAGCCCGAGATGGACGATCGCAAGAGGATGGGCATGAAGGTTCTGGTTGTGACCGCCTCTCTGTGGGCTATGAGCGTCTGGGTCAAGCGCTACAAGTGGGCTTGGCTGAAGTCGAGAAAGCTCGCCTACGAACCCCCCGCGCCGAGCAAGGTCCGCCGATAAAAGAGCCGCGCTACGTTTTTTGAGCGTGTCGTTTGTATTACTAGTCGCCCCGCTAGTCCATGTATTTCTGGGTGGAGGCGAGTAGAAAATAGTTGGGAGTACCGTGATGGGAAATCAGGAGCTGAGGCTTAGAGTGTAAATCAGATGAACCCCATTTTCAATATTCACTTTGTCGTTATTTCATGTGGCACAACCCAATGAACCGTGACTGACATGTCACTATTAACACATGCTGATGGAGCTGAGAATTTATCGGTAGCCGAACGAGCAACGAAACCCGCTTCCTCGCCACGGTCGAACGCTTTCTTGTCCGACTATTGAAGCTCTTATCCCCTGACGGGCCTGCTTAGAAACTCGAGTGGACAAAGAGCGGGGTTTCTAGTCTTGATTGAATACGTTTTATCAAGTTTCATCCCTTGGCATTGAATAGAAATCGCAGCTTGTCAGTCACTGCCGCGAGTTGCGGAGAAATCTGAGCTTAACGGGTACTGGGGAAGAACCACCACCACATGACGATCGGGACAAGTAAGAGCAATGGTGGTAGCCCAGCGATACGCAAATACTGGGCAAAGAATATAGCCGAAAATTTCAGGTTGAAATTCGTCTGGGCCATCTCCTCGCCCTCACCTCAAGTTGCCCGGTCGCAGTTCCCCAATTGGGAAATAAACAAGCCCTCCATGCAATGCACCTTTGAGGGGGCCTCGTCGTGGTTTTGCACCATCACTTGTGAACAAGCTGTATCTGACTGAATCATTGCACTGCTATATTATTGATCCGACTTCATAATTTATCCGAGCAACTTACAAGCACTAACTCTTCTGCTACTATGGCGCACAATGCATCGAACGGCTTCCCGCTTTTGTTGTCCAGACCCGACTCCGCGTTGCAGCTCTACCCAGCCCCTGCGGCGGCGAACCCTCACGGATCTGCCTCTACCAACGGATCTGCCTCTACCAACGGATCTGCCTCTACCAATGAATTTGCCGTTGCCAACGGATCTGCCTCTACCAATGAATTTGCCGTTGCCAACGGATCTGCCTCTACCAATGAATTTGCCGTTGCCAACGGATCTGCCTCTACCAACGGAATTGCCTTTACCAACGGAGCTGCCTCTACCAACGCAATTGTCCTTACCAACGGAGCTGCCTCTCCCAACGGATCTGCCTCTTCCGACGGATCTGCCTCTACCGACGAATCTGCCTCTACCGACGAATCTGCCTTTGTCAACGAAACTACCTCTACCAACGGAAACCAGAGTTATAGCAATATCAACCAGCGAGCGCTGTTGCTCCCCTGGCGGCAAGATAATACGACGTCGTCTCAGAGACCGGGCGAGAGGCTTACCACCATGCCGATGGAATTCATGGGCATGGTTGCTCTGCAACTACCAACACATAGCCTCGTGGCCCTTTCGCTGACCTGTCGTCGGTTGAGACGAATGATATACGGCCAGCTGGAGCGCAACATCTCGGACGTCCTTACCCTGGACCAGTTTTTGGAATTCCTGCATGAAAACTCGTACAACAACGCCAGCAGATGGGTATGCATGGAGTGCCGCGCCACCCATTCGGTAAATCCATACGACACACCCGACAGCCCAGATGAAGTCAACTGTCCAATAGCATTGGATGGCGGCTTCCGGACTCGCCCAAACGGTCAAGTGCGGATGATCGAGCCCTGGCTTACGAGGACGGGGTTTCATCTGATGGCATTCCACCTAGGGTATCATCATGTTCAGCATATTTTCAAGTATCACAGGTTACCACACTTAGCAGACTGGCAAGAAAGCCACTATCAACGGTTGATAACCCCTCATCGGCGGTCCGGTGTGTTCTTGCGGCGTGGTGAAATCGACGACACATCCAAACATGAGGTTCACCTTAGAGTCTTCGAAAACGATCTTCTGGCGATGTCTGTATGGACCCAGCGCTTGGAGTCCCAGTTCATGCTGGTGGAAGATATGGATGGCCTCTACATATGCCCCCATCTACAACTTACGTTTTTTGTTCCAGGGAGCCATCTGGAGGCCCCTGTACATTACCCGCGTGTACAGTATCCAGCGACGCCCACAAACCAGATTTCGCCGCTGCAACGGTACTTGGCCGAGGCACTGGCTACACCCGGGATGAGTCAAACCGGATCTTGCCGGAACTGCCCGATTGACTACAGGATATTCTGTGTCGACAGACAAGGTGCAGAAATTCGTGCCTGGTACCGCTTGGGTCGCGAGTGTGTCGGTGGTGAGGACAAGCACTGGCGGGCGTTGTCCGTGGATCTGCGGCAGGACGCGCCGAATCACACAACGTTTTCTTTATCGGAAGTTCCAGGGGCAGTGCGGCACTTGTACGAATCATATACCGTGTAACTGTAGGACGGGACAGTTGACTGAGGACGCCAAAGGGTTCGATAGGACTTGATGAAAAACGGTGGGAGGGGGTATAATGAGGAAGTCTTATCGGCCTTGAGCGATTCCATCTGCACATGTATGGGGTCCTAATGGATAGTTTCCCACCTTGTGCATCCAACAGTGTACATATTACAATCGAGAAGTAAAGTTGGTACAGATTGAAGGTAATGAATACATGCTGGCCGCCAGGTTGGTCATTTTGTCAATGGCGCACAGTCGCACCTACCTCGGGCCATGCGTTACCAGGCAAGTTCTAGAAAATAGCAATAGAAGTCAATGTTTAACGTTCTTTGAAAATGTGTGACGTGAACGAGACTGAGATGACAGATTAATTCTAACGTTGTAGGAATGTGGCGTACAGTGCGGAACCCGAACAGTGTACTGTGTTCAGCGGCTCACCTGGGGAAAGTGGCGAACTCCGTCTCTAACCATGTCTCTATGGATGACCAGCAACATCTCGACCCAACCTTTCCCCAGATCCTGGCTGTTACAGTCAGAGTGGAATTGACCAGATAGCAATGCATCTGCCTCACAAGAACGATATGGGAAGCTCATTTTAGAGCGCATAGTGTTACCTTTAGCTGATACCATCGCCGTCGGAGGCTGCCGACGTTCCAGTGCATCATCACGATAAGGCTTCAACAGCGCTCCCAGCCCCGCCGTTCCTCAGTGCTTTGCCCGTTTCCTCCCTCAAAGACGCAGTCATGGTTTCTCAAACATCCGGATATAATGAAGCCATCGAGGAGCTGAGAGACACTGAATTTCCCATGCTCAATGGTACGAATCAATTATGGGCTGGCCGAGGCTGTGACAACTTCTTAATAATAATTTAGATTCGATATATCTTGACCACGCGGGCGCGACCGTGCCGCCGAAGGCGCTGATGGACGATTTCGCTGCTGAGTTGACATCAACGCTCTACGGCAATCCTCATTCTAGCTCGCTACCCTCCCAGCTATCCACCGAGAGGGTGGACGACGTACGGCTACATTTGCTAGAATTCTTCCATGCAGATCCAGAAGAGTACGACCTCGTCTTCGTCGCAAACGCTACTTCTGGCGTTAAGCTGGTGCTGGAGGGCTTGCGAAACATCGCGGGCGGGTTCAATTACGTATACCACCAGGCTTGCCACACCAGTCTAGTCGGTGTCCGGGAAGAGGCAAAGAACTGCATATGCGTGACCGACGAGCAAGTACATCGATGGATACAAGGGAGCAACCCGATTCACGATGTTGAAGAGTCCTCTACAACGCTCTTTGCGTACACGGCGCAATCACACATGGACGGGCGACGGTATCCCATCTCATGGGCGAGAGGGATCAAAACCTCGAATCGGATATTCACCCTTTTGGATGCTGCATCTTTGGGAGCCACATCACAGCTCAACATGTCACACCCCGACTTCTGTGCCGACTTTGTCGTTCTAAGTTTATACAAAATTTTTGGGTTCCCGGATCTCGGTGTCCTGCTTGTCCGCAAGCCCGCAGAGCCTTTATTTGACCACCGAAAATACTTCGGAGGGGGTACTGTCGACATGGTTGTTGCTGGAAAAGAGCAATGGCATGCACGGAAAACTGGCTTCTTGCATGAGCGTCTAGAAGACGGCACACTGCCATTTCACAACATCATCGCCGCCGGGATAGCGCTGAGGACCCATACAGCATTGTTTGGATCCATGGACCAGGTTTCGCGGCATACATCGTACTTGACGAATCGCTTATACACGGGGCTCAAGAATTTGCGGCATGGAAATGGACAGGCGGTTTGCACTTTATACACACCGGATCCAGCATCAGAATCCACAGGCCCAGTGGTGTCTTTCAACATCAGAAACAGCTTGCAGGCTTGGATAACGCTCGGCGAATTTGAGAAGCTCGCCATTATCAATAAGATCCATGTCCGTACCGGAGGTGTGTGCAACCCTGGAGACATCGCCGCGGCCCTTGATCTTCAACCATGGGAGATGAGGAGAAATTTCTCCGCAGGATTTCGCTGTGGATTAGACAACGAAATTATGAACGGCAAGCCTGTGGGTGTCATTCGAGCTAGTTTCGGAGCAATGAGTGTCAAGGCTGATGCTGACGGATTTGTGGACTTTATCCGGGAATTTTTCGTCGAGGTCGACGCCTTTCAACCGACGGAGGACCATCAGATATCATCAAACTTGTTCGGAGGACCCTCACTTCGTGTCAAGGCTATTACGGTCTATCCAATAAAGAGTTGTGCGGGATTCGCAGTGCCTGCGGGAATGGGCTGGCCTGTACGATCGGAAGGGCTTGCGTGGGACAGAGAGTGGTGTCTCTTGCACAAAGGTTCAGGGCAGGCGTTGAGTCAAAAAAGGTACCCGCGACTGGCGCTACTACGACCAACTCTGGATTTTGATGTCGGGGTTTTGCGCATACAGTACCAAGGCAGCGTGAAATCAGTATCTGTACCGTTGTCAGCAGACCCATCGCATCTTGAGAATAATATCCGGCAAACCAAGTCGAGAGTCTGTGGCGAGGAAATCACGGCACAAGTGTACAAGTCTGAAGAGCCCAACAGGTTCTTCTCGGAGTTTCTTGGGGTACCTTGTGTGTTGGCCAGATTTCCTCCTGGCGGCCGTGGTCTCGGGAGCCGTCTGAACAAGGCGAGGATGCAGAAATATCAACAAGCAGACAAAGTACAATGCTTATTACCGGGGTCGTTTCCTGACGATGTACCGTCGCCACCGGATTCCGACTCTGAACGGACGGGGACACAGACCAAGATTTTGCTGTCCAATGAAAGCCCCATCCTCATGATTCACTCGGCAAGCCTCGATGCATTGAATGGTGCCATTGCGCAACGTGGCGGGCTGCCTGTCACGACCGCTGCATTTAGAGCCAACATTGTACTGGAGGGGCCGCGAGAGAACGATGCATGGGATAGAAGACCGGCCTATTCAGAAGACTCGTGGCGCAAGGTTTGCATCGGCGGCCAAACCTTCTCGCTACTCGGCGCTTGCAGACGCTGCCAGATGGTTTGTGTTGACCAGGAGACTGGAGAACGAAACCAGGAACCGCTAGCCACACTATCCAAGACGAGACGGTTTGACGGCAAGATTTACTTTGGGGCACACATGAAGCACGACGAGGTAGGCTGGCCATCCGGGGCAAACCAGCATCCCACAATACATGTCGGCGAAGACGTGATCGTGGATGGGTAGTACTACCTTGTGTACCATCTTGTATACTACGAGCGCAATGGAGGTAATTTTAATGATTTCTTTTCTTTATTTTTTGCAACAGCTCTTGCTGCTGGAGCGGCCGGGTGCATACGACACACCGTGCCCTACTCAGCCGGCCGTGTTCTGATGAAGCCTGGATTAATACCTGTGATTATTAGCAGCGATCATGATGTTTGTGATGACTAATTTCGACTTACGAAAACACCTCCTTATGAAGGTACACCTCGAGGGCACCTGGCCGACCCCGAAGGACCCGGAGCTGCTCCTCTGCCGCCACAACACTGACGTCATGAACCATGGTCGCCGGACCGCAAACCGCGACACCGACAGTGGCTCCGACGACGGACGTGTGGCGAGCAATAATCGACTTGAGCTCGGGCCGTCCATGCGAGAAGGAAACGCCAAACAGCGAGGCGACGCTGTCCGTTTCCGGCCGCACCCTCCTGACGGCCAGATCCTTCTCCTCGTCGACGGGGGTGGCGGGCTTGCTCTCTTCCTCAAAGGACGAGCCGACGGTCGGGCTGGTGCTCGTGACGGCCGGTTCATTGTCGTGCGTCTCGCAGAACGACATGGTGATGCCGGGCAGCCTCGTCGTGCCTGTGAGGGACTGACGCTCGGCGATGTGCTGCAGCTCCTCCATGTACCAGACGCGCATCCCCGGGTCGCGGGTCGCCAGTACGATCTCGATCTGGCGCTCCTCGCCGTCCGACGCCGCCTCGCCGTCGCGCAGCCAGGCCTCGATCAGCGCCAGCGTGAAGCCGAGGCACGACCCACCGGCGATGATGAGCGTGCTGTGGAAGCCCCGGTGCCAGCGCGCGGACATGCCGCCGTAGGGACCCTCAATCAGCACCGGGACGGTCTTGTCCGGGCGGGTGCGGGCCAGCGCGGCGAGGCGCCCCGTGAGGCCGTCACGCGGTTGCACGAAGAAGACCATCTCGCCGTCCTCGCGGCCCTTGGCGCGGCTGGGCAGTGAGCAGACGGTGAGCGGGTGCGAGGTCAGGGCGTGGGCGCCGAAAGCGATGAAGCGCAGGAACACGTGCTGGCCGGGCTTCCAGTTGGCCTTGGACGCGAAGGAGATGCGCAGGGAAAGCGGCGTCTGGTAGCGGATCTCGGCCTCGTGGCGGACGCCATGCACAAAATACGTCTTGACGAAGGCGAAGAGCAGGCTGGTAATGTATATGGCGCCGGCAGCGATGAAGTAATCCCACGAGGACAGGCGGAAGGCGCAGTGGAGGAAGAAGAAGACGACGAAGACGACGGCGAAGAAAACGTGCGCAGCCTTGAAGAATTCGTAAAACTTGTTTCTGTGGTTTGTGTTAGCGGACTTGTGCTGTGAGCCGATGACGTTTGTGGGAGAGGAGGAATCGTACCGGATCCACGAGATGGACATGAACGTGAGCCACGCCTGTGCGACCAGGGCGATGACGCCGGTGAGCCAGACGCCGCCGGTGATAAAGGTCGTGTGCAGCTTCCCGACGACCTTGTCCTGGTAGATGATGAAGGGGAAGGTGTGGACGAGGGCGAGGCCGAACATGGCCCAGCTAGCCCATCCGTGCCAGACATTGAGCTTCTCGTGGGAGACGCCCGTCAGCAGGGTGACGACGTTGGCCTTTGCGCCAAAGGCGAGGACGAAGGGCAGGCAGCCGAGGGCCATCCAGCCGGCACGGGTGGCGATGGGCGGCGAGTTGCCGTACTTGGCGTCGGTCGGCCAGTAGTAGGGCTGCGGGCCGAGAGTCATGCCGGCGAAGAAGGCGAAGCCGATGCCGATGAGGATGTAGGCGCCGAGAGACTGGGAGTTGCGGCCGAGGCGACGGAAGCGCCAGGTCTTGTAGGCGAAGAAGCGGAGGCCGGCGACGGCGCGGTTCCGTAGTGATGGAGAGGAGGAGGAGGAGGAGGAGGAGGAGGGACGCCGCCGGGGCGTGGTGTATGTGATGAGGGCGCGGAAGAGGCTGAAGAGGACAATAACGGCGAGGAAGAAGTAGACGGTGGGCTGGGCGAAGACGCGGTCGGCGTTGTACCTGGAATGGTATGAGAACTTGATGTAAAATTATAGTGGCATATCGACGGCAGAAGGAGAAACATACCAAAATACCCAATATCTCGTCTTATAGGCGCACTGTTCAGCGGTCATGGAGCACTTGCCGGCATCGCGAGAGCTATGAAGCAAGACGGGCCCCTTGAGCAGTGGTCGATACCACGCCTTGGGCGGGCCGTGGTCCATGTTCATCATGGCTGCTGTGGAATAGGGAGGGTATTAGGTTTTTTTTAACGATATTTATAAAAGCAAAAGCAAGATATTCGAACTTGGCTGGAACAAGGTAGAGGAAGTAGGTTGCAATGGTGTTGGCGATGGTGTAAAGGGAACGCAGCTCTACGCAAGTGACCGACAGACAGAAACCAAGACATCCATCCATTAATGCTCCCCGAGGTTAATGTCTCATCTTATATATTTCCATCAACAATTCCAGAAACGGCGCCCCCCCCTGGTGCAACACATGGGCGAGGAGTTAGCGAGAGACCCAGGCGCCAAGAACCACCCCGAGTGAGCAAGTTTTTTTGTTCCTTTTTGCCCTCTCTCTCGCTCTTGCCTCCCCCGACCCTCTTTTTGCGATATGCACGTCCCGACAAATTTGCTCTACTAAGTACTTAGTTGCCGAGTTTAGTGGGATCTTGGTGCGGGAGATTTCGACAAAGCTGCCGGGGAACGAGGAAACTGGCGGGGTTAGTTGATGGCATCTTCGCACCAATTTGAGCATATTTTTTAGGTTTCTTCTTTTGCCTCATGAGTGGCTGAAGGGGACAAGCAGATCGACGCCAAGTGTACGGGAACCGACAGAAAGAGAGGGCGAGCGAACAAGTGAGGTGAAGAGGGGGGGGGAAACAAAGGGCGGACGCGGGTAAATATGGATGTTGGCGGCCAACAACAAAAGGAAGCCGGGGAGGCGGCTGGCGGCAGCGGTTCATGATGACTACGAAAGCGAAAGAGCAATAAATATAGAAAGAAAAAAAACCAGGAATTCCTTACAAAGGTCCCCGCCAAAGAAAACCTGTCGGGTGAGGCGCCATGTGCAAAAGAAAGAAGAATAGGCTAAAACAGGCGAGAGAGAAGGACTGAACAATGCGGCAAAGATCGTCGTCTCTTGGCAGTACAACGGATGGGTATCACAAGTCAAGTCGCCTCTCACTTGCATCTTTTGTATACCAGTTCAAGGGTAGGGAGCCGGTTCTTGCCAGGGAATTGGAAACCTGTCGCACGAGATTTGACGGCGCGGCAGATGGATGGAGGAGATAAGACGCTTAAGCTTTTATTCCCCCCATGCTGATTTGTCTCAGGGCCATCCATCCGGGTTGGGCTGAAAAAAAAAAAACTTGCTCACTCCCCAATCGCTCGCTAGTTGGTTAATAATTCGGCTGTTTATTGGCTTGGTATCAGCCTCTCTCGGTAGAGTGATTACAGGGGAGTATGTAACGTTTGGGTTGAATTTATGCAGCTGAGGAGAAATGCCAAGAGATGTCGACTACAGTGCACAATTGCGCCGCAGCCTACGACCAAAAACCTAGAAGCTGCGAAACACCACAATTTCAGTGTATGTAGTAATGCAATTGCCGTTCTATGCGTGCGATAATCAACCAGTACGCCAGGTATTCCATATAATTCCTAAATCGTCATAGCAACCCAACTCCCTGCAATGTGAAAATCCAAGATCCAACCCACCGCATCTAACCACGACGTTTCTTCGGGCCATTCTTCAGCTTGGCAGCTGCCGCCTGGAAGGCCTCCTCGGACGGCTCCTCCTCCACCACCCTCTTCTTCCCCTTCTTGCCCTTGCCCGGCGCTCCGTACTTGGCCTCGAGGCGGTCAAAGAAGCTCTCCGAGCGGTCCTGCTGCCTCCGCTGAATCAGCGCCGCCAGCGCATCCTCCGAGCCGCCGCCGCCGCCGCCGCCGGCCTTTTTCCCGCCCTTCTTCCCGCCCTTATCCGCACCTCCGCCGCCACCAAAAATGGCCTCGTGCACGCCCAGCTCCTTTGCGTAGTCCTCCGCCTCCTCCGCCTCCGCACGGGCGCGCCTCAGCCTGGCAGCGCGCTTCAGCCGCGGCTCCTTTGCGTACGCCCTGAACGCGGACGCGTCGCCGTCGGCGACGGCGCGGTCGATGATGGCGCGGAAGCGCTCCTCGTCGTCGACGACGCGGCTGAGGACGACGTGCTCGAAGAGCGCGTCCATGTCGCCGGCGCACCGCTCGTAGGCGGCCAGCACGTCGTCGCGCTCCTCGTCGGAGCCCCGGTAGGCGCGCGCGAAGCGCTCGATGGCGTCTCCCGAGACGGCGTCCCGGAACTGCTCGCGGTAAAAGTCGCTCCAGTCGAAGCCGTCGGCGTCGACGATGGACTCGGCCGTGGAGCCGGTTGCGTCGTACCGTTTGCGGCGCGCAGGGTCGGAGAGCACGGCGTAGGCAAAGGCGACGGATTGGAAGGTTTCGTGCGCCTTGGCGCGCTCGGAATCGGCAACCTTGTCTGCAGATGGCGAGAGGAGGGGAGAGGGGGTTAGTTGGGTGGTTGTGGGCGTGATAGGGACGGTTTCCTACCTGGGTGGTGTTTCAGGGCAGCTTTGCGATAGGCCTTCTTGACATCGTCGGCCGTGGCGGTGCGCTCTAGTCCGAGGACATCGTACGGGTTAATCGAAGGGGGCTCGCCCTCGACGCTGTCCTCGCGATCCGACATTCTGACTGATGGTTGTGCTGGTGCTTTGTTTGATGATGCTCTATATCAACGCGTTTCAAGGTGACACCGATAGTGGGGTACCTACCAGATTACCTACCCGGGATTGATTCAACAGTCGATCAGAAATGAAGGCGTCAGATGGCCAATTAAGCGCGGCTTTTTGCTTTACTCTGCGTATTATCATGACAGCTTTCACTCAAATTGTTTCAAATTATTTCGTTTCATCTTACTTTAATTTTCCGTGTGTGTGTGTGTGTGTCTTGTCATGATCGGCGTTTCATGGAAAGGCTAAACTGAGCTTGACAACCTGGCATTATTCTAGCTGCCAGCGGGGTTGCCAACGTCTCTACTCTTGCAACATCTTGGAGGCCTTTTCATTTACTATCATTGCCAACCCCTTCTGTCTTTTAAACCGGCTCATATCTGCTTCGTGAATTGCACATTCTGGCCATGGCGACTATTGAGAGGGATGACCACGTCGGTTTTATGAGACACGCCATGAGCCTGGCAAGCCAGTCTCCCCCAAAGCCTACGAATTTTCGAGTCGGCGCAGTGCTTGTCAAGCTGGATGATTCGTCCATAACGTCAAGCGGGTTCACCCTGGAATGCTCTGGCAATACGCATGCCGAGGAGAGTTGCTTCATCAAGCTCGCTGAGCGGCACTCGACGTCTGAGGAGGGACTGGCCGAGGTCATGACCAGCCCTCACGCGCTCTACACAACCATGGAGCCATGCTCCCTGAGACTCAGCGGCAAGCTGCCTTGCGTCGAGCGGGTCCTACGGCAACAATCATGGATCAAGAAGGTGTACGTGGGCGTACAGGAACCGGAAACATTCGTCGACCAAAACACGGGCCGGCGCGTGCTGGAAGATGCCGGCATAGAGGTCAATAAGGTACCTGGATTGGATGATGAGATTTTGAAGATTGCTACTGCAGGACATCTAGCGCCGGAAGCCTGAGGGAATCGCGTTGAACGCCGGGCGACTATTGGGCTGGCCCTGCGCCTGGCGCGTCATGTAACTATCCAAGAAAGTAGCAGGTCTAGTATGATTGAACGGGAGATAGAAATGAAGAATGATGCAAAAAAGAAAAGAAAAAAAAAGAACCGAAAAGGGGCGAAACGCCAAAAAGTGTCATTGTAGCTTTGACGGAGCCCTACATGAGGTGTTACCGTCGCACGACGTCGCCCAGCATGCGGCGAGCACCCGCTCTCTAGCAAGTAGCATCACTCACTTAATAAAATGGGCACGAAGATGATTCCAATAAGTCCATTCTCTCAGTTACTCATGTATGTACAAGCGACCGTTCTTCTGGATGGTTCTTCGTTTTGACATTGTCCGCGTCGAGACTGAGTCCTAAGTAGCTGGCCAAGACAGCAACGACGAATAGTGACTTGGATCTGCTTATACGGAAAAGAACCATACGCGCGCCCAAGGCGCCTCGACGTTGCCGTGGTTGGTGTTTGGGGGCTGAATGCACAGATGTTTGCTGGGCGGTAGAGATGCCGCTCGGGTATGAGCGAGACTCTTACCCGGACTGACGTATGCAAACAAGCTAATGGAATTCTCAGAAGAGGTTTTCAATTATGTATAGGCCTCTTATGCTTGTGTGACTGCATGCTTGGCGCTGGCCTGTTTCTTGGATCATGAGACTGCTCGGGCACAACGAGGCTCCAGATCCGCATCACATTTTACACATTTTTTAGGATTAATCGCTCTGGAGAGGTCTTGAGCGTACGAGCGCTAATTAGCGAAATTTCTGTGGCTGCGCGCAAAAATTCCATGTGGTGTGACGTTGGCGATATCGTGTAGCGGTTAAGCACTGCGACGACAAGAGATGATCAGATGACAGAAGACTGGTAAGGGTTGATTAATTTGCTGAAGAGAAAAGACAGAGAGATGACTAGAAATGTGCAGTAAATAATAGTAGGGAATATTACGAAGAACAGAGTATTTCAGGAATAATAAAAGAACAATTCGGCAGAAAAGAATATCAAAAGGACCTACCTATATGTGAGTGCAAAACCTCCAGGTGACGTGGCAGCTTGTGCCGCTGATGCTAAAAAAAGAAAAAAAAGGGGAAAAAAGGAAAAAAGGAAAAAGGAAATGCAGACAAAGACGAAAGTTGTGCACGACGGTGCACGACTGTTGGGATGTCGTCTCTTCCCAAAACTACGTAAAATCAACGGGCGGGCGCCAATAACGTCCCAACATCCAACAAGCAGGCGGGCGGCTCAATCACTGGAACCTCGTCTCTCCACCAGCCAGCAGCCAGCAGCCAGCAGCCAGCAGCCAGCAGCCAGCCAGCCAGCCAGCCAGCCAGCCGGTCCGCCCGTCGATCCCCTCTTTCTTCCTCCTCCTCTCTCCTCCCTCACCGGTACACCCACGCCCCCGGCGTGAGAGACCTCCTGCTTGTATCACGGGCCAGTTGTTGGTCTTACCTTGAGCCCTGCGCTCACAGCACCGGCACTCTTTTCTTTTCCTTGGGATTCCTTGCAGGCCCAGCCAGCTGCCATTCGTTGCTGCTGCCCAAGTCCCCCTCCGCGCCCTCCTGCATCGCGCATCGCTGCCCGTTGTGTCCATCCCCTCACGCCGTTTCACCACCGCCCAGCACTGAAGGGTATATAAATCCTGCTCCGTCTCCGCGAACCAGTTGACTGGTGCTTTCTTATATATAAAATTCTAGATATCTTGCAAACCACTTTTATCTCGAATCTCACAACAAAACCCAAATTCAAGTCCTGCGAGACATAGCTTACTATCACGCCCCCCCCCCCACCATCCCCATGTCGGACAATCGCGGAAATCGAGGCCGCGGCAACTACCGCGGCGGCGATCGTGGAGGCGATAGAGGCGGCAGAGGAGGTGGCGGCGGCAGAGGCCGTGGAGATGTCCCCTATCAGGGCAGCTTTACCCTTCCTCACCGAGGCGGTCGGCCTGACCAAGGTGGCGGCCGAGGTCGAGGTGCTCCTTATCAAGGTGACGGCGGAGGTCGAGGCCGTGGAGGAGGCCGAGGCCGAGGCGATGGCGGCGGCGGCTTCAGAGGTGGTAGGGCGCCCCCCAAGTTTTTCAGGTAAGGTCCCCAACTCGCCATGCCCTCCCCCCCATGAATCGATGCTGATGCAGTCATAGTGCCCCGGACCAGAGTCCAGTGCCGGATCCAAAGATCCAGCAGCTGGAAAATGCCATCGTAAAGGTCCAGTCTGAAGACCTGGCCCAGCGCATGAAGAAGCTCGCCAAAGGCCCCAAGGCTGCGACTTCGGCCAGAACCGAGTTTAGCGAGCATCTCCCTGCTCGCCCAGCCTTTGGTGACTTGGGCCGTGCCACCGTCGTCTACGCCAACTCTTTCGATGTGGCTGTCAAGTCCATCACCGTGCAAAGATACGGCCTTAACATTACCAAGGTCGCCGCTGCCGCCGCCCCCGAGAACCAGAAGGGTCAAAAGGGGGCCGCCGCCGGCACCTCATCCGAGATTCGCGGCAGGAAGCTCCAGCTCGTCATCCAAGCCCTCCTCAAAGTCATCGCCGAGATGCCCGAGCCGGCTCTTGCCGACGCCAAGGCCAAGCTCGAGCAGGCCAAGAAGGACCAGGCGGAGGCGCAAAAGACACGCGACAAGGACGCCCTCGCCGCGGCCAAGGACGTGGTCAAAAAGGCAACCGACGCACAAAAGGCAGCTGCGGCGGTTGTGACAAACAACGAGATCGTCGTCAGCGAATTCAAGAGCGCCGTCGTTTCTCTGGAGCCGCTGCACTTAACCCATAATCCTGTTCGCGTCGCTCTTTCCGAAGAAGCTCTTGAAGATGGGGCTCCTCCTCGCCAAGAGCTGTTTGACATTGAGCTTACGAAACCGGTTACTTTGAATTTGCTGGATGTCATCAAACACGTCGATACCATGGTGGTCGACAAGGATGACTCGGTATTCCCTCGCCATCCTGAACTGATGGATGTGATCAACATGATCCTTGGTTTCCACGCGCGATCCAACATGGGCAATGTTAGTGCTGTCGGATCTTCTAGATTCTACCCGCTCGGCGATGACTTCATGTCATTTCTCATGAGGGACGGTCGGCCTCTGATTGCCTCGAGAGGCTTCTTCCAATCCGCTCGTCTCGCAACGGGCAGGGTTCTTCTCAACACACATGTTACTCATGGAGTGTTCAAATTTGCCTCCAAGGGCGTGGAATTTTGCAAGAAACTGGGCCTTCGGCCTCTTTCGGCCAACGATTTGGGCAAAAGTGGCAGACACCAGGAACTCAAAGCCATTTCCAAGTGTCTCTGCAAGGTTCGGGCATCCGTCACGTTCAGAGTTATGACCGAGAATGCGGGTAAACGTGTGGTCAAGCGCCAGGTTCAACGTGTCAAGATTCTTGAGGGCTTAGTTCTGGGGTCTGAGATGAGCAAGAAGCGCAGCAGCAAGGGGCCCAATGCAGACCGGTTCAAACCGGGTATCGAGCTTTGCGGCCCTGAGCACGTTTCGTTCTGGAACGAAAACGAGAAGAAATATGTGACTGTCCAGCAGCACTTCAAAACGACATACGGAATCGAGCTGGGCAACTACCCACTCTTCAACTTTAGCCACGGCGATAAGAGCTCCTACTTCCCTGCCGAAATGGTTGAGATCCTGCCCGGACAGCAAGCAAAACTCAAGTTGAAAGCAAATGAGACGACTGATATGCTCAGCTTTGCCTGCCAGCCGCCACACATCAATGCCCAAACCCTGGTGGAGGAGAGTCGCCAATGCTTCGGCCACGACGAACCTCTCCTGAAGCAGCTTGGCATGTCTGTTTCCCCAAAGCTGCTTGCTGTGCAGGCTAGAATTTTGAACCAGGTGCAAGTACAGTATGGCAAGGGTCTGAAGCCTCGGATCAACTCTGGCAGCTGGAATATGAAAGATACTGCCGTTACTCGATCCGGCAAGATGATTCAGACTTGGGCGTACCTTGATATCTTGCGGCACGCATCGGAGCAGAGTGTTGACCATGGAAAAGTCGCCGACTTGCTCAATGCTTGGCGCGGAATGGGCATCAACATCAAGGGCGGTCCTCCGACAGTGCAAGGCAAGATCGACCAGTTTCTTGCTCCGGACCGGTTGGATAGTTTCTTCAAGAAATGCAAGGAACAGCAGGTGCAGCTCATCCTCATCATCCTTCCCCAGAAAGACTCTGGCCCGTTGTATAACCGCATCAAGACCCTGGGAGACTGCATCTACGGCATCCACACCAGCTGCATGGTTCGTAAGCAGGTCGAGGGAGGCTCGTTGGGAACATATGCAAACCTCGGACTTAAGGTCAACCTCAAGTTTGGTGGTGTCAACCAGAAACTCAGCAATGACATTGACATCCTCCGCGACGGCAGTACCATGTTTGTTGGCTACGACGTCACCCATCCTACCAACATGGAGATGCCCAAGAACGGCATCAGCCCTCCTAGTTTGGTCGGCTTGGTCTCGAGCGTTGACGGCGAGCTTGGCCAGTGGCCGTCGGTGACATGGGAGCAGAGCTCCAAGCAGGAAATCCTCGGCTCTGTGCTGGAGAGCCACTTCGCCGGGCGCATCAGCCTGTGGCAGCAGAAGAATCCCAAGAAGCAGCTCCGCAACATCGTCATCTACCGCGACGGTGTCTCCGAGGGCCAGTTCTCCACGGTGCTCACCCACGAGCTGATGATGATCCGACAGGCGTGCGAGAAGAAGTTTCCCGGCAACCCGCCGTCGCTGACCATCATCGTGGCCGTCAAGCGGCACCAGACGCGCTTTTTCCCGACCGACGACGACAACCTGAGCGCCTCGAGCAACGTGCGCAACGGCACCGTCGTCGACCGCGGCGTCACCCAGGCCCGCTACTGGGACTTTTACCTGACGGCGCACCACGCGCTCAAGGGCACCGCCCGCCCAGCGCGCTACACGGTGCTGCTGGACGAGATCTTCCGCCCGCGCTACGGCGTCCGCGCGGCCAACGAGCTGGAGAAGCTGACGCACGAGCTGTGCTATCTGTTTGGCCGCGCCACCATGGCCGTCAGCATCTGCCCGCCGGCCTACTACGCGGACATTGTGTGCGAGCGTGCCAGGGCGCACCGTCCCGAGTATGCTGGCGTGGACGACTCGGCCAGCGAGAAGTCGGGCTCAACGGGCCTGGGTCCGGTGCAGTCGCGCGAGATTCATGAGAACCTGCGCGACAGCATGTTCTATATTTGATTGGCGGCATGTAAGCACACGAGTACTGCGAGATGTGATTCTGCGACGAAACTCATTTCCGCTGGATCCACGAGGAAGAAAACGGCATGATGATGGAGGTATCTGAAAATGGATGAACTTGCACAATCAAGTTGGATATTTTGGAAAATTGCATAAGCAAGTTGGATATTTAGGATGATATTTTTGGATGAAGTTGCAAAAGAAAGTTGGATATTCAGATTGGACACCACGCATTGGATAAGCAAGTTGGACACACAGATTGGATATTGTGTATTGGATAGTAAAAATATAAAATTGTATTCCCAGACAGCCCTCGCGTGCTTGACCGCCATCACTTGCTGGTTCGACTTGATTTACGTCTTCTCATTAGTTTACCCTTGTTGGGAATACTCTTGGAATATGCTCCAACGAATCCATTTCGCCTAACCAGGTCACTCATCTCGAGTTTTGCGAATTTTGACAGATATTTTCCTTGAGTCTATTATACATATTTCACATCTGCACAAGAGAGAAAAGCCGCCGCGCGTCTTGGCTTCAACCGCTCCACCGCACCTTCTCCTCCGCCAAGGTCTTGTACAATCCCAGCGACAAGAACTCCTGCTCCGCCATGTGGCCGCCAAACAGCTCCTTCAGCTCGCTGTCAAACATCTTGTCCGCCCAGTTCTTGCTCGACACCGACCAGTCCGCCTCCGGCTCCCCGAGGAGCGTCTCGTAAAACGTGTTCATCGGACCGCTCCGCTCCTCCGTCGTGCCCATGTACGTCGTAAAGGACATGAACTGCGGGACCCCGTTGCCGGCCATCTTGGTCAGGTCCGACAGATCGTTCTCGCTGTTGTTCTCTGCCCCCATCTGTTTATAGGCTGCCATGTGCTTCTTCTGCTTCTTGTTGTTCAGGGAGGTGGTAAACTGCTTGCTCTCCGTGCGGTAGTGATCAGACACGGCCGAATTGAGCGACTTGAGGGCCTTTTCCATGGGAGGAAGGGGCTTGTGCTCATCCTTGAGGTCCTTGTTGGGTAGCTGGATAAATTGGGCAATTGCAGGCGCGGGATTGGCCAAGCCCAGGCCGCCATGCTCGACGCCCAAGTACAGGAAGCAATCGGGGACCGGGTCCATGGTTTCGTTACCGAATCGTTCTTGTATCATCTGCCGCACATGACTGGCAACATTGCCCAAAGACTTTCCATCGCCCTTGCCGCCGCCGTAGAGATACTGCTGCGCGTGTTGCAGCGCTTCCAGCACTTCGACAGGATGCTCATCGCCCAGTCCGACAATCACGGGACCAAAGTTGTTGGGCAAAAAGTTCTTCATATAGGCATTGTAGGCTTGCACATGCGACATTATGGAAGTGCGTGTCTTGAGCTGGAATCGCAGTTCGTCCATGTGTTGCTCAATTGCCGTCTTGTTCGCCGTCCACTTCCACTGCTTCTCGTCAAACAGTAGGAATCCCCATTTCACTTTCCCGCTAGGAAGACTGGCCAGCTCCTCCTTTGATGCAGGCTTGTATCTGGGGTTAGATTCGCCAATAGCGTGGGCAAATGCAGTCTTTTCCTTGTTCAGCTTCATGCCCATGATCTGGGTGAACTCGGTTATGGTCTCCCAAGCGGCCGTGCACTGCGAAGGCTGGCCCCAAAACCACAAGTCATCATGGTTTCGGTAGAGATGTGAGCCTCCAGTTTTCTGGTTCACAGCAAAGTCCAGCACGAAGAGCAGTAGCTCCGAGATGCCATCGGTCAGTTGAAAGGACACGGGAATGCCGGTTTTGCGGGTAAGCACAGCCCCTTGCGAGCCGTCTTCTTGAAACTGTATCTGCATATCCAGGAATGACTTGGTGAACTGAACGAGCTCCTTGGGAAAGTGGAAATATTCCATGATTGTGATGAGAGTTGAATGCGGTAGGGAGGGTCCAAACCACTCAAAGTCGCTCTGCAGCACGCAAAACTGTCCACGGACGATCTTCTGGACGCCCATTTCTGCGGTGCAGACGCGAAGAATATCGGTTTTGAGATTGACAGCGCTGGGCGGACCAGCCCGAAGATCAGTCAAGTTTGCCTGCACTTGATCCTCGTTGGCACACGAGCCATCATCATCATAGCAACCAACGCCACTTCCATCCACCATGGTTGTCGGCAGACGTGGGGAGAAAAAGATGGTCCTGAATATCTCGGTCCGAAGTTCCTTGGTAGAGTTGGACGGGGTTTGGCTTGTGAAGTTGGGGATTTGGGCCTCGATTGCCGCCGTGCGAGCCTCGTCTTCCTTTGCTTTCCATACGCTTGAGACGGCTGGCTGCCAGGCCTCCTTGAGCGCAGCTGCGATGCACACCGAAATGGCCTGTCCGACGCATTGAATCAGGATCGAATCGAGCAGCTCAAGGTCCATGTATACGCGGTATTTTCCATTAATGGCCTTGCGCATCTGTGCCTGGATTGGAGCGTCGCCCCATGACCACCGGTCCAGGGCGGCGAGCTTCAGATCAAAATTGAGAATTTGGGTAATCTCACTTAGCACGTTTTCTCTGTTGCTGAGGTCGATCATTGCGCGGCGTTTCTCGCTGGTCAGTTGGTCGGCCGCGAGGATCGCCTGGATGGCAGCCTTGACTATGGAAACGTCGATATGCATCGGGCGGGCATTGAAGAGGACCTTGCGCATCTTCTTCAAGAGCTTTGTGCGCAGATCAGCCAGTTCCTCGACCGAGCTGCGGCCTTGCTTCTGCACCGGAGCAGCATGGAAGAGATTGTCTAGAAACCCGACAATCTTGTCCTTGTCGCTCTTCCGGACATTGGTAACCAGGCTTTCCCAGACCTGTCTCTGGTCGTGCATTTCCTTTCGACCAACAGAAACAGGGCCTTCCTCGTCCTCTGAGACAGAATCGGCCTGCTGTTCGCTGCCCTGCTTTGCAGAAGTAATCGTGTCCGAGAGCTCACCGAACCGAAAGTTGGCCCATTCATTCGTCAGCTTTCCAAATAGAATAGTATATTCCATGCGGCGCTGGGACTGGCGTAGATAGGCAAGCAGTTCATCGCGCCACGACAGGGCCGCCGAGGCCGAGAAGCCGGATGAGTACTTTGCATTGGATAGCATCCGCTCGATGGTGTTTAGGCGTGTCTCGAGCGATTGGTACGCTTCGGCCCTGGATCCGATACCAGAACGGGCGCTTACGTTCATATTGGGCGCTCCGGCGGAAGCCTTCCGGACGGTCTTGAGCAGACTCGCAACATCGGCCTCGAGCTTGGGCTGATCGGCGTCACGGCTGCCTGGCTTGCAAAGAAGCTGCATTTCGGCGTCGTGCACATGGCCTTTTATTTCTTGCAGACGAGCCTCTGCCTTGTCCCATTTGTGTGTCGTGACATGCTTCATGGTAGACAGGATGGCAGCTGAAGAGGAGGCTGACGTCGCCATGGTTGCAAGACAGGGGGTGTGAACCGGTCGCGATCTCGGGTGAGTCGTGAGTCGTGCTTGGCTCTCTCTAGCAGTGGTAAGGAGGGCAATTGAAGTTGTTGGCGCAACTATTTTAGGGGCGGCATCGCGCTCTTTTATGTCCTAACAGCAGGGAGCTATTTCAGCTGGACTAACAGCAGATGGCCTAATCGAGCCGCCGATGCCAATATTGCTGCGCAGCTCCACCGACAGCTGGAATTGTGTGTGGCGTTGACTCACGCCGGTATGTTATTTCTAAGACATGGGTTCGGAAAGGACTCGCCGATGACTAACTCCAAGGTTGATTGATGGCTGAGGCCGCATCGGACTGGTCAAGGCTGATCGAATCTGAGCAGGCGAACTCGAGGACACTCCACGGCGGCGATAACGCAGAGTCATGGCCGAGTCGCTACCATCGGTGGCAATTCCGAGATGCATTGGTTTCGTGCTCGGCTGCAAAGAGAGGGGTTGAATGGACTTGAGAATGCAGAAGACACCTGCTAGAGGAGGCGCCACAGGTGGCTGGGTGCTGCTGTGGCGGTGATGACATCAGTTGCGTGCGAGCCGTCCAGTTACTTCTCCTCAGCTAACCACCACACTTCTGCTCATAATAGTCCCAAGCGAAGCAAAATAGCCCTCCAATAGAGCAGACCAGGCTCTGGCTGGAGCCACTCTTTGCCGCTATTCCGGGGAACTTACCCACAACCACCTAACATACGCAACTTCACTAGCCGAGGCTAAGTAGCCGCCCTAGCTGAGGCCCGGATACCTTCCAGACCTAACAACCAACCAGCTCACTTCACGTTAAAGCACCCTGTCTTTCAAAGAGTCCATTGGCCTCATTGACGAGCATCGCCGTTGCCGTTTCCACCTACATCATCGTCCCGGCCCCTTCACTCCAAACCCACACCGGTCCCGGGCCGCGTCTCCAGGCTAATCGCCGAGTCACCGCGAGAGGTACGGGCGCCAAACTCCCCGGCGCAAATGGCTTCCGCCGTCTTCGACATCAAGGAGCACGTCATACCCGGCGAGCACACGCGCGAGTATGCACGGGCCAAGGCCAACTCCCAGGAAGACACGCTCGTCCTGCATGTCAAGCAGTACACTCCCAAGGGTAACGGCGCGCCGCAAAAGGGCGACCTCAGCATCATCGGCGCTCATGCCAACGGCTTCCCCAAGGTGCGGCAGCAATATTGCTCGGCTCCTCTTTATTACTACGCGAGAACTCGAAACTGACTGAAGCGTGTGAAAGGAACTATATGAGCCCCTCTGGGAGGAGCTCGTCAAGGAGCTCTCCAGCAAAGGCGTCCGGGTCGGCGCCATCTGGATCGCTGACTGCGCCTGGCAGGGCCAGAGCGGCATCCTGAACAAGGCCAAGCTCGGCGACGACCGTACGTTCCGTCCCCCCCCCTTCTTCCACCGGCCCCGTTTCTCACATCCTGCCCAGCCAGTTGGTTCGACTACTCCCGCGACATGTTCCAGCTCATCAACCACTTCCGCCCGCCGCGGCCGCTCATCGGAATCGGCCACTCCTTCGGCGCCTGCGCCCTCGCCAAACTCTCCCTCCTTCACCCGCGGCTCCTCTCCGCGCTCGTCCTCATCGACCCCGTCATCACCACGCACCACCCGGATCACAACGCCGCCCACCTGCACGCGCCCAGCATGAGCGCCCGTCGCCGCGACCGCTGGCCTTCCCGCGCCGCCGCCGCCGCCGCCCTCCGCCGCAGCCCCTTTTACCAGTCCTGGGACCCGCGCGTCTTTGACCGCTGGCTCGCCCACGGCCTCGTCCCCACGGACGACGACGTCGCCGACGGCGAGGTCACGCTCGCCACCACCAAGCACCAGGAAGTCTTCACCTTTTCGCGCCCTAGCTTCCACGCCGTCGACGGCACCAGCGTGGTGGACGCCGACTTGGTCCCGGACATGGACACCTCCCACGGCGTCATGACCCCCGTGTACCGTCCGGAGCCCGGCGCCGTGTTCCACCAGCTGCCGCACCTGCGCCCGCCTGTCCTCTGGGTCTTTGGCGGCGCGAGCTACATGTCCGCCGCGTCAATGCGCGCCGAAAAGGTCGCCGCCACGGGCGTCGGGCTGGGCGGCAGCGGCGGCGTCGCGGCCGGTCGCGTCGCCGAGGTGGTCGGCGAGGACTGGGGCCATCTGATCCCGCTGGAGGCGCCCGGGTTCGTGGGCCGGGCGGCGGCGAAGGCGGCGGCGGAGGCGGCGGCGAGGTGGCGCGACGAGGAGCGCGTGTACGAGGCGTGGGCGGCCAGGCCGCTCGCGGACAAGGCGCGCATAAGCAAGGGCATGCTGGATGCCATGGCCGAGGCCCTGAAGCCCAAGCTTTGAGGATGAGCACATTGATGTATTGTATATAAATGTATAGAGAAGAATAGGGAGAATGGGAAGAATACGAACAATACGAAGTATAGGAAGAATAGGATCCAGAACAATGTCCCAAATACCCCGCCTTCAAGTGCGTCTTCCCTACATGCAAAATGTACACGCAGTCCTAGAGTCTAATCTCGGTATTCTCGGTATTCTCCTCACACAGCGTCTATCAGATGCATCTCAGCAACTGGCGCGCGACGTCCACTGGCCCCGGCTGCGGGTGGCAATTGAAGCCGCGGCTGCGAACCTGGAAGCAGAGCTTTAAAGTACATGCAAGACAGGATAGAAGCGAAGAGGTAGTCTATCTGTCGACAAAAGACCAAAAATAAGCCACCAGCTATCTATCGGTGGTGCCAGCAGTTTACTGCCGCAACACTATCAGCGTTCGTGCATACAGTAAAACATGATGTACTTCATTACACTTGGAAATTATACCCTCTCTGTTGCGAAGCGTGTGATGTTTTAATCTAACCTCTAATTTTATGCACTGTGATTTCTCATGGCTCGCTGGATTCTTTCACTAATTCCGGGGGACCATTTTCGACATCAACAAACCACGCCCACTGTTTGTTAGCACGATAGCTTCACGCTCCAGCTCCCGCTCCGGCGCCTCTTTCCCTCCCAAACAACAAAACGACAATGCACCGGCTTCTACGACAAGACTCTTGGCGCCACATCACATCCTAAAAGCAAGGGCCTCATCACTCATTCAACCTTTTCTAGAACAAGCTGCACAGCTCATCGGGACGATCAAGCCCGCCTGCGCGATGCCTACCCTGCCGTGAATCCAGCCACCAGCGCCTCCCCCCTTTCCCAAAATGCCCCCGCGCATCATCCTGCTCGCCGGCGCGCCGCCGCCCTCCGCCCTGGACGAAGACCAGTGCACCGTGCGGTCCTTCCAAGAGCCCTTCCGCGACTTCATCGACGAGCCCCGCGGTGGTGACGGCCCCGGCAGCTCCTCGTCGTCGTCGGCCGCCGCCGCCGCCCCCAGCATCGCGCCCTGGCGGTCCCTCTCGCTGCACCCGAAGCCGCTCCGCACCGGCCTCACCCAGGCGGCGGCTCTTGGCCTTTTCGAGCGCTCGTTCCTCGGCGGCCGCCCGCGCGCCGCCGACGACGACGACTTTTTCTGCCCGCCGTCGCTCGCGTCCTCATGCGACGTCGGCGGCCGCACCACCCACATCTTCGACGAAGAGGGGGAGGAAGAGGGCGCGGCGCGCCTCGCCGCCGAGTTTTGCGAGCGGTCCCTCGCGATCCACAACGACTCCTCGCCGGACGCTTCTTCCTCTGCGCTCGCTGAGGAGGAGGAGTCGACTGCGTTCCTGGAGGAGGAGGAGGACGAGGAGGAGGGGGAGACTTCGTTCCGCTCCGCGTCAACGCCGACGGCCAGCGACCGGCCGCGTCCACCGCCGCCATCGATGGCCGTGCCGCCCGGACACCTCTCCGACCTCGAGGACGTGCCGTCCGCGCGGCAGGTCGCCGCGCTGCAGCCGCAGACCATCACGGTCAACCTGATCGCCGGCGTGCTGTCCGTCGCGGCGCCGCGCGCCGTGACCACGCGCTGGGGCGCCACGCTCTCCCTCGTCGAGGTGCTCCTCGGCGACGACACGCGGTCCGGCTTCGCCGTCACGTTCTGGCTGTCCGCCGGCGAGCAGCAGCAAGCGGGCGCCGCCGCCGCCGCCGCCACGACCCTGCTGGGCCTGCGGCGGCAGGACGTGGTGCTGCTGCAAAACGTGGCGCTGCACGTGTTCCGCGGCAAGGTGTACGGCCAGAGCCTGCGCAGGGGCAGGACAAAGGTGCACCTGCTCTGGAGCAGGAGGGAGGGCGCGGGCGCGTGCTACAGCTCGAGGGCGCTGGCGGCGGCGGACGGGATGGGGAATCCGCAGTTGGTGAAGACGAGGATGGTGCGGGATTGGATGCTCCGGTTTGTCGGCGCGGATCCGGCGGTCAAAGGAGCGAGGAAGCAGGATGTTTGGGATCGACCACCTCAAGACACTCAATAACTCAATCGAAATGGGTTGTTTATATGTATTGATTACGTATATTATGTGTGGAGTAGGAAATATCCAGTCATCCATGCTGTCCAGCCTATCTAATCATTTCAGGCCCGAATTCTACACAATAATGAAGCCAGCAACGCTTTTCAGTCAGCTCATTGCTCATCACGTCGCAGCCGTCTCTATATCCTTCTCCTTCTTCTGATGCTTCTTGACCGACTTCTTCTCCAACGCCAACGCCGAGATCAGCGCGCAGAGCGCACACGCCAGCGTGATGTAGTACGTGTTGCGCAGCCCCTTCATGTACGCGTCCAGCACCAGCGGCAGCGCGTCCTCGCGGTGTATCCGCGCCAGGATGTTCCTCGCCTGCGACACGCCGCTGTTGATGAAGATGCGCGGGTCCTCGAGCCCGAGCCCCGCGCGCTGCACGCCCTCGATCAGGCCGTTCTGGAAGACGGTCTGGCCGACGGCGACGAAGATGGCGCCTCCCAGGCTCTGGAAGAACTGAACGCAGGCGGTGCCGACGGGGATCCACTCCTGGGGCAGAACGGTCTGGACGACGATGGCGCCGATCTGGAAGCCGGCGCCGATGCCGAGGCCGGCGAGCACCTGGTAGCCGAACCAGGCCCGGAGCGGCGTGTGCGGGCTGAAGGTGGTAATGAGGCCGGAGCCGACGACGAAGAGCACCATGCAGGGCACGATGACGTACTTGTAGACGCCGAAGCGAGAGACGAGTCCGCCGGAGGTGACGGAGCACAGGACAGTGGCGAGGAGGAGCGGGAGGACCTTGATGCCGGCCTGGACAGCGCTGACGCCCTGGATGGCCTGGAAATAGAGGGCTGGAAGCGGATTCATTAGTGCTGCTGTGCTGATGCTTGCGAGGAGGACGGCTTACAGAGATAGTAGATGAGGGGGAAGAAAGCGGCACCGAAGAAGAAGCAAAAGGACATGGCCGCGACGATGCTCCTGTTCTTGAAGAGCAGCGGCGGAAAGGTGCTCTTGTCGCCGCGCCACCACTGCACCACCACGAACAGCGCCAGCATCGCGCCCGACCCTACAAACAGCCCGATGACGCGCGAGCTGTCCCACGGGTAGTCGGCGCCGCCCCACTGCAGGGCGAGCAACAGGCAGATGATGCCCGGGACGAAGATAGCGGTGCCGAGGAGGTCGAGCTTGAGAACGCGCTGCCAGACGGAGAGTCCAGCGCCGAGCTGGGTGTTGCGGCGGACGTGGACGACGAAGACGACGATGGCCATGGCGAGCCCGCCGACGGGCAGGTTGATGTAGAAGCACCAGCGCCAGGTAATCTTATCGGTGAAGGCGCCGCCGAGGAGCGGGCCGGCGACGGAGGCGATGCCCCACATGCCGCCGATGAGGCCAAAGGCAAGGGGGCGTTTAGCAAGAGGGACTAAAATACACGCAAGTAAGTAGATGTTCCGGAGGGGATCAAGTTTTGATATTTTTTTTGGTTGGCACAACGCACGGGTGTGGGAGAGAATGACGACGGCGCCGGAGAACAACCCAGCGGTGCCCATGCCGGCGATGGCGCGGCCGACGATGAAGGCGACGGAGGTTGGCGAGACGGCGCACAGCAGGCTGCCGACCTCGAAGATGAAGATGGCGGTGAGAAAGGTCCACTTGACGTTGAAGAGGCGATAGACGACGCCGTAGATGGGTTGCAGGCAGGTGGAGGTGAGGAGGTAGGAGGATCCGTACCAGCCCTGGCATGTTGGTTAGCAGGGAAAGAAGGGGACAGGAAAAGGAGAGCCGGTGGGAGGGAGGTATAGAGCAGGGTGATGGGAAAGATACTGACAATGTCCTTTGTGCTGTTGAAGTGGGTGGTGATGGCGCCGAGGGCCGGCGCGATGATGGTCTGGTCAAGGGCGACGAGGAAGATGGAGACGCAGAGGGCGAAGAGCGTTAGGGAGAGCTTGACGGCGCCGGGATACTCGGGGGAGCCGGTGACGGTCGGCGGCGAAGAAACATCGTGTTGCTTCTCGCTGTTGGCATCTTGAAGGCTGTCTGCGGGTTGTGCGGTGGCGGTGGCGGGCGTGGCCGGCAAGGTGTCGTCGAGGGCGGCAGTGGTGGTCTTTTCGGATGACGGCGACCGGGAGTCGACAGCATCGGAGGAATGTGCGACCATCGTATCTCCGGCAGAGGAATAGGAGGAGGCGGAGGAGGAAGAAGAAGAAAGGCGAAGGCAAAACTTGAAGCTGGGTGGGCGTTTGTCGTCACTTATATTACCAGCTGGCAGCTGTAATACCTGGCAGCTGTAATACCTGGCAGCTGTAATACCTGGCAGTTGGCAACTGGCAGTTGGCCGTTTGTGTTGCAAGCCAGGGTTGGGAGGCGATAACACGGAAGTTAAAGATAACAAGGAGAAGACGAAGTCAATGGCGAGAGAAAAAAAAAACAAAGGTTCAGGTGGGATGGATGCAGATGAAAAGCTGCACGAGCTCCCAACGAACGGCACACGCCTTCACATTGCCGCCGCCCGGACAGCGGTAGTGCCGATGCCCGACAATGACTGCGTGGCCCGCCAATCGTTTTTATCGGCTTCCTTACGAAAAAATGGCGTCAAAGGTTACAGCGTTATTACAGAGGATACTAGTAGTTTATAACGGTTGACGGACTCTCTTAACTCCACCCTGGACTAAGTATGCCGTATAACCGGCCAAGGTGGATTTAAGTTGCTGGCCAATACAGCAAGGCTGAAAATAGTCACGAATTTATTCTTCTGAAATAAATTCAAATAAATTCAAATAAATAGACCATCTCGGACTTCCGTGAAACTACCAGCACCGTGCCATCGGATTTTTCATGACAGCATCATTTCTTAGACCTACCCAGCGCCTACAAAACCCCCCAACACGGCAGGGTACCATATTCTGGAGGTCGTTGGCAGTTGCACACAAGGCTCGGGCAGGGCAAGAGATGTGTGTATTATATAGGTCTGTCTTTATAGACGTGGGTGCCACTGAGCAGAGCCAGGTACAGTGTCTGCAAGTACCTGGTTGCCCTGTCGAAAAGTGTATACAATTTGCACAGCGCTGCACAAGTTAGATCTCCTATATCGCCCACCCACCAGCCTGTTTCAACCGTGCGTGTCCCAGTTACGAAAGGATCACCCACAAAAAACGCACAGTCGCCATGAGCAATATCCCCTCATTCATGAAAAAGTTAGTAAAATGAGCCGGCCTGCACATCTCCGTCGGCTCCGAGAAAGACTTTGTGGCCTGCCACAACAGCAATTATGCACGGCAGGGCTGAAAACAAGTTCCAACGACAAAGGCCAAGGGCGGGAAGGGCTAACTTGGCAGGGCTAGCGAGCAGGCCTGTTGTTTTGATGCCCGGCGACCGGACTGGATGTACACCGATGTCCGAAGTGAAGTGTGGGGCTCCCGCCCGGGGGGGCTGAGAGTGAAAAAAGAAAATGGAGGGGGACGGGAAAAAAAATAATATTAACCAGATCTCGTAGCATTATATCCCCTAAAACCCATGTGAGCAAAACCAAAACCACAGCGAACCTCAACTACCGCAGAGCTGCACCATGGGGGCCGCCCCCAACTTCTCGGCGAAGCTTTGATAAGTCACACAAGGTTCCTAGCCCACCCTACGACGCGAAGCACCCATATCCTAGCTGAAACCCACACTAGGCCCTGGCTTTGCAACTGGTCGATCCATGATCCAAAGGCATCAATGCCGTGCTAAAAAAATCTCCGCCAGCGCCAACCGTGGCCACGACAGGACGACGCGGCATCAGCGCGCCCCACATCGGCGCCCTCCGGCCTCCGTTGCCGATTCGGGCTGACGACTCTTACTCGACACATGGCAATTCTTGGAATTTCCTGCGATAGTCCCGCTGGCATTCAAATTCATTTTTAACCCACTGTATCTTGCCCCTGCAGCATCATCATCATCGTAAAAATCACGCATGTATAGCGCCCTTCCATGCATACCCAGCCATCCAATCCCATCCCCATCACCAGCCCTAACTAGTCATCTATTCCCCATCCTCCTTCTCCTCCTCCTCCTCATCACCCTGCTCACCCTCCACCAGCCCCGGAACCCACACCAGCAGACCGTCCTTATCAATCTTCATGCCCTCCGTGGGTATCACCCGCAGCACCTTCTGAAAGTACTTGTCCCGTACCACCAGCCCCGGCCGCACGTACCCGCCCCTCCGGAACGGCAGCAGCCGGTACCTCGCCGTCCGCCGCGACATCGGCAGCATGTGCAGCGTCGTCTGCTTGGCCCCGGAAAACGCAAACTCGTCGCTCGGGTCCATCGTCAGCCCAAACGTGAGGAGGTGGTTCGACGGGTTCTCGATCGTAATGTCCAGCTGCACCGTGCTCGTCTCGTCCGGCTCCCCGTGCAGCGCCGTCGCCAGCACCCGCGGTTCCGACCCCAGCACGAGGTATCGCCCGACAGGCATCATCGTCGTGTTGACCGGGCCGTCTGCCGCTAAATCTGCGCGTTGCCACTTGATCTTGAACGCTAGATCGATCGACACCGGGCTGCGGTCTTCCAGCTGCAGCTTTTGCGCCTCAATCTCAAATTGTGCTTCGTGCATCGTCTTTGGCTCAACCAAAATGCCATCTGGCTCCGTAATCTCGCTCACCTTGCGGACACTACAGCGTGCCCCGCCAACGCACTCAGTCACCTCAGCTTCCGTATCCAAGACACGCACACTCTCCAGCGCGAATGAAGCGTAATGCGACAGCAGGCACCAGCGTTGGATGAGGCCGATTGGCGTCCGTTGCTTTCCATCCTCCTCCGTGATATCGTCCAAACCTTCCACATTAAAGAGGCTTGGCCACGGATCAGGATGCAGCCTAGGGACGAGATCGTAGTTTGCTTCAAACGCATTCACCAAATGGAGCTGTACCGAAAACACTTGTATGATGGGCGTGGCTGCGTCAGTCTCCAGGTGATATGTCGCTCTCAATTGCAAATCATATGTCGTTGGACCATTGATAGGGTCGATTGTAAGGCCAACATGCCGCGATGCTGAGCTTTCAATTTTGCCCAGGGCTATACCACTAAGCTCAGACTCTTCATCGGCTTGCGCTTCAGTTGCCCGTTCTTTGCCATCTGCTTGAACGCGGAGTATTGGTATCGATTTGCCAAACATGTGAATGTCCAACTTTGCTGTCGCTGCCTCATCTTCGTTGTTTTGCAGTACAATATCAAGCGCGATTGTTTCGTTGGCGTAATATTGTGCCAGTTGTTTAGCGATCTTGATGTCCAACTTTGGCGGACGCGGCTGAATGTTGAGCGTCCTAGAGTCAGCCCGAACGTAGCGGGCCTTTTTCGATCCCGCAACGTACCATCCAACGGCCTCATCCGTCTCTCTGAACGGCAAGGTCAGGTTCAGGTCGAACGTCTTCGAGTCCACGTTAACCACGACAGACAACGGCTCTGCATCACCAGCTTCTCTCAGTGGAATTGCCATCTCAACGACGAGTCGCTGCCCTGCTTCTAGAGTCAGGTCGCAGCTCCCATGGACCTTTGTCGGAAGATCCTCCTCCGACTCTTTAGGGAATTCTTCCTCCAATGTTACTTGCCGAATTGAAATTGGGCCACCAGACGCCTTCTCTTCACATGGCGTATGCTCCAATGTGATTGGCTTCAGGCTACCTTCAAATTCGACTTGGACACTGGATAGAGTAACTGGTGCCGACCCAATCATAGCATTGGAAACGAGAGAGAGTTGAGCCTTACAAAAGTCACCGGCTCTGCTCTCCTTGTGCTGAAATACAAATGAAGTGGACAAAAAGCCGGTCGCGGATTCGTCTAGAATATTGACAGATGGCTTTTCTTCCAGCTTCATGCCATCGAGACTTTTGCCGAGGTCATAATGCCAGTAAGGGCGTTTTGTGAATTCTAGACTGTGTCAGCTGCGTTACGGCTTTGATGCCCATGATCTCAACCTACTGTTATCCAGAAGCTCCCAGTCAATAGCGACCACAAGCTCACCTCGGCCAGCCGCCACCGCGGCCCGGCGCAATAGCCAACACAGCTCTTCCGAAACATCGACCCAGTTTTCACTGCGGAACGACAGGTCTTCCCAGAGTGGCCGCAGCATCGCCAGCACATCGTGCCACTCCTCTAGTCTCGCCATTTCGCGGGCACATTCGAGAGACAACTCAGCCGCGATGCGTAGCTGTTTTCGCCCTTGGAATTGTGTCCGAGCGGCGATCAAGCAGTCTATGATTAGTTGCGCGTGGTTCACCCCCTCCCCTCCTACGGGATATTCTTTATATGGTGGCGGACACAAGTACGTATCATAGTGTTGTGAGTCTTGCGTTTTTGATTCGTTGGGAGGCGTGCGGTCCTCTTCGGGAATCATAAGAGCAAGGGTTCGTCGTGCACCGATATGCCGTGCAGCTATGCGGTACCAGTAACCCGTGTGGTGAAGCAGCTCCCATGGATGCAACCGCTCCCCAAGCACAGCCTTTTCGGGCTGCAGGTAGAGGTTCATGGTTGATGGTGCAAGGCCGGGCAGCTCAACTCGTTCTATCAGCTGAGCCATGACCAGCGCCCAGCGCGCCTCCCAGGCCTGCCACCCGTAGTTGTTTGTCCCTTTTCCTCTGCGATCAACCAGGTCGCCGATGCGATCTCGATGCATCTGCCAGCGACGCACCGCGAGACTTGGCTGGCTCATCCAAAGGTGGAGCCGTAGACACCGTATTGAAATGATGTCGGCAAGCAAGCGCGCCTCATTCCAGCGAGGACTCCAGCTCGGTATCGTGTCCATCACGTCTTGTCCTAAGAGGATCTCATATGACTGTTCAAATGACCGTATAGCGGGGTCAAACTCTTGTCTGAACTCTGAGAGAACAGCAGTTTTAAAGTCGTATCGGAAGTTCCAGTCTGGCATTGACAGAGTCTGGGACGTGCCGGACGTTGGCGGAACTGTTGGTTGTGGTACAATGCCGCGGGATCGCTTCTTCCGTGAGTGGCGGCCAAGGTCCCTATAATATTCAATGGCGGTTCCGTACAGACTACCCAGGATACTGTCTGCAACCTGCTTCAGATCCGCTGGTGAGTCTTGAGGGTGAATGTAGAATATGGCTTTAGGATCCATGGCTGTGCCTTTTCGGATATTTTCGAGTCGCTCTGATATTTGGTCTGTGATGGAGGGCGAGCCACCATCTCCTTCACGCTGCACAAAAATAACAGCCAACCGCGTCTTGTAGCCAGCCTCTTGCAAGGCCAGTTTTATGTTATTGATGTCCGTCTTGAGTCGATTATCCAGTAACGTCGCCGCGGCTGGGTCGTTGGTGAGGCAGTAGCAGCAGGCAAAGACACTGGGAACGACTTCCTGGTGCTTTTGTATCCACTGCGCGTTGATCAAGCCGTCCGGGTACAGCGACGAGGCCGGACTGAGAGGCGAGAGCGGCGAGTGCAGTATCGGATTCGGTCTCGTCGGTTCGGCATCTTCTGGGAGAGATGCGCGCCTCGGCGGCAGAGGGTAGGTCTTTGACAGTTAGCGCCCAGAGTCACAGCATTGCAGTGGCAGTGCCCAACTCACGCGTCCCACGGTCTTGATGCGGAGGCGGTAGGGCTCGTCTCGCGAGACGCCCCTCCATGACTGCCCTTGGCCATCGACATCCGCAAAGTGCTGCGCCAGGAGCTCGGCCTCTTTGCCGTCCAGAGGGGGCAGGTCGGAGCGAAGGAGCACGGCTTCCTCGCGCAGGCTCGCGTCGAGCTCAACCTCGGAAGACGTTGATGTCAAGCCCGAAAACACGAGGAGCGGTACATTGTGATCGAGACTTCCTAGCGGGTATCCGTCCATTATGGTTCTCGCGCGCCTACATGCGCCTGAAGCTATTCGAAAATGCGAGGGGGACACCTAATAATGGCTTTACTGGGGAGCCCGCCAGTTAGCTCATGCCCCTCGCCAGCTTGGTGGGTTGGTACAACTGGGAATTACCTTGCGCAGGGCCATTCTACATAACAAATACCAAAACTCGAGTGACGTCGTATTTGCAAAAGTCTCCAGGAAGGCTCGAGCAGTGATAGCCCAAAACCACAATACAGTGATAATTCAGAGAGTAGATGGCCTTGACAGCAAACGCCTTGTAACACAGCAGTAAGTTGTAGCTCTGCTAGGCTATGTAAATGATATAGTGTGGGTCAGCTCCCCAAGTTGCTGTTGCTTTCGGAGCCGGAACAACGCCAGCCGCCGGGACTTCTCTACACTAGGGAAATTTCGAGATGCGCTTCTACCATCGAGCATCATCACTCTCACGATCGCATCTCTGAAGCACGACTGCCCGCGCGGCCCGACACCCGCCATCACATAGCACCAAGCCAATATTTCAACCATCCAGCTTCGAAAGTCTCATCTTCGCACAATCGGCCGACACCATGCGGCCGACACTGCCCCTGCGCGTCGGGCTCTACCGTCATCTGAAGCTCACGACCAAGGATGTCAACAAGGGTTTCTACAAGGGAAATCGCACCGGCTCGATGGGCCGACACACAAAGTTCGGAGGATATGTCATCGAGTGGAACAAAGTGCGCACATATGTTGTGCCACAGGACCTAAAAGACTTCAAGGTAGGAGGATAAACCCGACCCCCCCCCCCCCCCCTTCCACTGCTGCATTCGCAGATTGCATCGCATGCGCTAACGGGGAATACTTTGGTGCAGCTTACGCCGTTTGTCAGTCGACAGGTCTACGCTGAGTCTGGCGATTACAAGGGTCTGGCAAAGGGCGCCTCTGACCCGCACTTTTACGTCGAGCAATGGAAACGGTACAACGGCGTGGACTAAAGGAGCCAGTCGCCACGGCATGCTTCGATTTAACGATACGTCTCTCGCATATAAAGACGAGGGCACTTCAGACAGAGGAAGGAAGAAAACAATAGCTGGCGCAGTCTGCGGGAACTGCGACAGGGTATATACCCCCGAATGTACACTACCATGTATCACACTGTACCAAGAATAGGACAATACAAGTTCTATCAATTCAAGTATTATATAACGACAATGGAAATGCACGTACCCTTCTGATGCTACTGAGTAGCCGGCGGTATGACAGCAGAACTCTCGGGCGACAAATGAAATCAACAAAACAATTAACTCCGGCACTGAGTCTCACCATCTCACAAGCTATACCGCAGCGCCATTTTCCACCGTCAATGCCGGTGGCTTGCTTGCGGCAGTATCCGGCTTCAGGGCATCTCCGTCGCCTTCACCAGTCCCAAACGGCGGAATGGCAAGCTGTCTGTTGGCCTCTTTGCTGGGGCTGGCATGGGATGCGAGCGTGACCATGCTCGCCGTGTCGGCCTCCTTGTTCAGACTGAATGGCAGCGCCAGACCCTGAATGAAGGGGCGCTTCCCGGCCACTCCGGTTTCTGGGACGTAGTCTGGGCTCAGAAGGCCTGGATGCGACGCCTCCTGTTCCTGTCTCTGGTGCAGCAGCTGAGCAACGGGCGTGTCTTGGTCGATACCATCCCCATCCTGCGTCTGATGCTCGTCTACAACGGTCCTGCGGCGGGAGCGGCTGCGACTAGTTACATCACCGGGGCTCTGCGTCGGCGTCTGTAGCTCGCCATTTTGCTCTCTATGGGAGATGCGACCTCCGGCGTCTTCCTGGACAACCTCGGCTTCAGGTTCTTGGTCTGCTTGCTGCTCGCGCCCAATCGTTACCTCGTCGTGCTTGGATCCCCAGAGAGACCAGAGGGATAGACCCAAGCTTCTCTTCCTCTTGTTCTCTACCATGTGAGACTCGAGTTTGCGTCTACCTGCCAAGGCCGCAGGTGGCGGAAGCTCGCCCGGTCCAAAGTCTTGAAAGCCAGTCGCAAGATCCCTCACTAATTGCTTATGAACCTTTGCCTTTGCCGCCGCATACCGAGCGTCGTATTCGTGGCGAGTAGCAAGCCACTTCTTCGCTGTTCCTGCTTTGAATACTCCAACCTCGCCCGGATCCATAGTACAAGCCTCTAATTCTTGCTCTGGCTCAAGCGGGAGAGTGACACCATGACGAGTAACACGCTGTCTGATCATGTGGTTCTTGAACTGTGGAAGAGGGTCTCCAGCTTTACCGACCTGACCGGAGGCAGTTGTTGCAGACTTCTCTTCTTCTTTGCGATTGGCTTTTTCCTTTCCAGGAAGCTCGCCCGTCTGTGCATCTGAAGCCGAGGAAGAAATTACCGAGATTCGATCATCGTCCATGATTTCGATTCCACGGTGCTGGGCTCTTGCTAGTAGCCATGCACCAAACTGTGCGATAGACCGGTACATGAACTTTGCCGGTTTAGTGAAGCTCAGTGTTGGTGCAACGTGGCACAGGTCCTCCCAGACTTGCAGCTGGACATCGGTGGGTTTGAATCTACCGAGCTGCTCTTTCTCTCTGGCCGATAGCCGCTCCATGGTGGGTGCGTATTTCTGCGGATTCGCGGCCTTATGGGCCAGATAGATTTGCTCATCGCGCAAGATCTCACCTCCACCAACCATGACGAGCAACGGCGGAAGCCCTCCAAGCGTTGCTTGTAGCACCGGGCTGACAAGAGGGTGGGTGAGCAGGGCATTGGTG
The DNA here is from genome assembly GCA_025583755.1 of Cordyceps tenuipes. Classification (NCBI taxonomy): domain Eukaryota; kingdom Fungi; phylum Ascomycota; class Sordariomycetes; order Hypocreales; family Cordycipitaceae; genus Cordyceps; species Cordyceps tenuipes. Next base: position 119,968 of record JANZYN010000035.1, read on the forward strand.
GTGTAGAGCTAGTCGTCATTAGGGTCAGTGCCGATATTGGACAACAGGTGAGACACTTGAACGGACCTGGATTTGATCTTTGATCGTCACTGGCTTTCCATCAATGTCGAGGGTGATGTACTGTCGTTCATCGGGCTTGTGCTCGAAGTCGGGCGTAGCTGCGGCTTTGGCATCCTTGGACTCTGTTGCTCCCGTCCGCACGCGCTTCAATTTTTGAGCGTCTCGCTTAATCTCAGCGATATCGTCGTCATTCGGAGGCGGCCAAGCTTTAGAAGGTCTGTGATGAAATCCATTGGCAGGAATATAATCCATCGGCGCGTCGCCGGCGATGCTCTTGAAAGAATGTGTCAGGTCTACCCAAGGACTAATGAGTATGGCGCCAGCTGGAAGTGGTAGGCCTTGGTTGCGCAGGATCAGCAAGAGGGCTAGGGCCATTCCACCACCGGCAGAGTCACCAGCCAAGATGATGGTGCTGGGATCCTGGGAGGACAGCAGGTGCAGGTAGGCCGCGAGACAGTCTTGCAGACCGCAGGGAAAGGGAAACTGCGGTGCAAGCCGATATCTCGGGGCGAGCACGCGGGCCTTGAGTTTGCGCGCATGGCGCTGCATCTGGTAGCGGTGCTCGTCGACGCTGCCAAAGTAGTAGCCGCCGCCGTGGAAGTAGAGGATCACGCGATGGCCGGGGTCGCCCGTCCTCTTCCTCTCGTTGGCGTGGGCGCGCATCTCGATCCATTCGGCCTCGAGGGGCTTCTTGGGCCTGCGCCATTGCCACCACTGGCTGCCGCCGACCAGGGCGCGGCCATCCTCCCCGAGCTCCGCGTTGATCAGCTCGGCCGAGCGCGACAGGTGCTGCTCCGGTATCCGGATGTTGTCAAGCTTCACCCACTGCGGAGAGGGCACCCATTGGCCGGTGAAGGCCTGCAAGTCTTCGACAGTGTGGCGAGCTGCATGCTGGAGGAATGCGCGGACCAAACGGAGCCCCTCGTCGTAGGACAGGTGTGCGGTGGGCTTCTCGCGCAGAGGTTCTCTGTTGAGATACTGCAATGAAATTGGCGGTTAGTTTGGGTACAGTCACACCTTGATTTGACAGCGGTTGCTTGCTGCAGGATGCAGGATGCAGGATGCGGGATGAACCCGCTCTCGTACAGCAGCTGGCAGTACTAAATTCGAGGCGCAGCAGCACATCATGCTCGCTCAGGCTTCTCCTGAACCCCTCTGACCAACGTGCTACAAACACAGACAAACTCACATGTGAAAACAGAGTCGCCACGACCGTCGGTGTCACGGCGAACGAGACCGAAGTCGTACTGAGTTTTGTCATTGTTGGTTTTTTCGCGCTCCGCAGTTAGACAAGAAGACAAGACCAGGTCATGATGCAACCGGCGCAAGACTTTATTGTGGTTGGCTATGTTAGCGTAGCCGAGGCGTTCATCCGAATCTACAGCGCCTTCATCAGGGGGGCCAATCGCTGTTGGTGGCTGGCCAGGATCGGGAAAATCGCTATGATGTCATGTCCACTCTCCACCTAATAACTATCAGCATGACAAGCGGAGATGAGACTCATGAGTCAAGTCTGAGATGCGAAAATCTATTTCCTGGCATTTGTTTTGAATCCCAACTCGCAGCCCAAGCGCTCCTTGGCTTGCCTGGCTCCCCCCAGCCAGTCACAGCTCACTGCCTACATTCTTAGGTCTTCAGGGCTTCCTTGTTCCAACCTCTTATAGTCCGTTTAGCATAGTGTTCAGGGCTCTCATATGTTCCGAAAAGTCTATCCCAGAACGAAATCAGCTGCCCAAAGTTGCTCTCGAGCCCACGATGGTGGACAGTGTGCCAGTGGAAACCGCTGTCGTCTGTAAAGCTCATTAGCCAAAATTCCACGGCCTTCTTTCGCTTGAAACTCACGATCAAGAAACGTTGCCGCGTTGGAGTACACCAATATGGATATCTGAGCAAGCCTGGACATGGGGAACAAGAAGCTGTACATGTATACAGGCAAACTCAGAAGCCAGGCCTCCACCGGATGAAAGGCATAAGCCGAAAACGGTGTGGGAACCATGTACCTATTTGAAAGAACAAAGTTATTTACATGAATCCTCGATCAAGCACGTCCTCCCGCCAGCCACAAGACATACCAGTGATGCTGTCGATGGAATCGGCGAAAGAGCAAGCTATGGTGCATCAAGCGATGCAGAAAATAAATTCCGCCGTCCATCAATAAAACGGCAAGAGGGAACTGCACAATCTCGTACCAAATAGGGAACCCCCCGGTGCCAAAGGTGTACAATTTTGCATATTCTCGAACCTGAGCCACAAATATTGGCGCCGTCATCAGATTTACCAGAAACAAGGTTTCAAGTGATTCAGCAATTTCACCTCGAATCTGGTTGGGCCGATACTTTGGGTGTCGTTTCAACTTGAAATCAAATAGGATGAAATAGCACATTGTACCGAAAATCAGATACGTCAACGTGGAAATACTCCTAGTCGCCCGGTTAGCTTCCTGCGCTTCTTGCTACAGGGTATTTACGCACCACAGGCCGAGGAACAGACTCAGCATTTGCCTGTACAAATGATCCCTCCGCCATGTTTCTGGGTCACAGAGCATGGAAGAGATGGCCCAATCTGTCTCGTTGGAGGCGGGCAGTTGCGGTGAGGCTGCTCCGAACCTCTCTCCAGCTGTCCCCTTGAGTGACCCTTGGCAGAGATGGATGTCAACCTGTCCACGTAAAGCATCATACATCCGATCCAAGAGCATGTCGTCCAAAATTCGCAAAAGTGTATCCATGACTGCGTAAACGGTTACTTTTGTTTCTGGAAAGGCGTTGCTTCTGGGAGCAGCACAATGACAAGCAGTCACCAGATTCGCCTCGGAAGTGCGAAGACTACATGGCTCTTATATCAACACATCGCAAGCCGCCGTGTTCTACCATGTCTCAATATTCTGAGTGATTGTCGGAGGCATTGTCTCTCAAGAGCCCATATTACAGCTTTGGGGAACGATGCTGATGTATCGTTGCATTTTTCCATATGAGCAATCCTGCAGTCGACACCATCCACAATCACCCACTTGCCAGCCTGCACGCGGCCACCCTGAGTAATATGCACCGGATGATGATCGTTGAGGGGCCGGCGAAGTGCGGGCATTTGGGGGCCTGCAGAGTTTAATCGGATTCTAGGTACAAATTATTGGAATGTGATACCAGCTTCTCGATCGCTGAGACATTAGGACAAGACAGGAGCTGAAAGGCGAGGCGTTTTTCGTCTGATGTTCCGAATAGTTCACCGAGCTGAGCCTGCCCTTCCTGCAAGATTCACTTACCTGGCTGCGTATTGTCTGATATATTTGAGGATCAAGTAACTCTTCGATACAGCTCTTGCCGCGGCAGCCGATGGAACTTTTGAACAAAACTGGGATGTGAAGTAATTATTTCCTGTGAACCGAATTTGCATTGTACACAGTGTGCAGCCCTGAGGTGAAAGACGGCGGCGCACAAATGCGACGAATAGTAGGCTAACTGTTATAGACGCCGGTCAAATTGGTCGGTCATCATCATTGAGAAGCTGCAATGCATCTCTGGCGGAATTCTTTCCGCGGGACTATATTTCATGAGTCCTTGTCCCATTCAGGTGGCAAGTCATCGACGAAGCTAATCCTTTGAGCGACCGCAGCCTCATGAAGACTCGCAGGAGCTTGCGGTATCTGTCTGGTCAGCCGCAGAATGCCTTCCTGGTCGAGCTTCTCTGGACGGGTAGTCCTCGATAATTGCGCTTAGTGATGGACCGAGAAACTCGGTCACAATGCATCGATGGGAACCGTCGGGCCCCTCATGAATAAAATAATCATGGAAATTCTCGTAGCGATTGAAGCGTCGATAATTCTCGTTAGCAAGTGCTGCCCCTGCCTGGCCTTTCGAATTTTAAGGGCCGCCCAGTGCCCGTCCGTGATAAGTTGTTCAGTAAAGAATCGCTGTGGTGCTGTTACAGACGTTACCACGCCGTTTGTTCTTGGCCAGCTAGACCATCGAGAAGTAGATTGTGCAAAACTTCATATCGGCCATCTTTGACTTTGTCACCTAAGCAAACAGGATAAAAGCTACCGGGACAGTACGCTTGCAAATTCTCTTGATCATGCAGTAGATTGGAGACAGGCTGCGTTATGACGATCTGGTAAGGTGGTTGTAGAGAGTAACTTATCAAGTCAGAACTTCCAACAGTTGCTGCCAAATCACCCCACTCACACACTACCTTTCCGCCCCTCCACCTCCCCGCCAAAACGGGTGTGGGAGACAAATTTTTTGCGACGGTGACAATTATATCTCTGCAATCGCTTCAAGCGTCGATAGATCAAGAATACCAAGCGTGCTTCACAGCTGACCTCGCAATCATGTCTGCCACTTCACAACTTCCCCCAGCCTGTACGTAATTCCACCTCCCTCCTACCTCCCCCCCCGTTCTCCCATACCCCCGATCTTGACCAGCTCTCGCTCACACACGCCCTTTCGCTAGCCACCCGCCAACACAACTTTGAGCAAGCCGTCGCCTACGCGCTACACCTCTGGCCCGCCCTCACGCTCTCCGTCGCCAACGGCTGGGGCGGCCCCGAGTCCGCCGAGAAGCGCGACTGGTTCGCCGGCGCCATCGTCGAGCTCTTTCCCGAATTCACCGACACCGCCGCGTCGACCGCCACCACCAACACCACCACCACCACCGCGGACGAGGCTGACACGGAAGACGTCGAGACGGTGTTGCTGCAGGTCATGGTGGACGAGTTCGAGGTCAACGTGGATGACGACTCGGCGCTCGAGGTCGCGCAGCAGATTGTCCGCGCGCGCACGCAGTGCGCAGCGGGCGTGTTTGACGAGACCAACGCGCTGGCGGAGCGCTTCGCGCGGCTCAAGGGCGCCGACAAGGCGGCGGTCGGGCAGATGTTCAAGCAAGGCGAGGACCCGAACCAGGACACGGACGACGACCCGGATGACGATGACGATGACGACGATGGGGACAGTGACGTGGACATGGGGGATGCGTCTGCGCCGGCGCCGGCGCCGAAAGAAAAGGCCGAGCCACAGGTTGACGAGGACGGCTTCACCATGGTGACCAAGAAGAAGAGGTAGAATGGATTGCGGCAACAGAGGCGTCAGTTTTTGCATGCATCCAAAGGAGTGGCGGCTCAAAAGAAAAGCTTGATTGATGACTGGAGACGGAATTTGTTGCCAGTAAACCGGTCTCCCAGTTTTGATACCCAATGCTAGATACATGATTACGGTTATCGACTTAGACAAAAAAACGCAAGAGGAATAGACACTGTCCCAGGTCGACAAAGACACCCAAAAACGCCCGCAAATCGGTATCCCAGCACGCAAAACACTAAACAGGAGAAGCAGAGAAAAAAAAAGAAGCAGGTCATACCACCATGATGAGCGACGGGGAGCGGCAGCCACGCCCGCTTCCTTTACTCCCAGTCGTCATCGCTGTCATCATCCTTCTTTGCCTCCTTAGGACTGCTCGCCGCTTGGCTAGGTAGGCCGGAAGCGCCGCCCACCACATCGTAGCTCGCCTCGCTGTCGGCCTGAGACTTCTCGTCGTTAGACTTGCGAGTTATCTCGCCAGGCTTGAGCAGGCCCTCCTTCTTGGGGTTGATGGTGGTGGACGACTCCACCGAGGCGGGCTTCTTGGGCGCCGCGGTGCCAGCACCGGCGCCCTCGTCCTCGGATTCTTCGTCGTCCCAGCCGACCTCGTCCTCAGCGGCGGCAGCTACCAAATACGGTTAGAAATAGTGAGCACGCATTCATAAGAGAGTCACTGTACCTTTGAGGAGCTCCTTGCGACGTGACTCGGCATCCTCGATGCCTTGGCGAAGGAAGTAGTAGCGCTTCCAGAAATTGGCATAGGTAATTTGATCAGGCACCAGCTTCTCCATCGTCTCGCGCAGCTCAGGGTACTTTTCCAGGTCCGCAGCTATATCAGTAGTCCTCTTCTCAACGTCGAACTCGGACGTAAATTTGTTGTACTCCTCGCCCTCGGGGTCCTTGGCAAAGCTGTCGGTAGAAGTATGAATAACATGGAGCTGGGCGTCGAATCGGGACGTGTGGATGACGCGCTTGCCAGAGGCGTCCTTGCTCTCAAAGAGCAGGGTGTCGCTCCCTTCAGCCCCTTCGGCGGGCGGTGCAACTTGGATGGCATCTCGGAAGAAATCGCGCACATTGCTGCCAAATCGAAGCAGGGCCTCGTCTGCAGCATCCTCCGCGCGTTGGAGGTCTTGGAGACGCTTGGTGGCCTCTGTTCGTAGTCGTGACAAGTAGGTCTCGGAATCGGCGGCCGAGCCGGATGCGGTCGGGGTCCCCTCCTCGCCGGTGGCTGCAGATCTGGATGCTTGATCGCCGCTGGTATTTATCGACATACCACGGGTTCGGCTTATGATTGTTTCGCGAAGATCTGCAAAGCCCTTGCTGGCATCTTCGCTCACGTCGGCCAGCTCCTTAGAGGCCTGGTTGTAGACGGACTCCCCCTAAGTCGGTCAGTACACCGTTCAATCACGATGTGCCGGGTGTTGCTGGATATCTCATACCTGCTTCACCATGTTGCCAAAGAAACCACCAATCTTGGCGCCCCAGGGGCTGGAGGAGAATGCCTTGTATGCATCCTGAATCTCTTCGTTGAGCGAGGGTTGAGGCTGCTCCGAGCCCTGCTCCGCCGGTTTAGGTGTATCCCGACGGAAAGACTCCTCTTGAATGTGGTCGTACGCCAGATCCATGCTTGCCTATTCGGTTACCAGATCGTGTTCCTCAACGTATGCGATAGAAGGCGGAAGTACCAAGATGCGGACACTGACACGGAAGACTAAGTTAGCCTAGTACCAAATCCAGCCAGTTAGCTCATGGTGGGGTTTCGAGGCACGATCAAGCACAGGCCACCGCCATATCCTGCACGTGATGATTGCGTATTGGGCGGCTTGGCTTCAGACTTAATTCATTTGCATATAAAAAAAAGCAATCGATTTGTATTGCATACTTGGCTGAAATGATTGCCAGTGGCAGTATCCCGAGGTCGAATCTACCAGAAGATGTGACACCAAAACTGCGGCAAGTACACGTCACCGTCACTGCATCTTCAGATAGATAGTGGTCCATCGCAGGGCAGCAATTATGCTCGCGATAACATCAACATGGCGGTAAACGTGAAATATAAAATACATCGATTCCTCTGGAGAGCAATCCCAACATGGGCTGGTTCGTCGCATGGTTGCCCTGTGTCGGAGCCGGCCGGGCTACAACTCAGCTCAGCCGCACCGCCGGGATGCCTCACATCTCCGGCCGCTAATAATAAGCTACCTATTACATGCTAGGAGTCATCACTGCAAACGCAGAAACCTTCGGGTTTCCTTCTCCTAACCTCAATGTTCAACCGAGCTCATCATCGCTAAATGACACACAACTTACTTAACGGGCTCCGAATTTTTTTTCGGCCGCTACTGGTCGGGCTCTTCAACACCCGCATCTCTTGGGCTATACGATGGCGCATGTTGGCCCTGCAGCAATTTGTCTTTCTGACATATTCAATCCCGGTGGCGCCGTATCTGTTTTCGCGCCCGTTTGTCACTGAATACCTGCCAGTCTTCCGTGAGAGATCCGTCCGCACGCTCGTGTTCAAAGGCAAGGGAAAAGGGTCTGGCCGCAAACTGCGTCCGCTGCACATCGATATCCACGGAGGCGCGTTCATCGGTGGCCTAGCGGAGCAGGATGCGCGCATGTGCGAGATGTGGGCGAACAAGACTGGCGCAATCGTTCTCAGCATCACGCATCGGTTTGCCCCTGAGCACGTTTTTCCCGCCGCCATCGACGACATTGACGCTACGGTGCAGTGGATAAAAGACCATGCAGAGAGCCGTTGGGGGGCAGATCCTACACTCTTGACAATATCTGGCTCGTCTGCCGGAGGAAACATGGCTGTGGCATCGACGCAGCAGCCAAACTGCCACGGACCCTCTCCCACAGCGTACAAAGGCATCATCACGGCATACGGGGTTTATGAACTGAGACTTTCGCCGTGGCAAAAGCCTGTTCCCGAAAAGATGCCAAAGAACGATCCGACTGCTTTTCTTCAGCCGCTCTTTGATTCATACGCCGCGCCCGCCCGAGTCAAGCACATGGATGACCCTCGCCTAAGCCCCATTCTGGCGGAGAGGGAAACGCTGCCAAACCGTATTCTAATGATAATTGCGGAGATTGATATACTTCGCGAGGAGCAGACGCAGTTTGCCATGCGCATCAATGAAGAAGATGAACGCGCTGGTTGGGTAGGCAAACCTCGCGTTCAAACCATGTTTGCGCCAGACGGCTTTCACGGCTGGCTAGAGTGTAGGTTGTTTCCGCTCACAACTCTGTGCACTTGCTAAGATTTTCTCACACAGTGCCAGATGCCATCGTTAAGAAGGAACTGAAGGAGAAATACTGGGCTCGATGCGTAGAATTTCTACACGAGATCCACCAGTCTGAAGGCTGGACATGGGAAAGTACCTGAAGGAGCGCCAGTGTTGTGTGTATAAATCCGATGTTGTTGTTCGATTTTTGTAGTGTCACATTAGTTAACATTCAATATTCACACCACTCTTATCAAAAGTATCCCTCCATACGTCATCGATCTGAAACGGTCCGCTTTCAACGTCTGCAGGATACCACATGTTGCACCGGCGACGACAACTGGTAGGAGTGTGTGGAGCTACAGGGGCATTCCCTGAAATTGCAGATCAGAGGGTTCACATTCAATTGCAGAATTCGATGATGAAGAATGTTGAAAGATTCCTAACTGCATGATTGTAAAGTCGGAAAGATAGAGGAGGCTGGTCAAATGGTACCTCTAGGGTAGCCGGTGGGCAAAATTGACGACGGGTCGAACGGTGAGCCTTATTACGCAAGGCTACGACGGGTTAGCTACTAAAATTGTGCGACATATGCGGCTTATGCAATAGTAAAGGCGAAGAAATATTAGATTCCGATTCGTGGTGCAAAATACGCTGGTGCCGTTGCCGGCAGCCAAGGTTGTAACCAGGAATCGGCTTTTGGCAAGGCAGGGAAAAAACCAAGGAACTGTTAATATCTATTAGAAGCCTCATCATGTTTTCCCAAGTTGTGTGGGTAATTCTGGACAAGACTATGGAATTCTCTCCCTTTCCATTTGTTCTATGACCGGATGCAAGGTGAAGAAGCAAGGCAAAGCCGGGTCGAGACCGGTCGATAGTCGGATCCCAAAGCACTAGCCACAGTTATTGCAAGTTGTCATGGTTGTAAAACCGGTTTTCTGCAGTGTTCGGGGACTCCATGGGTCCCTCGTAAATGGGTTCGTGTGGCTCGGGCGGGACCCTGTGGCTCAATGCGCCAAAATGGTGATTCGGAGGTGCTCTGCTTGATTCTCGCGATCGCCGATTTGGCTGCAAGAACGTAAACTGGCAATGGCGGCACCTTGACGCATAACCCCGCTAGAGTGCAGGTCCGTCCTTTGTGAGAACGCTAGATCACTGTAACGAAATCTCACCGCGCTAGCTAGTGGATGGAAGTAGCCATGCAAGGAGGGGTAAACCTGTGGGACAAGAATAAGAGACATGAGAAACTACAGACAGCCCTTGATGAGCAACTCCGTATCCGAATATCAACGGCGGCTGGCGGTTGTTTCGTCGGTGATGGTTGTTGGCGGGCCATGATGCATCGTGGCTGGTGCCACAGTGACAGAGTCATGTCGTCATTGTGGGTGGACTCGGTGTGGCTGGCCGGAACCAACCGCAGGCAACAAGCCACCTATTTAGCGCGAGACAACTCGTCCGCCACAACTTGGAGGGGTTGTTGAACCGATTATACCGCGGGGCATATAATCAAATGTGACGTAGGTTTTCCTCTTTTGATACGCATTGATTTTCCCTCCACCGGAAATCCCTGTCCCCGCCTCACTCGAGACAGGCACGGAAGCGAAAACAGGAGCTTGCGCAAGCCACACTAACTCGCAATGATCTATCTGGCTAGCTTCAGCTTCCCAACAGATAGGAAAGTGAAGGAGGGGTGTGGCATGCCAGGCGGGGGTTGCTTGTCCGGTCTCTCCCTTGATCGTGTAATTGTATTCGTAATAGACACGGAATACCGAGTTGCGTAGTCTAAAAGTCTATATAATCCCCTCCTCCCCCCTCCCTCTCAACATCGCTTTTTCCTCCTCATCACACACAAACACTTTCTACACCACTCAACAAACTTCCACATTATAACCTCTCACAAAATTCACAATGGAGACTGCCAAGCAAGCCGCCAACTACGTCTCTGAGACCGTCCAGGGTGCTCTCTCTGGTGCCTCCAAGGAGACCAACAAGGAGATTGCTAAGGACAGCAACGCCAACGTTGGCACTCGGTATGCGAACCCTTTTATGTCATCTTCGTTCTTCTATGCCGGGTTTGCTAACTATCTTCTCGTAGTCTCGGTGCTGCCAAGGATGCCATTGGTGACAAGATCGACGAGAGCGGCCACAACGCCAAGGCTGACGCCCACAAGGAGCTTGCTAAGAACTAAGAGAACCTCACTGCTCACCGATAGCTGTGGTTCTACGCCATGGTTGGATGCGAGAATGCAAGCTTGAGTGATGGTGGTTGTCAAACGGTCATACGATTTTGGAAGCCCCACGACAACAACGATAGAACCCAACATAATAATAATAAAAAATAAACTATTTAAACTGAACGGCATTGAAAATCGACTTTGGAGAGCACGTGATGTTTGTTGAATAATTGCATTTACCGCTTCTCTCTACTGGTCTCTACTGAGGCTGTTGTGGATAGCGCACTGTATTCGGCCGCAGTGGTGTCAGGCGGTAATGTGACAGCCTCGCCGATTCCACGCACAACCTAACCTTATTGATGAGTGGCAGCAGAGGCAAGGCGCAGAAAGAGGACTGTGAGCATTAGAAATTTGCTGTTGACAAAACGCTTATTTGTTACGACCAGTCTCCAAAGTCAATGCCTGGCTGTGGCAACTTGTCACTTCAGCCCTCTGCCAATATAGCCCTCTGCACCAATGTAGGTAAATAGATTAGATGGCCTGCATCCATCACCTGTCGATAAGATCCCATCCCATACAGCGAGGCGTGAACTGGCTGTGCAAATGCATGCGGGTGTGGGTGCCGGCTCAGCGATTAAAGTGGATCTAGCAGCGACATAACAGTCAAAATGGGCTGATAAGCATGGTCGATGAAGCTGCCTGGCGCGGAAAATATATTGCAGATATTGGGCTGAGCCGCATCCCTTTGGATGTGTGGCGGCTCCAGAGGGTATTTTACCCACTGACTGGGCTGTACGCCTTACCTGGATCTCACTGTACTCATAGTGTTTATGGGTAGCAACAGTACATCACCATGTCAGGAAAATACCACCAAAGCCTTAGTACCCAATAGTGATATAGGAAATTAGAGGTACGATCTTGTGAGTAAGGGATATGATAAGGGTACATGGACGAGGCTGAGGCGAGGAACATTACGTATTGGCAAGGCGCAGCAAAATTCCTCGGCGATCCAGACTTTTTTACCTAGCAGTTAATAGCGGTTGTATGGTCGAGTAAGAAGGCCACATCAGACCACATTACCATCAATGTCAATACGGGGCACAGAGCGTACTCGTAACGGGGGTCCTCAGAATAAAAAAAGCCATACTGGAGGTGTATATCTGGTCAGCTTCTAGTGGACTGCAAATATAGCACGACTGCAAATATAGAGGAGAAAGCCTGGTTGATATCAATCGGCTCGTCGCTACGCGCCACATCTGACTTATTACCTATATAGATGACCAGCCATCTTGCTTATGTTTCAACATCGGCATGCACCATGACATGTGTCTCTGGCCTTGTCCAGGCTGTCCCTTGCCACGGAATACAGTGCCAAGCGTTGTTCTCAACGGTGCTAGGGGCCTCCTAGCGTGCCTACCTAGGCTCATGTCTGCGCCCCACACAAAACACACGACGGGTACCTATGTGTGCCAGCCAATATATATGGAATTACAAGGTCACTCTGCTTGCAAGTCACAGGACTTGCAAGTTAGCCGCGGCGCTGATTGGCGGGGACGCCGGAGCGCCAAAAACAAGCATCCATCTCTCGCCAGACCGTTACGGGATTGGTTCCGGGGAGGCTAGGGGCCCACGCTTGCTCACGCCCTTCACGGCTTACAAATTCACTTTTCGACTGGTAAATTCCATGGGGCCCACGAAGCCGATTGATTCAGTCAGTGGCTGTTCGTACGCTATGGTCGCTGTGATGTCCACTGCCTGTCACTGCCAGCTCCAGGACTGCGAATCGTTTTTTATGCTGAAACCAGCCTCCCTGCTCTGATTCTTCTCCGCCACAATAAAAGGGCAACTTCAACAAGAAGCCTGGTCCTGGTGCACCGCTCAGCTTCGAAACCTCCCCTGCTTGGTCCAACTGCACAGTGCATATTTTTCTGCCCCGAGCGATCCCTGCCTGTTATCATACACCGGCTGTTAAGTCCAGTCACCGTCCGCTGATGTGGGTGGGTCGCGCCCATTTGATCCCTCACCCAGAAACCGCTGGACTGCTGGCCTCTTTGCCTCTCGCATCGACACACCGCACAACCTTTTTTCCCAGATCGTTGAAATATCCGTATTCTTTCTGCGGCCGTTCGTTGTGCCCTTGACACACCCCATCCGCTGTCATTCTTGATACCATAACTGGGCGCCGTCAAGGCGAGAGCTTAGCTTCATCCTCCAGTGGCAAACCGCTGATACCACCAGAACTCTGCCGCTGGCTGCCCCGCTTCACAACAGTCATCGCCGCGGCGTCGTCTCCTTGATCGATCTCCCCCAGCAGCCCTCGGCCGACCGATTGTTTCTGCCTCGCCTAATTTTCGCCTTTTTGAACCAGTTATATTCCTTTCGCTGTACCAAAAGCACATCGCGTTACCCTCCCCCGACAATGTCTGCAAACACCAACGAAGATTCTGGCGAGGGGTTCTTCTTAACTCCGCATCAGCAGAATCTGCTATTTGCTGCCCTCAACGCAAACAAACCACAGCCATCGGCTTCTGCTGCGCCAAACCCAGTATCGCTGTCCCCTAGCTCCTTCAAGGACTCCTCTAGCAATGGCGTTGCTGTCGCCGGAGGCTACCAGGATAGTCCCTTCCTCGACAACTATGAATTAGAGTTTGCCGACTCTAGCTTCGACTTTTCCTTTGCGGACCATGACCAGACTGCTATGATTGGCGACATGCCTTCTACATCGGACAAATCGGACACACCGGACGATGATCTCCATGAGAAGCGAAGCTATCCTGACGAAGATGACGACTCTCTCGAGAATGACCCCAAAAGGCATGAGGCTGGCGAAAAGGTTGCCAAGAAGCCTGGACGCAAGCCGCTAACCTCGGAACCTACTACTGTAAGTCAATTTTCATTCTTAAAGCTTCTATTCTAATTGCTAACGCTTAAACCAGAAACGCAAGGCGCAGAACCGCGCTGCCCAGCGAGCTTTTCGTGAGAGGAAAGAAAAGCACCTCAAGGACCTGGAGACTAAGGTTGAGGAGCTAGAAAAGGCATCCGAGGCTGCTAATCACGAGAACACAAGGCTTCGAGCTCAGGTCGACCGGATGAACACTGAGCTGAAGCAGTACAAACAAAGGATGTCCATGCTTGCCCAACCTAAGCCGTCACCGCAGGCGATGCCCTTTCCGAACACCGCTGTTAACGGTATCAATGATGTCAGCTTCCAGTTTGAGTTCCCCAAGTTTGGTGCTCTCCCTGGCCCCCCTATCAACAAACCCCAGAGATCTATTTCACAGCCTCTCAGCCCGCATAATGGCACGTCGGTCTCCAGTCCTGCACTCAGCATGAGTAGTGACGTGAAATCTCCCCAACAGTCGGCGGCGCAGTTCAAGGCGGACCTGGCCAAATTCTCCAACGTTTTCTCTCCTTCGATGAGCAGCTCTATTGCCAATGGCTCGCGCGCCAGTGTTGATTCCGCCAACTATAGCTTCCCGGGGGCCACAAGCTCACCATCCGCTTCGTCAAACTCGAATGTTGGACCCAGCTCATCCTGCGGCACCTCTCCCGAACCATTTACCCAGTCTCCCATGGGATTCAAGCCAATTGATGCACTTAGCACTATTGGTGAGGAGCAGGTGCCTACGGATAATTCACAACAGGCATTTGCCAATTTTGCCAATGCCGACTTTGGCGCCAACAGCCTGGACTGGCTGACGCAGCAAAATGGTGGGCAGTTCGACCCCCAACTGTTCAACAACTATAGAGAGCCTCAGCAAAATATTCTGGCTAATCCATCCTTTGACGACTTCTTCAACGATGCCTTTGACGCCGACTTCCTCACGCCTTTTAACACAGCCCCTACCCCCAACCTTACAAGAAAAACCAATCTTATGGCCGAGATTGATGCTCAGCAGAAGGCTGTTGAAGACGATGTTCCGGTTGTTGGCAAAAACAGAAGGGCGCACGAGATTTGGTACGTTTCTAAAAACGCTTGGTTCCATTTACGCATATTTGCTAACTAGCTTTGCAGGGAGAAACTACAGGAGTGCCCCAAGGCCCAGAGTGGCGATTTTGACCTCGACGGACTTTGCAGCGAGCTCACCAAGAAAGCCAAGTGCTCCGGTAGCGGCCCTGTGGTTGGTGAGGTCGACTTCGACACCATACTCAAGAAGTACATGGGTAAGGATGTCTCCCCCGAGTGCGTCGCAGACCAGCTCGGCATCGAAGTGGCCAGGAGCAAGCCCGCCAAGAAATAGGCGGTGGTCGCTGGTGAATGCCATCTACTACTGTGGTTATTAGTGCACCACGCGAAAACTACCGGGTTATCAAAGGATTTTGTAACGGGGAGTTCCACAGCAATGGTCATTTTTTGTATACAAAAAACTTGCAAACAAACCAATCTTTCATTGGCGTTATATGCGCGGAGGCTTGATACGGACAAGGTCGATGTGAGGACTGGTCTTGCATTGCGGCCAAAAAGGTTCGCATTCGATCCCGACCTTGTCCTTTGTAAAAAACAACGCCACTTTGTTGTGTTTGGATGAGTGGTAAGTCCATCTCCTTTTGGCACAGGCTTCACCAGCCTCGATCATCAATGTCTACTTATACTGATCTTTAGAACAAAGGGGAAAATAGGAAGAGATATTGTTACTGTGGTTTCTTTCGGTGCCGCTGCGGCGTTGGCTACCTGATTGCATTTACAAGTTTTCTTCTTTCGTCCTTGAGGTGTGCGCTGGTGCAATCTGCTTTCTCTCGGTTAGTATTTGGTCTCATGTCGTGGAGATGGGTTCAACGTTCATTGTTCCAATGTATTCGGAGTTCATTTTTCTGTAAATCTTTTATTCGAGCAGACAACTACTAGTACATGCAATCGTAGAACATCACCGCTTTCTATCCGGCAACATGCATGTGTCCCCCGTCTGATATCTCGCCTTTATTGGGGCATCCTAGGTTTCTTGCACTGTTTCAGAGGTCCGTATCGCATCTCGCTTCGGTATTTTGTGAGTCCTGTGTATTCCGCCGTTGCCAGGCATCAATCATCCTGCCACTCGCAGGTGTCCCACCTATATTTTCGGAGTGATATCCAACGGTACGGAGAAACGAGGCACAGCAGTGCTAGCCAAAACCCGTCTCTGCCCCCCCCCCAGCTCAGTTCGAGATGCACGCACACGAGAGTCCCATTCGTTCACAGAGCCAAGGCTCCGGCGTCTAGAGCACAGGGCTCGCATTGCGGAATGAGATGGGAATCGCCTACTGGGAAGTGATTTGTTTTCCCGTTGTAGTACAACAAGAATAACAGGCGTATGGAAAGGTAGGAAACAAGGCCCGCCGTCTGCACACTCTAGAAGATTGAAAAATGAAAGATGACATATTTCGGGATCGCAATGCTATGTATAATATTTAAAGGAAGTATGACAGAGATAAGCTTGTGTTGTGCGCTGAGCAACGAGTCTAAAACTCAAAACTAGAGACAGTGAGAAGAAACATGAGTACAGCAGAGGCTGTGGACCCGTTAGGGGAGCCTCTGAAGCAATAGAATGTGCAGGGTGGCGGGAGGCGAGAGTGCCTTGCATGTGGTGGTTGTGTGTAAGATATCTCCTCTATCCGCGACCAAGGGTATAACGAAGTTCTCTCGGCAAGCGAGCAAAGCAAAAATGTGGGAAACTAAAGAACCAATCAACTCCAACGTGGGAGAATAGCGCTGGCAAGGCTTAGCTGATAACCACACGCGCCCCTTCCTTGCCTAAAACACCGCGCTCCTTGGGCTTGGGGCTGTGATTGCGCCCCTTCTTGCCCTTGAGAAACCCAAACACGCCGCTAGAGCTCTCCCTTTTCGAGGCAGCCATGGTGTTCGCATCAATTGGCAGTGTCGCGTCCTGGCGAGCGAGATCAGACCAGCTACCGCCGCCATCAAGGGTGACTTGGACACCACCGGTGGGACTTGCTATTCTGTTGCCGTTGGATGGGTTGCGTCTGGAGACGTATTCGCTCCGATAGCTGTGAGGTGCTGGATTGCTGCGGACTGGCTTCGGGTAAGTCGCCTCATCACTGCCAGATGTTCCAACGAGCCGCAAATCACTTGGAGAAGGTGCAGGCACTGCTGCATCAGTAGTAATGGCCCGCGGGCCGTCCTCTTGTGTCGGCTGCAACGGCGGCGGATGTCTTGGATGTTGCGGGATTCCGGCCTCTTCCGCGGCCTCAGTGTACCTGTTGTCGTAGTTAGCGGAAACCATCGAAATGGAACAGGAGCTTGGGCGGAGCCAACTTACTTTTTATACGCAGCCACCGTATAATCAAATGGGCGGAAATCTGATTCGATCATGCGATAAAGTTCATCCTCTCGAATTTCTTGTTGCGATGCGTCTTCTTTTAACCGTTCGCGCGGCTTTTGTCGTCGCGCCCTCGCTTCCAATGGGGCTTCCTCCAGTAGTAATTCCTCAAGATCATAAGTAGCATCGAAGTTCGTCTTCTCAGAAGAGGGGATAAAGATGGGCTCAATTCGCTTTTGTTCTAGCAAGTCGAAGTTGATGTCGCGAAAAAATTCATGATTGGTGAAGTGATCCCAGGTATGGCCTAGGCGAGTATTCGGATTTGAATCGAGAGCCGAACCAATGGCATACAGGCAAGGGAGGGAAACTGGTGGTTGTGTAACTGGGTATCGGGGTTGTTGGTGTTGAATCTGCTGACTTAATGACGATTCGGATGTACCATCAAAGGGACGCTGCAAAGGTCAGCTTATTGGAATCTTCAACGAGAGCTTGGGGGCATGCCTTATTGTAGATACACTCGTAGAAGAGAACGCCGAGCGACCACCAATCGGCGCGAACATCGTAGCCTTTGCCAGCATATACCTCGGGCGCAAGATAGGCAAGCGTGCCAGACTTGCTGGTGAGCACTCGCCCTGGAACGACGTCGGAGGCAACATTCTTCTGCTAGTCAGTATGTGAGGCATGTAGGTGGCAAACGATGGCTCAACGCACAAAATCTGTCAGATGCACATGGCCATCTGCGTCCAGAAGAACATTATCGGGTTTAACATCTCTGTGGATGATGTTGTTGGCGTGAATATACCGCAAAGCGCAGGCCAACTCAGCAATCCAAAAACGAACGGCTTCCTCGGTAAATGTTTTCCGGGAGATATGAAAGCGCAGGTCGCCACCGCTCATCAAGTCGACAATCAGATACCTAGAATAACACTGTGTAAGTCGAGAAATGACATGGGAGTGGGCCAAGAGTGCGGGGTGCAGCGCACATGTACTCAATATCCTGAAAGCTGTAGCGCAAATTGCAAATAAAAGGATGGTTTACATGCTCGAGCATGCGACGTTCACGAATGATGTTGCGTACGCTCTCAGATTTGACAACTAAGAAAATAGGTTGGCTGTTAGCAAGACATTGACTCACCGGAGGGACAGGGGTCTAATAGATAGAAGAAGCAAGTTTACCTTCATCTTTGCGTATATACTTGAGGGCAAATGACAGTCCGGTGTCCTTTCGCTCGACAATTCGGACTTTTCCGAAAGCGCCGCGACCTACAACTCGCAACAGGCGGAAATGGTTGAGACTAACTGCTGTAAGGTTAGAACATGGCGGCAAACAATTGGCTGCAGAGGTCTGGACAGAATGGCGGGTGGCACACGCGTGCTTGATCACAACGCAGCGGTTACCGGTGAGGGATAGCTCGGGGTGACTCCGAGAGACGGGTGTGTGTAATGTGGTGAAGCTCGTGTTGCCTGGCGCTCGTAATAGCACGCGGGTAGAATTGAAAGCACGCATACCTTCGCCGTTGAGGTCGACAGGCTTTCCCTGCCCGTTACCCATGATGCGGGCGGCTATTTGCGGAATAAATAGGTGGAAGAGATTCAAAAGCCAAGCAACATGCTGAAGATGGTTTGAAGATGAGGAGGAGAGGTATTGCGTGCGGCGTCGCGGGCGATGGGCGTCGTGTGGCAAAGGCTATCGTCGTTGCGTGCGATGGGGTCGGTCGTTTGCTGCGAACAGTGGGAGGCAGCCAGGTGAGGAGGGGGACGGAATCGGCGGCGGGTGTTGGAGACTCAATTGTCGCAGAGAGCAGAGGAATCGCGGGATAGAGGAGGGCAAGCGAGGGGCGCCGTGTCGGGGTAGATATGGCGAAGAAGCCAAGATGGACAGAATCGGTGTTGCGGGAAGGGAAAGTCATGCAGTGGCCAGGGACTTGGTCAGGGAAGTGTGAATGAGTTGAGTTGGCTGTTGCGGGTGGGCCAAAACCTGCAACCGCTGAAAATGGGCTAAATGGGTTTCTCTTTTAGCGGGCACGGCGGCGGACACGGCGGACACAATGGGCGGGCGGGGAAGGGCCACCGAGGACCACTGGGGTCCCGAACCCACAGCACTTGGCTTCGCTGGAACCAGAGCCTGGCTGGTCTGATGACCAGCTCGGAACAGCGTCTAGTTACTCGGTGGAAGCTCAAGCAAGCTGGCGCCTGAAGCGCGGGCAGGGGTGAAAGGCAAGTTAGCCGGTACCTTTACGCACCGACCCCAGGACTTGTCTCTTAACGCGTGCCGTGACAAATCTTGCATGCCTTTTTTTGTCCGTGAAAGGCGCAAAATGAAAAAAAGTTCAGATCATCTATGCAAGGTACAACCCCTCCAGACACAGGTAGTACATGCGGTGGGCAAAAGCGCTGAGAGGGAGCCCTCCATTGCGGGTCACCTCATTTAGCTCCAGCAAACAGAGCCAACTACTAGGTAGGTATAAACCCTGTAGGCTGTCAAGTAACTGACAAAAACACGAGAAAAGCGACTTGGATCATTTCAATCGGCAGCGCCGAAGACGGGGAGTCAAACCAGTTCTTTGGTGCACGGAACACTCGCCGTACGTACGTACATTGCGACGGATGACGGATTGCAGCACATAGATAGCCTCCATCTTATCCCCGGACGAGGCGTAAATGCACGTGGTCAGAAGGTGTCCTATTTTGACCTTTTTACACAGGTGGATGGATGGCTGAATGGATCTACATACAGCAATTTGCCCCCGCGGACCACCTGCCTGCAGGGACATTGCAGCACGTTTTAGCAGACTTAGGCGCAGATAGCCCCTGTAATCACTGTGGTCGGGCGAAGCACTGTCGCTCTCTCATTCGTCGCCCATACATCATCTCCAAACTAGCCACTTCACTTCCGACCATCACTTCCAACCATCACGCATCTGATGTGCATCTCAGTTCAGCTATAAGTCGTGCTCCGCATCGTCACTGGACATCCGCAGGCCCGCCCCGTTGCGCGAATGTCACCAGCCGCCACAGGTTTCTGCTCAAGGTTGCAGTACAAGGACAAACACCCACCGTCACTGCGGCTGGTCTCGCATCGCGCAATTCCTAGACCATCACTTCCGCATCGCTAGCAAGCATGCGAGCTGTCCTACGATGGACGCCTCACCAGAGGCCATCGAATTTGAATACTGCCCCTCATTGCCCGGTAACACAACTTCGGAATCTAGTGCCAGGCATGCAGGACAAGCTTGCCAAGGATTTGGCATTTCCGGCCGTCGACTACACAGCGCCTGAGGTCGACTTGGGCCCGCAGCCTTGTCAGGTTTCATGGAGCAGGTGTGGTAGGGTCATTGGAAGTCCCAGGCCTACAGTATGAACAAGCTGGCGGTTGACGCGCAACTGGGAAGAGACCATGCTCAGGTCACAGCGCGATCCCTTGCTTGTTGACCGCAATCTACCTGCTGACGCGTCATCCGGCTGGGGTTGCTACCTGACAAAGCTTTTATTAATGAATGCAGGTTCCCGTCCCATCTCGATACATGCAGCCAGCTTGTCACCGCCAACCCAGCATATCGGCAGAGACACGGTGCTGCCGCAGCTGTTTCAAAGTATTGCCTTTTTTTAACCTTCTTCCTGGCCCAATTCTTGAATGCCAATATCTTATTGGACTAGTGGAGGGCCAGCCATGACCGCTGGCGGGCCCGGGGTCTCCGGGCGCATGTACTGACGGTGAAAGGACTGCCGAGGCTGAATGCTAACCAGCTGAATGTCCGACCATTCAGTTTTCGGAACAGAGCCAACAGAGGTTTCTAGCAGCAGCCCAGCAGGATATCACAGCACCAATCCGCAGAGTCAGTGAGGCGTTGTGCATTCATAGCTCGCGTTGCATATTCGACGCCATATATGGTCTACATTAGGGCTCTTGTTGTTCTTCACATCATTTCATTGATATCCAAACTGGCGGCATGTGGCCGGCTGTACACCCAAGTTGGTGGACATGCTCAAGGGCAACCATTATGTCCAACCACTGCTTGGCAAATTCTACAGTCAGGGTACAGCAACTACAGCCAGTTCTATCAAAACAATAACCCCTAGTCGACAGCCCGCAGGCTGCCGCGCGGGTATGGCAGGCCCCTATCTGTCGCCTTGGCCAGAACTGAGGCGCCACAATGCATAATGGGGCTTCAAGAAGCCTTCCATGGCTTCCAGAACAAGGGCGCCAGGACCATGGTCGTACACTGCTAGTTTTCGACAGACAGATCACAGCGGGAAGGGTTTGTACCGAGTTATGGGCAAGTGAAAGGTACACTGCGGTGGCATGGTATTGGGTCATATCCCTGCCACACCACGTGTCAACTACGATCCCCGTCACGACAAGACCATTACAGGACGCCAGAGGCCCGCATCCTGGCCAGAGCATTGATGAAGCCGGGTCGACAGGCAGGGTCACGACTGCCGTGGCCCCGGCTGCGATTTGCGCCCTGGAAGTCTAGCCGACGGGCCAGACAGCAGCAGTTTTTGTGCAAGACAAATTGCCTCGAAATTAACAATGTGACGGAAAACTATCCACGGCAATATACTACCGCTGGGATTATTGGCTCATTGGCGATGGCCGCTGTTCTGTTCCGCATAGGTGAGCTGCTCTTGCTTGTCCTGAGACCTACCTTCGCCACTCGCTGAAAGTAGGTACGCCACAGTGCCTGAGCGGGACAATCACTTCTGGGTGATTGATTCGGATACGACAGCATCGAGACACGGCTGCCTTGTGGCCAACCACTCTACTTTTGTTAGCCTGCAGCACTCACCAGCAAGCCCGGCTTTTGTTCCGCTCAGTGCGTGACATGGATGGTCGACGATGCGATGTTGAGTCGCTCACTTATTGTGTTTCATCCGCGCGCTCCATGTATTGTGCAAACTGGCATCAGGCGGCTGGAGCAGCTTGTAGAGGTGCGATGCCATGACTTGTCCTCCCAGCGTGATGATTAGGGGACGCTCCAGCAAAGCTCCAGTCGAGTAGTTTGCCACAGTGGGAATGCAATCTGTAACCTGCGACCTGCCGTACCCTGCGTACCCAGCCGTCGTCGGAACACCAACCTTGTCAGCTTGGCCGTCCAGGTCTCTCCTGAACGACCAGAAAGGACAGGGAGCTGGTCTGAACATCCGCCCTGTCCCACTTTGTCAGTACATCCCATGCTTCTAGAAGGTCAAGAAACCTGCGGGCGCATCCGTTGGGTGCGTGCTCATACTAAGGCTTGCCGCAACGCCCGCCGGCAATGCCATACCAGGTGCACATTCTCGGATCAAAAGTCGAAGAAGGCAGGAATCGGGCACCAGCGCACCAGAGCTGGCTGGAAAGGCTGATACGAATATCGGGTTATCGGCGGCCCTGGGCTGATGCGGGCACTTGCGTTCTATTTTACGTGCAGAATAGCTGGTCGCCCGCTGCTCAGTGGGCTCATCTGTGGTGTCTTTTTTCGGGTTACCCTATCCATCATACGAGATGGCACAGGGGTGGAGAGGATATATTAATTTACACGGCAATGGCGCGTGCGCCCTGAATGCTTCGCTCGGCCTTCCAAATGCGTTGCATGGCGATGGGCACCGCCCAGCCACCGTTGGTACGAGAGTGAGTCCGGTGAGACGGACTTCAGACCAGCGTTTCATCCCAAGGAACAAGGAACGAGCCTTTACCATTCGGGTCCGTGAGGTTGTGCGAAGTAATGGCATGCAAGGATAGACTCGGCCGTTTTCGGGCTTAGCCTTTCTCATCTCGGTCCGTCCTATTCCAGATAGGTTCGGCATGTTAGTCATTCATCTCGTTGCCCGCCCTGTGTCTTGTGTGGCTGCGCTCGTATGGTCATGATACTGCATGATGGAGTCTCACCGACATCATTCCTTCACTTGAAACGATATGCATCCCGGCCATCTAGCATAGCAGATGTTAGCAAACCGGGGAATTTGGTCGCATCCAATGATGCGCAAAAGAAGGTAGTCGATGGTGCTTTCCAAGTGTGTTCATGCAATACGCAATGCTGAAGAGCAAAAACCTGCGTTTATGGTGAGTTGGTTCCAAATCAGTCCGTCGATATCGTGCTAACGCTGGGAGTCAATGTAGAAGGTGGAACATGCAGTTCCCACTGTAAAATTTGCCTTGGCCTTGTTGTAAGAAGAGGAAGAAAAAAATCTCGGATATGGACCACCCGATTCTTTGTCTGATCAGCGTGGCGCGTCGTGCAACTCGAATTGGAGAGCCGTCGGTGCCGATAAACCGACTTAGTACTGGTACTCATTTTCAACTGAGCTGGAACCAAAGTGTGATTACTGCTTTGCTCGCTCAGTCGAGAGCCCAGCTGGAAGCACTGGCATGCAAGATGCAAGGCGCAAGGCGAGATGGATTCGTGCAGCAACTTGCCGACCGCAGCGAGTCACCAGTCTGAACTGCGCGATTTCTGCTTCTCCTGCCGGCGGGATTCGAATCCAGCTTCATGTAGCACAACGGCTGTTTCTCTGCATGGCCTCCTTTGTGCTCAAGACTGCCGCGGCCGCTTGGATTTGAACCTCGTGCGACGTCTGCAGGATCTGGGAACACTGTACGGGCGAGATATTGAAAACGCCGCTGATAGCTCACTCTCCCTTTCGTCTTTTTCCTCGTCTCTGCTATATACAAGACCAAGAAAAGTTGTCACACCCGCCAAGCACATCACCCAAGCAAACTCGTGTGCCGCCAAGAATCGACACCATGACAGAGCACAGCCGCTTCGCCACTTATCCTAGTCTCAAGGACCGGGTCGTCGTCATTACCGGCGGCAGCATGGGAATCGGCGCATCCATGGTTGAGCACTTTGCCGTCCAGGGCTCGCAGGTCATATTCCTGGACATTGAGGACGACGCCGCCGCCGCCACCATTGCCCGTGTCGTCGGCCTCGGCGTCGCCCACGAGCCCATCTACCACCAGTGCGACGTCTCCAACATTTCCGGCGCGCTGCAGCCGACCGCCGCCGCCATCCTCGCGGCCTTTCCCCGCATCGACTGCCTCGTCAACAGCGCCGCCGCCGCCATGCGCAAGCCGACCGCCGACGTCACGCCCGAGTGGTGGGCCGCGGCCGTCGACGTCAACCTCACCCACCACTTCTTCCTGACCCAGGCGCTGCTCCCCGGCCTCGAGCGTGCCGCCGCAGCCGGCGGCGCCTCCATCGTCAACATGGGCAGCATCTCCTGGGCGATCCCCGCGACCGGCCTCGCGCCCTACACGACCCTCAAGGCGGCCGTCGTCGGGCTCACACGCACGCTGGCGCACGAGCTCGGCCCGCGCGGTATCCGCGTCAACAGCATCATGCCCGGGTCCATCGCGACGGAGCGGGAGCTGCGCAATGTCATGACGCCCGAGTACGAGGAGCTGGTGCTGCGCAGCCAGGCGCTCAAGAGGCTCCTGGTCCCCGCCGAGGTGGCGCGCACGGCGCTGTGGCTCTGCGCAGACGACAGCTCCGGCATGACCAACCAGAGCGTCCGCGTCGACGCTGGCTGGACTTGAATTACTTTTATGCTTCTGTTCCGAAGAGCAAAATAGGAATGGAAACATGCAGTACTGGGCATGGGAACGCTGGGAAATGTCACTGCATAGCATCGGGTCAGAAGCGGGTGCATCGGAAACATAAAATGGATGAGAAAAACAAAAGAAAAGTTAAAAATACAAGGAATGAAAAAGCGACGCAGAAAAGAATTTAAAAGAGAATGAAAAAGAAAATGAAAAAAAAAGGACAAAAAGTAATAACAACTAGCATTAGCAAGTTTTGAGGCTGCAAGTCAAGTACGCCATGATGCAAGACAGAAAGTCGTGACTCGATTCCGGGACTTGGGTTACACAGCATGCTGTCTAACATCGGCTTCCGAGTTGGCTCCGCCAGAAAATATCTGCGAGACCACATGCCATACCCGAGACGCGACGACGGCCCCGGGTATGGCCTGCGCAATATCTCCCTGCCGCTTTGAGTACCCTATTGAGTTGGCCCTTTGTCACGACGGCCATGAGAGATGAAAAAGAGTGATTCACATTACACCTTTTGTCTCAGACCTGCAGCGTCAATGGCCAGCCAAGCATGAGTGCTGCACCGGCACATTCATCGCTCGACTTCCCCCGCCCTTCCAGTCTCCCCCTCGTGCTCCTGCTCACCAACCTCTCTCTTGCTTCCCTTTCCTGTGTACAGCAGCAGCAGCATGGGCGAAGCACGACCCTACGACGGCAAGCTGGGCATCGTCACTGGCGGATCCCGGGGTACGTTTCTTTCGTTTTAGCAAAGTCCTGCACATACAATAACCTATATTGACCGACCGACCCCGCGTCCTCTTGCCTGTAGGCATCGGCGAGGCCACCGCCAACCGACTCGGCGCCAAGGGCTGCCATCTCCTGCTCGCCTACGCCTCCGACTCCTCGCGCGGCCCCGTGGAGCGCATCGCCGGCGCCCTCACGGCCGCGCACGGCATCGCCGTAGCCACCGTGCAGGCGGACCTGCACGACGAGAGCGGTTCCGCCGCCGCCGCCATCCTCTCCGCCGCGCGCGCCCTGTCCGCGCGCTGCCTCCCCGACCGGCCCTTCCAGGTAGACTTTCTGATCAACAACGCGGGCGTGCTGACGGCGCAGTCGCTCAACGACCCGGCGCAGGGCCCGATCGCGGGCGCCACGTTTGCGCGCGTCTTCGGCATCAACGTGCTGGCGCCGCTGCTGCTGGTGCAGGCGGTGGCGCCGCACCTGCCGCGCGACCGCTCCGGGCGCGTGGTCAACGTGTCGAGCGTGGCGGCGGCGGCCGGCTTCGCGACCGGGTCCGTGTACGCGGGCAGCAAGGCGGCGCTCGAGGCGATGACGCGCGTCTGGAGCCGCGAGCTCGCGGAGCGCGCGACCGTCAACGCTGTCCGCGTCGGCCCCGTCTGGGGAGACATGTACCGGCAGGCCGGACCGCAGGCGTGGCGAGAGATGCAGCCGTTTGCCGACGCGGCCCCGCTGGCCGGGTACGGCGGGGAGGAGCGCGTCCGGAGCATGGCGGGGCCCGACGCGGAGGTCTTTGATAACTTGGTCCGTGAGCACATGGGGGGCCGCAGACCGGCGTTTGCGAGCGAGGTCGCGGGTGTGATTGACATGTTGTGCTCGGAGGAGGCGGGCTGGTCGACCGGTGGCGTGGTGTGCGCCAGTGGCGGCATGATAATGTGAGTTGCCTAGCGATAGCACTTTGAGGATCTGCTAGAACCTTTTATCTGCGGAGGATTGTTTGCTTTCCCGGCTCATGCGAGCAGAATGTGAAGGAGGGCGGATGATGTGCAAGTGGTGTGGCCCAGGTCGTGGCTGGTGCAGAGACTGGATCAAGTTACTTTGCATAATGTGGCCACTGTTGAATATATATATATATATATACTCTTTTTCTTCGTGGAGGAAAATACCCGACTTGGCTTGGGTATCAAAATGTTGTTTCTCGCATCACTTTTTGCCAGCCTGGCGGCAGCCGTTGAATCCCAGTTCGCTGCCGCACCGAGCACTCAGGATGCTATGCCATCTACAACTTAATCAGTGGCGAAAAGGTACCCCTGAACCTGGGGTATCATCTGGTCCGGATACGCACTGGGAGTTTCCCGCTTTCATAAGCCGTTCTCGGAGCTGATTCCGGTGGGACCTATCTTCACCCATGATCTTCTCTGCTCTACTGGTGTGAGTGCAGTCCGGTAGCCTGTTCAATACAGCTCTGCAGCCTGCCATGGACGATTACTTCCTGGCAAGTGATGCCGGCTAGAGTTCTGCTCAATTGCCATTGGGTCTCGACATGGCGGGGGAAGAGAGCTCCCACTAGCATCGACTCTGCCTGCACAGCGGACTCAAGTTCTGTTCAAGCGATGCAACCATTGATATTTATTATTACAGTAGCTTGCTATCGAGGCTTGTACGGATACACGTGCAGGCGTACCCGCTCAGTAGGCCTGTTCTCACTAGTTGCCGCTGGAATACTCTCCCTGCCATCTAGGAGCCTCTAGGATAAGATGGCTCTTTTTATATAGCTACTTGGGTGTTATTATAGGTATCTCTTCTAACGACCTTATTATCTGCCTTTATCCCTTTGACACGAAATCCCTCAAAAAGTGGGACGATCACTTGTCACTCGCGAACCTGGCTTCACTACACACCTCCTTCACCTTCACCACACCTCCTTCACCACACCTCCTTCACTACACACCTCCAACATTGCTCGGGTCCGGGCCGCTCCCGCATGTCCATCTTCTGTACGCCGTGGCAACATTTAGTGGGCTTTGGCGAGCCCAAGATGCTATAAGTATAAGCCCCCTCCTGCTCTTGTTTCTAGTTTTCAACACTTGCTCTCCATCACCAGATCTAGTACAATACTACACTACTGCACCTCTCGAGAATCTCTAGCCAGGACAACTCCTCGAAATGCCCCGCGACGCAGACTTCCTCAGCCCACGCGAGCTGCTGGTAAATGATGGCTTTGTTTGCAAGCTTGCTTCCTTTCGGAAACTGCGGGATCTCTGCGTCAGGAATCAGAATGTGCCCGATTCTGACGACCGCCTGATGCAACAAGCTGGCTTTGAAGAGAAAGCCTATGGCCTGGTGGTATGTCCCTTTGTTTCTGACATTATTCATTTACTTAAGTGTCATCTGCATTCCACGGACAAAAAGGCTCTCCACCCCCCTTCCTGCTAACAGCTTGTCAGCTACCGTCGTATCTGCAGCCGATCCCTGTTCAATTCCAGACGGTGAGTTGCATGAATATAGTCACCTCTCGATCCATATTCCCCGCCGCCCCCTCCCTCACTCACTAACGGTAGACAGGTCCGGCAAGTCGCCAATAACCTCAATGTACGCTGAAAAATCGCATCGCTGCTGTTGTTCCATGGAGCAACCCAGCCCCCCCAAACGTGCTTCCATTCCACAAACTAATAATCACACGTCTTTGTGACTGACAGGGCCAGTACAACTATACCGACACTGTGTGCAGCACCGCCTTGAAACTTTGTTCTGCCGCGCCGGACGATTACGGTACGTTTTTGTTTTGTGTCTCCGCCCCAAGGGACAGTTGAACTTACCCACGCTGGGACAACCAGACAAGATATTCCAGGACATGGAGGCATTGAGACAGGACCCTGGCAACGACAGCCTTCGGGACAAGGTCCAGAAGGAGATCAAGGATCGAAAGTACGAAATCGACATCCTTAACGACCAGGCGGACGCCTGGAGCTCGAATCTCCGAGCGTACGGCCTGGATGCGGAGGATTGCGAGACCAAGGTGCATCAACTGGCTGCCCCTTTCCAGGGAACGACCTTGGCGGACAAGTTGAAAGCTGAGATATTCGATCCCGAGGACCTCCAGATGGACCTTGCTGCTCTGGATTGGACCAAGGTAGGTTTCAACCCCGACAAGTGGGCTGCAGTGGCTGGCTTTCTGCTCATGACTGACTTGTAAAGCAGAATCTGCTCGAGGGCTTTGACATGATCGATGACTTGCAGGATTCACTGCAGGAGGTGCAGAAGATGGCTGGTATGCTCTGTCCAGGTGTTGGCATGTCCTGCGGGCATCGAGCCTCTCGTTAACCTGATGGCAGGAGCTTCAGGCCTTGTTGCAGGCGATATAGCCGTGCTGCTCAAGTACGTCGAGGATCACCTGGATCCAGATGATGACCCTCTGAATGGCCTGGTAGAAGCGACCCTTCTACGGAAATGGAAGACCCTGGAGCAAGACGGTATGTCAAAGGCCCGATGCACCAACTCTGTTTTCCGTTCGGGAAGAAGACTGCCTGATGCTGATCTGATTTGCCTAGTCAATGATTTTCTGGATGCATACAAATAGTAAGATTGATTAGGCAGGACTTTACAGTGCTTAGACACAAATGATACCGTTTGCGTAACCAGAAATCCCGACTTGGTCCACAGAGAACAGGATGACAACGGTAGTGAAACGAACACATGAAAATCATGATGAAAAGACCGGCCGGTAGAATGCGTCCCAGTGTAGCTCTAGCTTTTCCAGTGTACTCAAATCCAGGTCTTCCGGGTTTTCAAGAGTGAGCTTCCAGAGTGTAAAGGGCGGAGGTTGCGCGTGCTCGTGGTCATCGTACTGGGCTCGCTCCCTGTCGCGGAGCCAAGCGCCGGACTCGTCAACCTCGTAGACGTAGCGGTTCTGCCGGAGCTTGCTGACAAAATGCCAGACCTTGGTTTCCTTGGTATCGGGGTCGTACCCGAGATCCGAGTATGTCCCGGAGGTTTCGATGCGGAACCGGACAAGCGCGCGGCCATCGTGCACCGCCTCCGGCAGCGGCTTCACGCCCATCAAGCGCGGCTCCAGCCCATTCAGCCGATAGTGAAATCCCCCCGTGAAGGGGTATGCGAAGTTTTCCGGGCCGGGGTCGTAGTTGGCGCCTGGGATGGGCAATAGCGTGAACGTGGCACTATAGCCTTTCTCGCTGCTCTTCAGGCTGGCGATGACCGTCTCGGGAAATTCGGATGCCAACTACAAAGTGTTCTCGTCAGTTTTGCTTGGATGGCCGCTGAATAGTTTCATGGGCCGGGCTCGTTCGTACCTCATCAGAAAAGGTGGTGGGAGTGGTGGCTGGCTCGAAGATACGGATTAGCTGCGGCCCTATAACCCAATTCAAAGGCAGTAGAACTGGATGCTACCCACGCGTGTATCCGTTGGCATATTGCATGTCTACATCTTGCATCGCCCCCCGCAGATCTGCAATGCAGTTGGTCACATCGTCCACAGACATCTGTGAGTCCAGGATGATTGCGGGTTCCTTCAGGGTGTAGAATCGACAGGCATCAACCGCATATTGCAGCTGAATGGCGAGCGTGGTCTGCAGCTGCAGGTATCGATCATAGAACTTCGCTTCGGCCCGAGCGTATGCATCCTTCTCGTCCTCGTAGTGGGCCAGCAGGTCGTCGATGGCCTCGATGTCGCGGTTGGCCTGGAGCACCATGAGGGTGGCCTGGACATATTCCTGGCCTTGCTTGACAGCCTCGGCCTGGGCCTGGGCCAGCGCGCGGCCGTGAATCGCATGTTTCCGCAGGATCAAGCGATACTCACTGGCTCCGTCGATGGCGGGATCCTGCTGCGAGACGGCCCATTCCATCTGCTGGTCCGAGTCCAGCCCCCATTCATCCCAAGCGGCCAGACTCATGATCAAGCTGGCGTCTGCATCGGTCCCGTCGGAGCCGGAGACATCGCTGCCCAAGGTCGGAAGGTCAATGTCATCATGATCTCCCAGATGGTCGATTTTGCCCACAGCGGAGACGACATCGGCAATGTGCGGATACAGCTTCCCCAATGCTTTGGT
Organism: Cordyceps tenuipes; assembly: GCA_025583755.1. NCBI lineage: Eukaryota > Fungi > Ascomycota > Sordariomycetes > Hypocreales > Cordycipitaceae > Cordyceps > Cordyceps tenuipes. The sequence goes on from JANZYN010000035.1 coordinate 150,069, forward strand.
ATATTTCCACAGCTCCTTGAAGGCTTTGGAGCCGAGGATGACATCCTCGGCAGCCCCTGCCGCCTTTTCGGCCGCCTCAACGTCCTCGACGATCTTTTCGACCGCGCCTATGTCGCCCGACCCCTTCCCGACGGCGTAGATTCCGGCCGCGAATTCTAGAGACCGCGCGCACGCACATGTCAGTTCTACCAGGGCCTCGTGACCGGGATTCGATAGGAAGAACACAGGGAAGCCACTCACGGAAGACGGCACCAAGGATTTTGCAGATGGCCAGAAAGATCTGCCTCCTTTTCCACTCGTCGAGACCGGTCTCGAACCGATCTTTTGCATGTCTCAGGTCTTCTTCATCATCACTGAGCAGCTTGTCGCAGGCGTCGACGGTAGCAGCTGCCGCCTGGTATTTACCCAAGGCCTGCGACTGCAGATCGAGCCTGGTCTTTTGTTCGTTCTGCACAGTTGCCAGGAGGGTTTCCCCGGCCGCCTTGGCGTCCTCGACACGGTCCTGGGCGGCCTGGAAGGCCTCGTATTGGCGCTGAAAAGCCTCAGCGGCCTTTCTCTGGGACTCCAGCGTGACGACAAAATCGTCAAAGGTGAGGGTCGGAGCAAAGTACGAGTCGGGACCGGTCATGGCACGGGCCGCCAACTGCTGGCCCAGGGCCTCGGCTTGGGCCTGGGACAGCGCATGCGAGCCCGGGGCGGCCGTCGACTTTGCCACAAACGAGCAGATCGAGATGGCGACGGCCGGCGATGACCAGCAGACCGCGAGGGCGACGCGCAGCTCCGTGTCCAGGAAGGCTTGGTAGGTCGGGGTGCGGTCGTCCCCGTGTCGGTCGCTGTAAGAGACCTGCAGCTGGCCCTCATCGAACTTGATCTCCGCTTGCAGGTGGCCATAATCCGCTCCTAGTTCCAGCTCCGTGCGCTGATTGCCCTCGATCGAAACGCTGATGGGCTGATCGAGCACGGCGGCATAGATCACCACGACACAACTTTTGGCTCCACGCGTGGACATGCTGAGATGGACGGGCTGGTCGGCAGTGATCACCCGGGCATTGATTTCGATGGCGGTCAATTCGTCAGCCGACATCTGGATCTCGGGCTCGGTCAATGCGAGGATATCGGTGTAGATCTCACAGTAGCCCGGGAGCTGCTGTAGGATGGGTGTTCCGTCCAAAAAGATCGAACGGTAACTTGGTCCCTGCAACGCGAAGAGGGACTTTCTTTAGAGCAGTCTTGGAAGATTGGAGAGCACTTCATACCATTGCGTTGTCGTCATCCTTGGACTCGTGGTTTGGGATGGCGTCCACCGGCTTCAGCTGGCTGAATTTCAGCCATTGCGCAGGAGTGTTAGGCTGTGTGTTGGTAGACATGCTGCTTCAATTGGATGAGAACCAAGCTTGCGTAGAAACGATCGATTGGCGGAAATCATTTACTTTGTATATCGGAGAGGACCGGTTATCGCGGGTGATGTTTTGACAGGCAGGCTACATCATCATGCTGCTACTAGGAATGGTAAACTGCATATTGTGCGTGATTTCTGTTTCCCTACAACTCTCCTAATAGCTAGTTCTCTCTCGTAGAATAATTAAGTCAGACTCACATCGTATATGCAGTAGATACATCGTATATGCAGTAAATTCGTCGTATATGCAGTAGATATATCTCGATTGGCTGGCTACATTGTTACGTTTTGACCTTGCCAGAACCATGGAAATGCAGGATATGGTCGGTTTCACATGATGGATAAAATGTGACATGATGTATTTACAGCAGATACGATGTATCTACTGCATATACGACGTATTTACTGCATATACGATGTATCGACTCTATATACAGCGTACTTACTGCATATACGATATATCTACGGCATATACGACGTATTTATTGCATATAATGGTGCAACCCAGCCTTGCTGTACGCTTCCACGGCATTCACATGCAATTCGGAAGCAGACAGCTACAGTACAGTCGAACCAGGACTCAAAATAAATAACCAGCTCTCTCGAAGTAATGACCATGTCGCATCCTCTGCATCTCCATAAACGACTCCTCAATTTGCCTCATTCTTCATACTCACGCCTGCGAGATCAGCACAGCCCAAGATGTCCACGGCCGGCGACGATGAAAAAAAATGGTACCCTATCGGACAGACGGTGGAAACGCCTTCGCGCGCTCCTCCACGTGCCGTGAAGGATAGTGGTGACGATGATGATGATGGGGACACCTTTGCTTTTGCCAGCGGGGACATGGGCAAATTGAACCGATATCTTCATGGCGGAAGAGTCTTACCTCTCAATGTAGACAGTTTCTGCCAAAAGGTTGGCATCTTGGACCAGAGCAAGATCACCGACCACATCTGGACCCAGATTAATGGTTTGATCAGTACCTACAAGGAGGCAAGTCGAGTCTTTCTGAACTCATGCTTTCCCAGGGCAGCCAGTATTGTATGGCTGATCGTGCTGACCTGGCCCCAGATCTACAACGACTGCGTCGGTTTCCTCGGTGATAGCTCCAAACCACGCAGTCAGTGGACAAAAGCGGATGTCGATGACAGCGAATTCGATGCCCTCTGCACCTTTGACAAGATGAACACGCTTGCGGCTCAGATTTACGGCTACGCAGACAACGCCGGGGCTGATGAGAGCTCTTATTATTTGTTCATGTTTGACCAGTGCAAGAAGTACAACGATGATGGCGCAACTGACGAGCAGAGGGAGGCGGCCAGGAAAGCCATTCTTGATGCCACGGAGGATTTGCTGAGTGATATCGCACCAATGAAGCTCCATGCGAAGAAGGTCGTGGATGCCCTGAGCGATTTTGAAGGGGCGTGTGACAAGAGAGAGGGTGCGCTGGGTGACTCTGAAACCAGCATGACCGTCATTCTCAATGAGGATCTGGGAGACATCGCCGACTTGCAGCAGAAGATTGATTCGCAGCTTGCCGATATTGCCGCCGACCAGAAAATCATCGATGATGGTGAGTCTAGAGACCAAACCTTGGCCTCAACTCGTCGCTTGGGTGTTGACTTGAACGTTTTGCAGATCGCTATGATCAGAAAATGACCGCGGCATACGTTTGGATGTAAGCTTGCTCACTCACTCCCCAAGCAGCACCCTCTGCGTCCTCCACCCACCCCAATTAACCTGTTGGCCACAGCCCTATCATCGGGACAATTGCCGCCCCCATCGTATTCGCGGAAAGACAAGCAGATATTGAGAAATACGAGAAGAAGATTGCGGCGCTGAAGGACCTGATCAGCTCTGAGCAGGAAAAGATTGCATTGCATCAGCAACTGCAAGGCCATGTCACTGCAATGTCGGTAAGTGCACCATCGCCGGGGTTGCCTGACACCAACGATCCCGGAGCTAAACATCAGATGTGTTTAGAAACAATGTCGGGACTTGAGAGAACTCATCGGTCCGGCTAAGGAGACTGCTGAAAAGCTGAAAGGTGGCTGGGACTTGATGGGCGATGAGGTTCAAAAGGTCCACGATACCGCGGAGAAGTTTGAAACCAAAATCCCCGGCGTCAGCTTTGCTGATATCCAGCTTCAATCTATTGTTCGGGAGTGGAAAAAGCTGTACAAGGGTGGTATGGATCCCTTTCCCCCTTTGCCCTACTTATGCTCGATAACCACTGTCCTTTGCTAACGCAATGATCCAATCCTCAGCCAGGGAGTATATCAAAACGGCGCCAGTCTTGCCGAGGACTGATGTCGAGTCCATTGATGAATACCATACTCAAATCAAGGACTTGATCAATTGAGCCGGCACATGGACAGGGCATGATTGCTTGGGTTGGGATAATCACAACAAAGTACCGAGCTGTGGAAGGCAGTAGGGAAACTTGTGGTCAAATAGCACGTGGGCTTGTCTTCTGCAGCTATCATGTATGGGGTCCCGAACCTGATTATGCTTGCAGTGTCTGGGACGTGAGTTAGATGCATAGTAGTAGGTACTTTTGACTGCGCGTCTACTTGTTAATACGTTTCTCCCATCGCACTCTGATGGTCAACACCAAGGATCTTACAGGCTCGTGCTGATCTCCCTTGTCCACCGTCCCCCCGAAAGCAGAAGGAAACAAGCTCGGATTTCACTTGTCATGCGGGGGGGCTGGCCAGCAGTAGCAAACGCTGTCGGGTACAGCGATGGCAGCGGCTCACATTACGGGCCTCGCAGCGCATCTCGCGGGGTTGGAAGGATTCCCGGGTGCAAGCGCATCGAACCTCTCGCGACCAAGGATGTCTTGACGAATGTCGCAGCTGGCACGCCGAGCCTGGTTGCGTTTAACAGGAACCCAGGGGGCTGAGTGGAATTGACATGCCTGCGCTGTCATGAATGGATTTCAGAGAGAGGCTGAGATATGATGCCGTGCGAGCGGCGGATCATGTTGAAATGGATAAAACTTGCAGTAATTGCCGTCTCATTTGACTCGGGCCAAAGGACACGTAGCTGTGCGAGTTGGTGATGCTGTGCAGACGTTTAGATAGCTGTCTTTTTGTGCTCCGCTATTATCGCTAGTGTGATGAAGCAAAGTCGGAGCAAAGGCGTAACAAATGGCACATGTTGGATCGTTGTCAGCTGCTGACTGGTAGATGAATGGAAGTGGCGGGGATGGGAGAGAGCGAAGGAAATCGTGGTCTGGGCTAGACTGCTGATTGGTCTTGTTGGAGAGGGAGCCTCTGCTAGCCAGGTCGATTCCTAGATGGGGATTCGGCGAGGTGAGGGGTACAAGGTTTGGTGCAAGGTTGAAGAACCTGAAAATGACCCCGCGGTACCTAGGTACATTCCTGGTAGGGAGGTACCTTATTTTATTTAGCAACGTAACGTCAGTTAGTTAACTAGCCTCATAAGCTTACCAGGCGGCTTGGCTTTCCCTGTCCAATTTCCAATGCCTTGGTTGCCTCTCCGAGCACCTACATAAGCTTGTATCCTCCAAACGCACACAAGACACCCCTTCCCCCCATTGTTTCCCTCTCCATCTCTCGCACATGCTTCTTCTTGAATGAAGCCTGCCTTGTATCGCCACACACACCTACACTCTGTGCCCCTCCGACCATCCCACTTGCTGTCCGTCCCCGCCATTCATACTACCTCCCGAATCCCCCACCAACGTCATCGTCTGCTACCACCGCCACCAGCCTTGCTGCCGGCACCTGCTCCGACCCAGCAGCTGTCATCACACCGCGGCTCCCGCTCCCTCAATTCTCCCTCAATCACTCCTCGTTCCTTCCCGCCTCCTTCTTCATCTTCACCCCATAGAAACTCATACTTCACAATGTCGACGGCCCCTCTCAAATCAACCGAGGTCGCCAGTGGTGACGATCTCGCCAAGCAGCTTGCTGACATTATCGACTTCGAGGTCAAGGATGCAGACTCGGTCAAGACCACCTCGGCCGAGGACACGGCTAGCAAGATTGATCAGCTCTTCCAGCATTCCGTCGCCGCCAATAGCGACGGCGCCGAGGACTTCCTCTACACCTTGTGGGATGTGGTGCTAAAGTCAGCCGTCACAATCCCCGCAACGGACCAGCGTCTACAACAGCTCATCGACGTCATCAAATCGCTCCAGAAGAAGAACACCGCCGAGGTTGAAATCTGGGATGCCAAGACCTCGGTATGGAAGGATTTGCCCTTGTTGGGCCCTGCACTGAGAGAGGCCTGGAACTGTAAGTCGAGGCGAATCAAGCTAGATCAGCGCACAGCTACTGACCGGCACACCCCACAGTCAAGCCTGAATTCGATGGCACGGAGGATCATGCATCACTCCAAAAATGGATCTCACTCAATTCCTTTGCTGCCCGCATCCTCGGCCACAAGCTACAGTCTTCATTCAACCTAGGACTGTGGGAACTGCGCGCCGGTCTCGAGGAAAAGCACACATCAGACGCGTCGCGCGACCTGCATCTCAACACGACCAGTGAATGGATTTGGCACGCCGGTAACGAGCTGTACCGTCTGTCTTCCAACGGCACCCTAAGCCAGGGAGATGCGGACATTACCAAGACGGGCAGTCTGGTCGCGGTGCCGACAAAGGGTCTGTCCAAAGATCGCTGGACATTTTGGAAAAAGAGGCTTGGTGAGCTGTCGTCGGAGCTGTCATGTGCGGCCAAGGAGGAGGGCCTAAAGGAGAGAGTGGATGGCGTGGTTCAGAAGATGAGCACGATCGAAAGAGGCGGAAGATGAAGAAGTTCAGAAGTCGTCATGCCGATGACCTGGAGAGGAGGGCTTCAATGCCCCTTCAGATGTACTGTTAAATCAGTTGAAGCAAGTCTCTTCGGAACTAGCTCATGTAGTGCTTGACGCTTTATATGATATGAAATGACAAACTCCAATGCGCCGAATAAAATCCAATCCCACATCTCGACTACCACAACTGGCACCGCAATAGCAACCCCCACCCAGAAGCTATTCACATTTTCTTGCCTTTCCATCTTACGCATACATCATGTCTCCATCTTCTTCCTCATCATCCTCGGCCACCGGGAGCTCCTTCTTCTTGATCATCTCCTCGCGACACATGGGACACGTGCCGACGCTGCGCAGCCACGGTCCCACGCACTCGAGGTCGAATCGGTGACGGCCGCGGCACGGCAGCTCGACGACCAGACACCAATCATCCTCGAGGTAAGGTATCTTGCAGATGGCGCAGTCGTCGTCGCTGGCGAGCGTCTTGCGGGCGACGCGGTCCAGGCCGTCGAGGAACTCCTGCGAGACGCCGCGCAGCGACGCGGGCGGGTCCTGGATCTCGCCGTCGAGGGTGGCGATGAGCTGCTCCAGGAAGGAGCGGTTGTCGGCGGTGGGCGCCGTGGTGTGCAGGGTCAGCAGCTGGTCCTGCAGCATGCGGAAGAGGTCGGCCGTGTCGGCGGGCGTGGGCGTGGCGTGCGGGTTGTGGGCGGGCGTGGCGGCGGCGGCGGGCGTCTCGGCGACGCGGTTGAGGAGCGAGAAGAAGGAGGCCATGTCGACGCGGCGGCCACGCCGGGGCTCGGTGAACTGCACGTTGTGCTCGACTGATAGCAGGAAGAGGTGAGCTGGGGGGGGATCATTGGGAGGAAGGGGGAGGAGGACGAACCTTCGTACTGGGTTGCCATGGCGGACGGTGAGGGGGTTGTGCTGGGTGAGATGGAGGAAGAGGGCGGGAAGGAGAGACCGCAGCTGTGGTAGAAAAGAAAAGAGAGGGAGAAAAAAATGGCCCTGGAATAGGCGCCAGTGGTGATGCGCAATGCAGAATCTAGTGATGAGTTGAAGCAAAGTAGGCAGAGAAGCTGTTACGTTGGCAGCGGGCTTTGGAGCGGGGGGAGCGGGGCACGAAGAAAAAACCCCTGCGCCTATTTTAGCCAAGGAACCCACTAAAATCGGAGCCTCCACAGCCGAAGCTTCCCCAACCTCCAACGTATAATTTAGCTTACATAGCTCGCTTACATATTATGCAGCTAATTAATTAATCGAGGGATCTACTCCGCAATTGCGCAACCTCGCAGCCCTGGCCGATTCTTCCCACCTTCATCATCATCCATCCATCGACATCGACATTAGGAGCCCCATCCAACACCCATCTACACTACGATGCCCGCCGCCGCCATCATCGGCTCTACCGGCCTCGTCGGCTCCAACATCCTCTCCACCATCCTCGCCGGCGAGACCTTCACGCCCGTCACCACCATCACGCGCCGCGCCCCCGCCGCCAGCTCCCCCGCCCTCAACGCCGTCGTCGACGCCGACACCAGCAAGTGGGCCAATCTCCTATCCGGACTCTCCCCCGCGCCCACCACCGTCTTCTCCGCGCTCGGCACCACGCGCGCCGCCGCCGGCGGCCTCGCCAATCAGTGGAAGATTGACCACGACCTCAACATCGAGCTCGCGCGCGCCGCCAAGGCCGCCGGCACCACCACCACCACCTTTGTCTTCATCTCCAGCGGCGGCACCCGCGGCCTGCTCTCCCGCGCCGCGCCCTACAGCCGCATGAAGAACGGCGTCGAGGACGCGCTCCGCGACCTCGGCTTCGACCACGCCATCGTCCTCAAGCCCGGCGTCATCCTCGGCGAGCGCGAGCACGCACGCACCGCGGAGGGCTGGTTCCAGGCGCTGGCGCACGGCTTGGGGCGCGTCAGTGGCGCGGCAAAGGACGCGCTCGGCCAGGATGCACAGGTGATTGCGCGCGCGGCGGTGCGGGCCGCGCAGATCGCGCACGAGGGCGGCGCGCCGGCAAAGTACTGGGTCGTCGAGGCGAGTGACATCATCCGCCTGGGCAGGACGGAGTGGGCGGAGGCGGAGAAGCCGGCGGAGGAGGCCGCTGGTAAGACGGCTTGAAGGAGAGTCGCTGGATGCGAATGCAGGGCGATGTCATGGTTTGAGAACTTGTTTTTATGATACCAGAATGGAAATTTTGTAAATTTTCCTGCTCAAAAGAATCCTTTGTGACATTCTTGATGTATTACCTGACCCTTCGTTACAGACCTGCGCGCTTGGCTGTGCAAGTGGGTGACAGCAGCACCCTTGAAATCGCAACGCCTTTCAAGATATTCGCCCTCGTCAATACGCACAATGCCCCAGAACAGGCGGGAAAACGTACAAGCCAACTGCCTGTGCGGCCGATGCAATGCGTTCTCGCCCTGATACAATCCGCAAGTAAGGAAAAAGATGCCAGCAGCGATCGAGCGCCAACTAGCCAGCTGATTTCTACGACTATGGATAGGCCAGCCAGCCATATTCTACTCTAGTTCATGTGGGAATCTAGCAGCCAGAGTAGCGGCAGATGATGCCCGAGGATTCTGAAGCGAACCAGTGCCAGATGCCATGGTCCAGCTGAGCCCAGGCGAGCTAGAGGCGGGAAATTTAGGATGCAAGAGCTATAGTAAAGCTAGTGTCTTGGTTTTGTAGAGCTAGATAGTCCGGGAGAAGAATGGTCGAAAACCTAGGAAAGAGAAAAAGCGGATGAAACATGGAAAACATCGAAAGATAAAGTATGGAAATGGGTAATCTTGATAGCAGAGGTCCAGATAATGTATGACTTAGCCGCATAATTTGCTACTTAAGCGACTGACTCACCAAATTACGTATCTCTGCCTTTGAGGACGGTTCGGGGTCCTCACCAGCATTGAGTGCACCGCCCGTGCCTTCATTTTGAGCGGTGTTGGATTTCGCAAGTGACCCCCTAGCACTTCTTTGTGGCTGTCTGTCCGCAACGAGCTGGCGGTTATCTTGAGAGCGCCTCCGATGAGAGCCTCCCTGACGAGGTCTTCTCTGATCAGCGCTGGACTGACGAGACGCCCGACGAGATACTGCGCGCTGTGACCTCTGCTGGTGCTGTGAACTCTGCTGGTACTGCGAGCCTTCCTGGCGCTGCGAGCCTCCCTGGTGCTGCGACCTCAGCTGGCGCTGCGAGCCTCCCTCAGTTGATGCTGCGAACTCAGCTGATGCTGCGAACTCAGCTGGTGCTGCGAACTCAGCTGGTGCTGCGAACTCAGCTGGTGCTGCGAACTCAGCTGGTGCTGTGAACTCTGCTGGTGCTGCGAGCCTCCCTGGTGCTGCGAGCCTCCCTGGTGCTGCGAGCTCAGCTGATGCTGCGAATTCGGCTGATACTGCGAATTCAGCTGATATGTAGAATTCAGCTGATATGTAGAATTGTTCGCGTGGGCAGATGTTGGCTGACGCGCAACCCCTTTGACTGTCGACTCGTCCTCTTCCTCGTCTAGAGCTATCGAACGATGAATTGGCCGGGGAATGCTCTCGCCAAGATCTTTAATGATACGGCGCGCCTCATTGCAGCACTGGTCGGCTGTCATGCGGCCCCATGGCTCCAGGCTCATCATGTTCGTCAACATCACTCCTAGTGCAGGCCACTCCTCCTTAATTACACGCGCATCGAGCTTATGGCGCAGGAATTCGCACCAGTTAGTCCCATAGTCCATTTTTTTGTCCTTCACAGGCAGTCCGTATAGCAAATGGAATCCCACGGCACCAAGAGACCATATATCGACACTGGTGTCGTACTTTGCCTTAAATGTACCTGTCGAATAGGTATCCGGCGCCCGAAACGGATGCGTGCCAATCTCAGTCTCCATGTCGCATCCATCTCGTGCGATTCCGAAGTCTGCTATCTTGATGTAGAGGTTGGATTTTGTTCGAGTCTTAACGAGGATATTGCCCGGCGTAATGTCGCGGTGCGCGATAGGCGGATCTAACCCGTGAAGATAACTCAGTGCCGATGAGCACTGCAACATGATCTTGGCTATCTCAAGCTCTGAGAAGTGCTGATGCTTCCAGAGGGAGCCGCCGGGCATGTACTCAAGGTGTATTTCCGGCTTCTCTGGATTGAACTCTGTGCCTTCAACGAGTCTGACAATGTGAGGCTGTAGATTCGTTAGTAAATGGTGCAAGAAGGACAGGGGTAGTCAACGAACATGGTCAACTCGACCCATCATTTCAAATTCGCGCCTCCAATCATCAACACAAACATTTATGCCTCGGTGATGTTTAGGCACCTTTCGCACGAACTCTTCCGCAGTACTGACGTCCCAGAAATGGTACGCAACGGCAAAGCCCCCTTCACCGATTTTCTTTTGCAAGTAAATCGGCCCCGTGGCGGCGGGACTTTGAGTTCCTTCGGTCGGTCGATACGACATGGTAATCCCGTCAAGGAGTTGATCAGCTGTATATGCGCCTGTCTTAAATTTTCTGACTTTCTCGATGTAGGTAGGACATGAAATGTCATGTCTCTCGACAACACATAGCAAACAACACGCCTCGGGAATCCTAATCATGATGCTGCTGAAGCGATTGGGAATTCCATGGCCACCGATGACCCAGGTGAACTTGCTTCGGACACCCCGGCCACCCCGCCTACCATAGTCGTAAATGACTTCGGTACCCGAATCCAGGTCTTGGATAATGGGTCGGTGGGAGTCATCAAAGGTCAAGCTGAAGTGATAAGCAGAGATGTTTCGATGGTCCAGGTGTATGTCGCATTGTCGGCTCGAACCAAAAACAAGGCCTCTCTTCGTTTTCGGAATGTCAGCAAAGCGGACAGCAAGGTAAGAGGTGCCTTTAAGAAGCGCTGAGCCCGAGTTCTCCGGTGTCTCGGTCGATGGCGCTGGGATCGAACCCCGTTGATCTAAGGGGTCGGGAGACAGATAGAAAGTGGCAATGATGTCCTCTGCCATGATGAAAGATGTGGAATAGGATACAATGAAGGAGTCACATTGTCTAGTAGCGGGAAAGGGGCTGGGGGGATGATAACAACAAATACAGCGCAACATACATACATGCAGCCAACCGCCGCCTGCGCGGCTGCCCAATGCATGCTACTACCCCGCTGTACCTGCTAGGCCGACTACCACTACCAGACAACCGTCGGCGATTAGCGATCATTGGGAGAACAAGGGAAATTCGAAATCGATTCAAAGCCCATTCACGCGACATCAACAAAAAACACCCCCTCCTTTCGATACGGAGCAGTATACCCTAATCAGTGCAAGCAAAAGAGCGCTCTATCCGCTGGTGATGTGCGGGTACTACAGTGCCCAACCACAATTCCGAAAGTCACTAGGTACCTCTCTTCTTTGTGCTAGCCACATTTTATTGTCAGCCGCATTAGTTAGCGGTACCCTCCGTTACCGTTACCGTTACCGTTACCCTCACCATGGCCATCACCATCAACATCGCCATCGCCATCGCCATCGCGATTACCATCACCATCACCACCATTATCCCGTTAAATACCATCATCGCCATCATCCATCTAAAATCACTAGTACTTCTCTAGCGTCTTGGCCTAGCCATCAGCCTGACAGCCATCGGGTAGGAGCCGCACTAATCGGGTGTTAATCTGCGCCGGCTCCACCGCAAGTGCTCCACTGTACGTGCTCACAAAGCCTAAGAATCTAATAATAACGGTAAAGGGCAGGTACCCTTTAATTCGCTGCCTGAGGTTTCTCAAATGTCAATGTAGGACAAGGCGCGTCGAGCGTCAAGCTTATCTCAACAAAAGCTTCTTTGCTCGCACTGCCTTCGCAACTCTCGGCACTAGCCACCAGTCACCAGTCACCAGTATGAATTCCCCAATGGCTTCCCCGACGGCTTCCCCCCCGGCTTCCCCAGAGCCAGGACAGTCAGAAATACCCGTGGCTCAACTTATTGCCATGACCGATGCCCAACTTTCCGAGCTCATGCAGAAAAATCGCGACGCTGACGGCGCTTGCAATATACCTGCTTTTGGACAGGAGGCGCTGTCCCAAGCTGAGCGAAGCCAGCTCGTCAAAAGAATACTGTAAGCTGTTTGCTCTGCCTAGGGCGCAAAATTCGGCAACTTTCTGATAGTAATGCAGAGCCATAAGGGATAAATTAGCTCTGAGCCCGACGGCCTGCTCGCGCCCGCTTGATCTAGCCCACCTAGATGAACGGTTGGATCGACTACCGCCTGGCAACCCATTGCCAGCGAGACCTGCAACTCAATGTATTTCTCAATCGGATTCTGAACCGGAGACTTCAACAGGAGTGCCCTGGTCGGTAGAAATGGGGACGTACTGCTATAACAAGATGATCAATGACGGCGGCCGCGCCCCCTTCCCCCCCGACCGTATTGAAGAGATTGACAGGGATCCAGACAGGTACGATGGCATACTGTGGCTTTGGCAACAAAAGTTGGTCTCAGCAGATGCTGCGGAAATTTTGGCCTACCAGTGGCGGAGGTGGAAAGATTTCCGCAAATGGCAAAATAACCACCGCGACCGGGACGATGATGATGGCAGCTTCGAGGCGTATGTTGAGCGGAGGAAGGAGATCACACAGCTGCGATGGTCATCTAAACCTAGAAAAGCCATGAAGCTCTGCGCTGAGATTGATGCCGATCCATACCTTAAGGAAGACTGGGACAGAGAGCAATGCGCACGCATGGAACACCGACAACTCAACAGAGAACCCAACTGTCGAAACTTCCGCGACTACACCAGGGCGGTCAGACGCCGGCTTGCACAACACGGCTTCACGCAGCCTTGCAGGCTCTATCAGGACCCTAAGAAACAACGCAGGCTGGCAACATGGATTGAATACCTCAACTATGAGTACTGGTGGCTTGATAATGAAGCCAGCGACCTTGAACGCTTGGGGCACGAGCACGATGAGTTGTGGGAGGAACTCGCCGCCAAGAACGTTTTGAAACTCCACGAGACAAAAGAGTACGTGCGGACCGATGAATCAGGAATGGAAGGCGAGAGAGAAACTCAACAAGCCAGGGAGGAGGCCCAGGCGGCGGAGTCTGAAATGCAGCGGATTTGTCACTTGACACAGAATCATCCGGACCGTCTGCGCATGCCCAAGGCGAAGCGAATATCTATGATGGACCATGCCCGGGCCAGGTCGGAGGCTGCAAAGCAGCATTTGAAGGACACTAAGACACGATTAGATCTCATCGAGGCTTTTTGCCGGGAGACATGTGAGTATCATAGACTAAAGAACCATATGCCTCGTCGATATGCCATTGTTAAATGGGTTCTGGACCAGACTCCTGAGGTCGAGGCTGAAGATAAGAATGCACTGCGTCGCAGTGAGCGCGTTGCAAAGATGAGAGAAGCCGCTACCGAAAGGGCTGCGGCGTGCCCGGACAAGCCAATACCAGGCCCTACCCGGCCGTCCCATTCGCACAGGGCAGCACCAAATGTCCCGCGTTCGCTACAGGAGGCTTCCGCGAAGGTCACAAAGTCCAAAAAGTCCACAACGTCGCAGTCCGACTCCAAACGAACGGCACCGTCAAGAGTATCCCGCAAGCGAGGAGCGGCATCAGTGTTAGCACTCCAAGAAGCTTCCATGAAAGCGGTTCAACACGCAACGCCCCAGCCAGAACCACATCCTAGACGGCCAGCGCCGTTGCGACAACCGCGGGCACTCGATTCTCCTACACGGGCAGCCAAGGTTCCACGTCCGCGTCTAGAAGCCTCGGCGAAAGTGGCTAACCCTACAGTACGCTCAAAGGGGTCGCGCTCTAAACAGGCAGCACCTCCGACACAGCCGCGGGTGACCCGATCGCAGAAGGGACCGAAGGTGCTGTAGCAAAAAGGACCAACATTCAAGCAAATACTCGAGACAGCTTGGCTCAACCCTGGTGAGATCGGCAGAGGCCCCAATGGTGAGAGTAGATGTGCGCAGGGGGAGCATGGATATGGGACAGGAGGGTAATAGTTTGTATATCTAGTATAACTACGGTCGAAGGCCACTCCAAGGCCATTGCGTTGAATTTTGATCATTAGTTGCGACAAGCTGACATTTCCTTGCCATTGTGGTCATTTTTTTGCCTAGTAAATTTGGGGCTGCCATGTATTGCCGTGGTTGGTCCTCCATATGTAGATAGTATAACTTGGGCACTGTATTCCACTCTGCAGTGGTCCGACGTTGCGCGATTGATGGCGATGAAGCCTTGCGCTACGATGGAATCTTTCATTTTTAGACAAAAAGAAGAGAAAAGCAAAACGTCAAATACGCGCAGGCTTCTGGCCAAGTCGTCAGCTATTCGACTCTCGGCGCCTCGCAGAAACGCCCCAACATGTTCTCCAGCTAGCCTCCCAGCACAGCAGCCCGGAGTGACTCAGCGCTAGTTCTGCCCCGCGTCAGCCGCCTGAGTTTTGGCCGAGGGGATTTTACATTATTACCAAGCACCGGACCAACCTCGCCCCGCGCCGCTCGTTGGCAGCCCAGCCTTGGAGGAGGCAACCTTTTCCGCACGCCAAAAAAAAAAAAAGAAGAAGAAGAAAAACACACATACAATCCCAAGCGACTGTGCCTGGCCCGACTCAGCTCTCCATTAAACAGCACTCCGTCTCTCTCTCTCACCTTCTTCGTTCTCGCATCTTTGACGTACCCCCCGTCACCCGACCAAAACCCCCCGCGCCCCCTCCCCGGGGTCCCTCTTCATGCCGGACAGACCAGCGATCGTCGGCGCCGACGACGGCCCCGAGCCGCCCTACCCTCTGCAGATGGAGGGCGAGGTCATCTCCGGCTTCGGCCGGGGCTCCAAGGAACTCGGCATTCCCACCGCCAACCTCCCCGTCGACGCCGCCGTCACGCCGTGGATCGGCACCGCCACCTCGGGCGTCTACTTTGGCCACGCCGCGCTGCTCCTGCCCGACTCGCACCCGCAGCGACGCGCGTCGTCATCGTCGTCGTCGTCGTCGTCTGCGTTTTCCGTCTTCCCGATGGTCATGTCGATTGGCTACAACCCGTTTTACAAGAACACGGTGCGCAGCGCAGAGGTGCACGTGCTGCACGACTTTGCGGGCGCCGACTTTTACGGCGCGCATATGCGTCTGCTCATCGCCGGCTTCATACGCGAGGAGAAGGATTATGATAGTCTCGAGGCCTTGGTGGAGGACATCAAGACTGATTGCGCGGTCGCGAGGCGCAGCCTGGATAGGCCTGCGTGGAAGCACGAGGCCGTGCGGGGCGGCGACTGGCTGGTTAAGGAGCTGTAGGAGGACGAAGATTGGGTGACTGGTGACAACTGGGAGAAAGAAGGCAAGAATGAAAAGAAGGAAGGAAGCATTACCATGTTCACATGCGGCAAGTGGGACGCTGTTAGATGGAAGAGCAGCCATGGGGAGCAGCCAGCTGAGATAGACACGCGTATAGAACAAACACGGTGCGTCATTTTCCGCACCGCATCAGACATCACCGCAACGAAATAAAAAGTGCCCTGCGCGGAATTTCCATGTTCGATTGTTCAGCGACCCTGGCGCCGAGGGTATCACCGTCCCTTGCCTACCATCATCTTCTACCCAAGAAAACGAAGCACGAAAAAGAAAAACTAAATAACAGAGTTCCCACCCAAAAAGATCTAGAACCTCACTGCAAGAAAAAGACTTGTAAAAGTTACCCCCCCCCCCCCCCCAAACCCAAACCCGACAAATATAAACCAGTATAGAATAACACCACCCATGCAGTATATACGCCCAATCCACACAAAACCTTCCCTGAGGGAAAAAAAGGACAAGGCCCCGATCGCGTTTCATACAGCGAGCTGATGAGGCTCCTGGTTCGGCAAGTATCGCGGCAAAAACTACAACAACAGTCAGTACATCCTTGGCTTCTATCCTCCATGCTGGCACAACTCACGTTGATGATGATCATCATGGGAATATCAAACACGTCCCGCTTTATCGTCCAGCAGTACGTGCAGTCCACCTTGCCGTCCTTTTCGATGCGCGAGATGCCGTGCTCGCCGTCAATCTTGGTCACGCGACTGCTCAGTATGCTCCCAGCCGCGCCGTTCGCGCCGCCGCCGCCGTTCACGGCCAGGGCCTTGACGTCGCCGGCATCGTCGCTCGCGTTGCTGCCCGTGCGGTACTTCATCAGCCGGCAGCTGCGCTGCACCTTGCCGCGCGAGTCCTCGAACGCGAGCTGCCCAAAGTCGTGGTAAAAGTCGACCACGCTGTCGTCGTCCAGCAGCTCCGCCAAGAACACCGGCTGCTGCGCTTCACCCGGCCGCCTGCTGCGGGGCTGTGGCGGGGCGCTGCTGCCGCCTTCAGAGGACGCCCCGGCGCCGTAAACGTTGCGGTTCGGCTCCGTGCCGAGCAGCACGTCCTTGGTCCAGCCGGTCAGTGCCGTAAACTCCTTGTTCACGGCCGCCACCTCGCCGGATCGTCGGCACACAATCGTCGGTGCGCAACAGTGCTGCAGAAAATCGTGAAACTCGACGAGTGTGCGCTGGAAGCACTTCTCCATAAACACCAGGTCTTCACGGGTGAGGTCCTTGATGCAGGCGATGAAGGACGGCCGGATCTCGGCCAAAGACTGCGCCACTTTTATGACTTTACTGTGCGGTAAACGGTCGCGCAGGACCTGTACCATATTGTGAAACCCCTTAGTATACGGGTACGGCTCCTTGACGGTCGCGTAGATACCGGCTGAGTCGCGTTCACGTTTCCCGAGGATCTGCGCCACCTTGTCCGGTTTTGTCTTCATGCGCGCCGCGTGGGCGTTTTGCAGCGGAAAGCTCTTTGGCTTGGGAGACTCGTCCATGTTATGGCCCGGCTGAGGACTCGTTGTTGCGTCAGTGCTGGGACTGGCCAATGACTGGGGCGCTGCTGCGATGGCGTAGGCATGTGGCAGGCCGTGTTGCAAATTGCCTTGAGTGTACATGCTAGCATTGACATCCGTGCCGGCATATTCACCACTCAGCATGGTGGCTCCGTTGCCATTTGCGAAGAGCGATGCGAATGTAGGGTCGGTCGACTGAGACATGGAGTTTTCTCGTGACGAAATATCCGCAATGCTGCCCATCTTATTTAGGATGCCAAACTCCCACCCAGCGTACTGGCTGCCGAAGTTGAGACCCTCCAGGTCAAAATTGTATAGAGAAGGATTGCTAGGGTCAAAAATGGCGTTGAAATCCATCGTGTTTCCTCCCAAGATGCCACCGATTTGTGCTTGCGGACTGGCGGCAGAGAATGGATCCGATGGGGTCGTCGTCTGCGGGTTGAAGGTGAGATTCGGCGACAGCGCCACTGCGGCCTGGGCAGTGGACGAGTACACGGGATAAGAGGCGGTACTGGCCGCGGTCATGAACGCGCTGTTGGGAGTGGAGATGGCAGCTTCTGAGGTTGTCGAGTTTTGTCTGTTGCCATTGGTTTGAGTGGTGGTCGCCACGCTTGGGTTGTAGTTGGGGCCCAGGACTGGTCGCAGCGCTTCGGGAGGCGCATCGTGGAGGTACTTGGCCTTTTTGCGGACGCCGTCTTGGCAGGCATCTGCAAGACCACGCTTGATACAGCGTTGACAGGGTCGCTCATCGCCTGAGGTTACACGTTAGATCGCTCCTCAGGCTCAAGCGATGGTGGTTGGGGCGGGGTTAACATACCACAGGTCAAATGAGCTCGCTGGCAGGCGAAGCATGCTCGCCTCGCCTTTTTGCGCCTCGGTCTTGAAGGGTCTTTGGGATCATACTTTTTCTTAATTTCGCCATTGGTGCTGTCGGCGGAGTTGTCTGCCATTTTGACGTCGCCGTCTTCTTCAACATCGGATATGTGATCCGACAGCTCGGCTGTCGAGTCTTCGAGGTCGTCGGGCATGATGACTGTTTAATAGGAAAATGGGGCTACACAAAACGCAGACCTCTCGGAGACAAGGTCAGCTAGAGTGGGCTGAAGCTGAAGAGCTACGAGGGGATCTAGGCGGGGGGCAGCAAAGTGCGACAGGGCCAGGTAACACAAAGCAGTCGCGTCGGTGAGAAGGTGCGATATCGGATAAATCGGGAAACAGGGCCGTCGGTGTTTGATCGTGGCGAAAAGGATCAGCTTGATGCTGTTGGTCGTAGCCTAGATGGGTGGGCTGCGTCGCTCACGATGCGCAACTCTGAGACGGGCTGAAGAGGCCGAGTTGAGGAGGTTGAAAAGGCGCCGGTGTAAATACGTGTCACCAGAAATGTAGGAAGAGGTTTGGATAGAAGGTGGGCGAGTGACGACTTCGTACAATTCCGGCCGAGACGTAGAGGCGGTGCTGCTGGGTGATGTGTAATGTGTCGGCTCGGCTAGTTGCAAAATAGCAGGTCGGCGATTGGATAGATGCGTACGACGGGGAGTGAGTGTCAGCGACTAGGGAGCAATTGTCAAACGTCGTGCTTAGGCGAGGTGTCGAAGCTGTGACCGACAGAGGAAGCTAAGAGGGCTTGGACAAGCAGCTTCCATCAGCACGTGGCAGTCTTTGGTTCGGGTAGCATTCGGCGACAGCGGGCAATGGGTGGGATGGGCGAGCAAAGTTGGAGAAGATGAACCGGCACTTTCGTGGTTGATGCGGTGCGAGGGTAACCGACTCGGCGAGTATTGCGCGACCGAAGAGGTGGTCTTGGGTGCGTGGCTTTTGGCTGGGTGTCTGTTCGTATGTTTCGCGCGCGCACGACAGGCAGTGGGCGGCGACGATGGTGAAGGGCGCCGTTTGCTGGGCAGTTTCAGCGATCGCGCAAAGCGACAGAGGTCCTTGGAGGAAGACAGAAACGAAAATGCAAAGCCGAGAGCAAGAGAATAGGTCGGGAAGGCTAGATTGGCGCCATGCGAGAGGTGCGGTGGTGATGTCGGGCCATACGGGCTCGCTCGCGTGTGCTGTTTGGCGTGGGCGTGGCAGCGTCTACCCGGCCGGCGAAGGTATTCCGAGGCTGTATGGGCTGTACTAGGTAGGTAGGTACCTAGGTAGGTAAGGAGGTTCTCGGTACAAAAACGGACGAGGTCAAGGTCAGGGAGACGTTGAGGAGGGAGGCCAACGGTCACGAAGATGCAAAAGATTGGAGATGGGGGAGGAGAGGGCAAGTGCGGGATGCTAGCGGGAGATGAGTTTGGGGGAGGCGGTTTTGGAGGGCCTCTTTTTTTTTCTCTCTCTTGTCTCTTGCTTCACTGGGGATGGATTGGAATTTGCCAGCGTTGGTTTGGTCTGGTGGAGATGAGGCTGGCCAGGCTGGGGCAGGCAAACTGGGCTCGGCAGGCGCTGAAGCAGGACGCCAGAAGACCTGAACGACCGCTGAAACTTGCCCACGTAACCACTAATACAGGATACGACAACGCCACCGTCCAGGAACTTGATAGGTCCTTTATTATAAACTTTTATTATAAACTTTGTGGTCCTTTAACTTGATGGATCTTCTACCTTCATGCTTCCTAACTTTCTGGTCCTTCAACTTGCTGCCGCCGCATTGCACCCATCCATCTCACTGCTCCAACATGCGCGGGATTTCTTTGCAAACCATTCCTCCCCAGCCCTCTGCACCGCTCTGCGCCTCCCACCCTGTGCATGCTCCCTGCGCCTGCGTGCGCCTTTTTACAGATTCTGGCTCTTTGCCGCATCCCCAGCCCAACACCCTCTAATCTCTAGTCCGAAATCCCAGTGGCTACCTAGTACATATAAAACTCAATGCAGCGGCCGTTGCCCTTGCGGCCCCTCCGTCCAGTGGGGGCATAATGGAATAGCTCGCCTGTGACTGGCTCGTGACTTTCCAGAACTTGTCAGTCGCTCCCTCAGCTTCAACGCCCAGCTCTGTCTGCCCCGCACTATTCTCCGTGCCAAACAACCAGACAATACAATTTCATACGACAAGTCTTCTGCAAGCCACCGCCGCCGCCGCCACCTCCACTGGCTGTCTCTCTTCCCTCTTGTCTCGCTTGTGTCTCTTCTCTTGTCCTTCTGATCCATCCTATCCGTTGGGTCGTGGGTCGACCTGACATAACCTACCTACCAGTCGAACCAGCGCGATCTCCCCTCTTGGCCCGTGCTAACTATGGACAATAGCCCAATACCAAGGTGCCAAACCTATGCGCTTACTCGTCTGGAGGACACAGGCACCTACCTACTTTGCAGGCGCACTCTCCCAACTAGTCATTGATCGGCACTGATTTTCTTGTCTTAATAAGAGACATATGACGAAATACGGCTTCGTACCCCAGCACCACCCCAGCTCCTGCAGCAACTATCTGCAGCGAAAGTCGCTCAGCCTTCATCACCTCTTGGCACAAACTGCCACACCACCACCTCGGTTCTTGATAAACACGATGCGCTACTGCTGCCAACCGGGCCACGGCATCATGAGCCTTTACAAGTTGACGCTCGCTGCGCTCGGCCTTCCGTCGGCAGCAAACTTTCGCTTTCGCTTTCATTGGCGCACGGAGCCCATCTGGCATGAACTGCCATGCAATAAATCCATCCCGCACAATAGCATAAAGTACCCCGACCTCGTCACAAGTCGGCACCGTCCGACCTTATGCATGTTTCAGGGCCGCTCACCTACAGCGGCGCTACAGGCGGCACGCCTTCAATGGCCGGCAATTCCTCCGAAATACTGTTCTCCCAACTACTGGTAAACAAAACACAAAACAAAATTGAAAAAATTCCTGTAGAAGCTCACCGGCCTTCTTTTATTACTACTGGCAATTCTTTACAGCCCTCCTGTGTCGTCGCTGCGCACACTCGACTCTGCTAGGGTTGCATCACCCCGTCAAACACCACGTACACCGTGGCATCGCCATCTATTGAATCACAAGCCACCGACAATCGGGCTACGGTATATGTCAGGCATAATAATTTACATGTTGAGCAATGCTACAAAACAAACCATCCCATTCGCCATGCTGCAAACACCGACATACCACTCAGCAATTTTGCAGACCATAAATACATATCGACTCGGCATACCGCTCCCATTCATCCGAGGGGCCGTTCAGGACCCTGCGGCTTGTAATTCTTCATCAGTGTCTTGTTTCCTTTCCGCCCGAGCGCTGTCTGCGCTCGCCACTCTGCCCGCCGTGCCTGGTTGACCTGCTTCCTGCGCAAGGCGAGTTCTTTGCGCTGCTCGTGTGGCGCCAGGTGCGCCAACGCTTGCTGATCGCGCACGCTCAGCTGCGCCATATGCCTGGCCGTTGTCGCCATCTTCCCATCTCTATCATCCAGCACTACCTGCTGCTGTCCGTCGCTGCGAACCGCCATTGCCATTTCACCGCCCTCGTCGGCTCCCCCGCGCTCCAGCCTTTTGCGACCGCTGCTGCCGCTACCGTTGGCTAGCCCACTACCCTGCGCACCGCGTTGCGAGATGAGCCTGCCAGAAGCCAGTCGCATCGTGCCCTCGTCGGACCGCGAGAGCTCCGGCACTAGTCGCGTGTCCAGCGCTGCAACGTCGTAGAAGTCGCGAATCTCTGGGTTGGCCATGTCGAACCGGCAATGGCCCTTGCTCTGCATGTGGTGTTGCGCCGCCTCGGCCGACCGTCGCTGGCTGCCGCACGCCACGCACTCGTGGTACGTGTAGATCACCAGGTGCAGGTACCAGACCAACGTCTGGAGATCCACGACCAGCGACGACTGGTACGGGACGATGAAGCTGTGCGTGCTCGCCATGTGGATCAGACTCGCGTCAAAGTCGGCGGACCGCACGTCGCAGAAGAGGCACTGCTCCGCGACGAAGCCCGGGGTTTCTTTTGAGCGGCTGCTCCGCTCGACCTCAGAATCGGAATCGCTCGAAGTCAGGTACGCCGGGCTGCTGTCCGAATCCGAGTCGCTTGCGGCGCGAATCTCGGCACCAGACTGCGCCGCTTTCCGCCGGAGGTTTGAAACACTATAATGTTAACATCAATTGGTTGCAGGGGCAAAGCCCTCGTGTAGTACCTACTGCTCTGGTGATTTAGCGTGTTGGCGGAATGCTGCAACGCTATCGAATGTGAGGTTGCAGGCGCCGCAGGAGCTTCCGCCGTTCATGATTTCCGTCAGAACTAAAAATTAGAGAACAAGGTACAGCGCAAGAAAAGAGAAAATCAAGCGAATTGATTTGTGTAATGTATCCGGAGCTACTGAACCTTGCGACGTGCTGTCTTATATACCCGTTTGCACTTGTTTTTTTTTAGCTTGCCGCTCTAGCGGATCGACGTCTTACCCCAAGGCAATATAGTGGTAAAGAATACGGGTAATAGAGCCATAAACCAATCCCATCCCCTCTATCGGGTGAGTCACTATCCGCGCCATCCTCATTGGCTTTTGTTGACTCAGAGTTCATCATTATTAGTGCCAACGACCCCGCAGCTGTATGACTGAATAAAAGCCATGCAGCAACAGGTTTTTTCTCGCAGCATTGCAGCAGGCCAGGATAAAGCAAGAAATTATGTTCGCTGCGTTGAAACTCAAAACCCAACCCTCTTAAACATTTTTGGAATAATGCGGTTATTAGATTCAATCGAGTGACTAACTGATGCCCGCGGCGCAGCCTGTCCAGTCTCCGCTTACACTTACACCAGCGTCAACCTGGTCGCCAAGACAAATTTCAAGAACATCTCCTTCATATAATCAACCAAGGCCGCGAACAACCCGCTTCTATCGCAACTTTTGCAGCATCTCAATCTACGGACCCGATAACAGAACGCCCAGACGTACCCGTTCCCCTTTCCTCGTCTGCCACGGATACGTTGGCTTGCAGTACACCTCCGCATAGCCGCCAGCTCGCCGCCTCCTACGCGCCGCGCAGGTTTCTCCGCGCGCCGCGGGGGGGGGGGGGGGCGCGCCCCGTGGGGCGCCGCGCCCACGTCTACCGGGGGGCCGCCGGGGGACGAACAGGCGGCGAGTCAGCAGGGGTGGTGGTGTGTCAAAACTCGGCTTCGTTCCCCCGGCGGGATCACCGAGACGTTCAAGGCACGCTTTGCCCGGAGCCTGCCGCTTGCCTTCACCCAGTCGAATTCTGCAAGGAAACGGGTAGCTCGGCACTGCGGGGGTACGGGTACTGCTGATTATTACCCGTGTTGCCGTACGTAGAGGGGCCGAGGATAGCGGCCGGTGGATGGAAAAAAGAGGCCGCAAGTTGATCTTTTTGCCGAAGCAGTCGAGCTTTGTGATGCGTGAACAGGTTCTCGGCCGCACCATCGTCGTCGAAAACACCGCAGGACTGGCCCTACCTGCGCAGTGACTGTTGGTTTTCGTCAAACCAGGTCTGTGTATCATCGAGGGAGGAGAGCAGGCTGAATGCATGTAATGTAGATGCTGTTCGTTTGGGGCGGCGCTGCGCGGAGACGTTGGTGATACGAACTATGGGCAAGCAGGTTTGCTACCCTCCCATTGGGTAAAATGACCCCAGCCAAAAAAGATTGATGAGATGAGGCCTCTGTACAGATCGACATTCGAATGCGGGGAATTCGCATTGCGATTCGACTCTGGTTTCAGTCCGGGAGAGCGGGGTCGACAGCGCCTTGGCATCTTCTCGAGCACTCCAGATAGGGAGCAGATATGTAACGTTGCCCGACGGAGCACCGAAAGATATCTCTCTGCATGTAACGCACGTGGCTGCCGTTTGTCAAGTCGTCTAATCGTCAATTCATTCTAATGTACCTATGCAAAAAAGACTCGACGTTGCCATCTCACAACGACGCCATCCACTCTTTTACTCGGGCGGCACGTCCACGCCGTTGGACCGCACAAACGCGAGCATCTTGTCGTAGTCGCGGCACTTGTGGTGGACGTTGAAGTCGAGCTGCAGGCCGGTCGGGCGCGAGGGGTTGTCCTCGGCCAGGACGGGCGTGACGTCGGCGTAGCACATGAGGCTGAGGCGGAGCGACTCGAGGCAGTGGTCGACGTGCATGCGGCCGGCCAGCTCGTCGGTCAGGAACCAGGGGTACGAGTGCCAGCTCTCGTTGAACATGCGCAGCGGCCACGTCGCCTGGCGGATGAGACTCTGCGATATGGGGGGTCAGCGGCAAAGGTGGAAAGGGGTGGGAAAGGGACGCAAGAGGGAGAGGAACGCACCAGGCAGTGGAGTTGGTGAAAGACCTCGAGAGTCGCCGCGTAGGTGGGATTCTTGGGGTCGCTACCTTGGATCTCGGTGAAGCTGACGCCGGCGCGAGTTTTGTTCAGCTTGGCGATTTCGTCAATGGTGAGCCCGATACCGGGTTCTGTAGATGGATGGGGGGTTAGATGCGATCAAGGGCAGACGGCCGGGCGAGCGGGCGAAGTGAAGGGCACATACGATACCACAGTTGCTCCCACGCCGTCTCCAGTTCGAGGGTCGGCGGGCCTCTGTACTTGGACGTCTGGTTGAAGGCATTGTGAAAGTCGCCCTCCCAGTGGTCGATGCCTCCGTCAAACACAGGCGCTGTTGTTTCGCAACGGTTAGTAAACACCCGTACACATCTCTCCAGCATCGGCTTTTGCCAACCAGAACGACTCACAATATGGCGAGGTCATCCGGTCGCACTTGAGCAGCGATGGCCTGGAGAGCCAGGAAACGGCAGCGAGGCAGAGCGAGACCATGAAGACGAGGGCGTTGCCGGCCGAGATGGCCTTTAGGCGCTTCTCGCGGCGGGCCAACAAGGCCTCGCGCCGGGTCAAGTCCGCGTCCCAATCGCCGTTGTCATTGTCAACGGCGTCAACGGGGCGGTAGCCCTTGGCCTCGGCGGCGGAAGGCATGGTGGCGGGCGAGTATGCGAGGGGCCTTGTCGGTTGGTCGCTGGTCGGAGGATCTTGGTGACGAGGGAGATCGCGGGACTGCTGATCGAGATGCCCTTGCAGCCCTGACAATGATGATCGTATGTTGGATGGATGCTTGAGATGGGACGGGACGGGAAGGTTAAGACGGGCGGCGGTGGTGGGAAAAGGCTGGATGGCCGCCTCAGTGGGTCAAGCCAAGCGAACGAACTGCGCGGAGTTACTCTATACTAATCTGGGAAGCCATACAGATTTGATTTGTTATGGTGGGTTGTCTAGAGGAGTCTGTGCTAAATGCTACTAAATGTTAGGCTGCTTCAGTGGAGAAATAATGCCATGTGGAGGGTTCTGATGGTACCCCATGCAGTGAACTAATATGTTATAGGCTCATAAAAGACATGTTAGAATTAACAGCAAGGAAAAAATAAACAACCATTGCTTATTCAACTTAAGCCATGTTGGCATTGACAACGACCACAGATTACATTGTATACATAGCTTAGGTAGTTATGTCGTGGTTCTAGCTAAAAACAACGAGCGGCTAACTGATAGTACTAAGCGGCACTTTAATAAGCGTCGTTCTTATATAGAAAAGCGAAAAAAAAAAAACTCTTAACCACGTTTTAAAGATGACAGCCAAAAGATGCCTAAAATCGGCGGTTAGTTCTCTTCGCAAATTCTTTCTCGTCAAGCCAAAGGTGCAGGCTTTTGGCTAGCAGACAGGTGCTGGATACAAGCCTTGGACAGGTTCGTGACAACCGAGACGATGTAGTCATCCTCGGCTAGTCAGCTAATCAATACAAACTACGTAGAGACTGGGTTTGCTGGTCCATTCGACCTCGGCCATCGGCTCATGTAGAGCTGCGTTCTTCTCAAAGAAACCGCTTCTACTCCTAGCTTGGGAGTGCTTGATCTTGCGTCATCTTCTCTCCCTCACTAGGTGGTAATAGGTATTTACCCCTAGCTAGTATTGTATTTATCTTATATGTTTTATAAATCTTTAGCATCTCTTTTTCTTATATATCTTATTTACCACCTTCGAGGCGAGTACTTGGCACCGGATTAGTCGATGTTGCCACCCACTGTCGAGTAATAATCAAGCCACCAGGGGTTCTTGGACCCCAGAGCGTAGTCAACTTGAGGGGCAGGGCCAACATCCACACCGAGAATGCAGGCGACCTCGGACCAACCATTGGAGCGGTTTGCGAAGCGATCATCAGGTGTTAAATCCCACTGTGAATGATGGTTCAATGCTTGAATCAGCTTTTCCACTTCCAACATGCCAGCGTACTGCTCGTCCGCTAAGCGCTCCTCCAAAAGCCGGAACCAGTACCCATCCGATAGACCTTGTGCCATCCTCTTGACACAAAACCACTCCCAGTAGGGGGGAAAGAAGCCGCTGCTCTCCATGTCAATAATGCCGCAAACTTGCTTGTCCAAAACCATGATGTTGCTCCAATCCAAGTCACCGTGGGTGAAGACGTTTGCCATGTCGCGCAATACCTCACACCTAGGCCGAACGTAGTCTACGGCACTGTCACAGCAAGTATATTCCTTCATTCGCTCCATAGTGAAGTCAAGGCTGTTCTGTAAGCCTGGTCGAAGAGGCTGCCTGTCTAAAAGGGCGGCGTCGATGGAGGGGCATTGTAAACGGCGGAACTCGCGGACAAGTCGAACGACCTGGTCTGCCAAGTCTTCCCTCTCCTGGGAGGACAGGCCCGGCCAGGCAGATTGGAGTGTTACTCCTGGCATCTTTTCCATAACAAGGTGCTCGAACCCGCTCGTCGTATAGAAGTCGTAGACACGGGGTACTGGCACGTTTGTTTGTTCTGCGACGAGCTCGAGATTTCGCCGTTCTGCAAGGAGATTCGACTTGCCAAGTCGTACGGATTTTCGAATCGTATCATCTTTTTGGAGAGAGATCTCTCGGTTAATAATACTGCCGTCTGAGAATGGGTGTGCTATTTTATGTAGCACCTCGATCGCTCCATCAGTGGATGGACGTGGTTCGCAGAACTGTGTCTTGGCTAGGTAATCGGCTGTTGCTTGGCGACGAGTCTGAGCATTTGGTGCATTGACAAAGTACAGCCCGTCCGGCACTGGTTCATCGAGGAAATTGATCATAGCTTTCACTGCTGCTCTATTTAAGAACAGCATGAGTTACGATGAGAGGGAGTTGGGGAGGCGTTCACGGAGTGGTCCATTCAATATGCAATTTGGTTGCCTGGGCAAACAAAGCCCTCAACCTTCCTTCCCCGCACAACACATTTTCAAAAACCAGATTTATTAGCACAGGGACAAACTCCGCAAATTTCGTCTGATCACCGAAAGATGACTTGAACATTCTAGTTTAGTCTTCATGAGGTGACCGACACTTATCGGTAGCCATTTGCCCAAAGTCCATCACTTCAAAGTGTCTTCTCACCACTATAGGAATTGCGCCACATTTCCCAGATGTTGTTCGACCAGTCATGTTATTGAAGTCACACTCGGAGCAGCTTACCATGATAACGATGCTGTGTCGATGGTATTCGCAAACGGACGTGCGATTACTGGATGAATATTCCTAGTCAACATCACCTAATGCTCGCAGGCATAACGAGTTGTCAAGCAAGACTTGACGAAACCGAGCAAAACCAAAATCAGCAATCCAAGCATTGTGGCTATTTGCCCCAACCATCGAGTGCAAGACTGACCTCGTATACGTCTTCACGCAGCTGTTTATCGCGTCAAGTGGACCTGACAAAGAAGGAGGAGCGCTCACGGTTGCCATGTAGCTTGTCAGAGCTCCTGGTATTTTCATGCTACCTATAACATTGGAGAAAAAGAACCTCGCTAATATGTCTAGGTACTGATATTGTCTTGTCGAAGCTGGTAGAACGAGGTTTTAGGGGCGCTGTCTTGACCCAAGTCAAGGTTGGGAGTCGCGTGTATTGAATGCGGCTGAGTGCGGCAATGTTAAGCACTTGCTTGGTTTGCAATGTATTCCCTTATCCTTGCCTTGAGTCTCGAAAAGCAACAACTAATGAGCTAGTGAAGCATGTAAGCATTGTATACGGCTATTCAAGGGCAATTATGTACATGGTTCGCGCTGCAGTTCATCGTCCTCGCTGGCGCGCATCAACCCCGGAATAGAAGCCTCCCACCACCTCCATCTTCTACCTTTCTCGAATTTACAAGCCTGTGTTGGTCTTGATAAACTCTCGAATCTTGGCGTCGGCGACGTTGGTGTAGACGCCGGGGTTGTTGGGTTCCGCGCAGCCGCCTCCCCAAGACACGATACCCACCAGCTTGCCGCCAGCAACCAGAGGACCGCCGCTATCGCCATTGCAAGAGTCCTTGCCACCCTGTTCGTAGCCGGCGCAGATCATGTCTGCGGTGATGGCATTCCCTCCGTAGTTCTTCTGGCAGGTGTTGCGGTTGTAGATCGGGACGTGAACGGCATACAGGGTCGTCGGCAGGTCGAGCTTGCCGGAGGTCCTGGTGCCCCAGCCGGAGACAATCGCGTCGGTGCCGACTTCGGGCGCGACGTCGGCTAGGGGGATGGGTTTCACGCCGTCGCCCAACTGAAAGGGCGGGCTGACCTCGAGGATGGCGGCGTCGCAGAGGAGCCTTTCGGGATTGTAGTTTGGGTGCACGATGGTGCGGCTGATGTTGTAGACGGTGCCCTTGCCGGGGGCGGAGTTGCCGACCCAGACATTGAGCTGGCCGCGGTATTTGGCGGTGCAGTGGGCGGCGGTTAGGACGTAGCGGTCGCTGATGATGGTGCCGCCGCAGTGGCCTCTGTCCTTCCTTCGCAGGTCAACCTGGTAGGGGAAGTCCTCGATCCGGACAGGCTTGCCGCCAACGATGGCCCCGCCTACAGCGGCGACGGGAGGGGGCACGGCAAAGGAGGCGACCTGGCCGGCGAGGACGAAGAGGGCGAGTTGGTTCTTCATGATGAAGAAAGAGGTAGGTTGGGGCAGGATTCTGAAGGATGAGGGAACTGGTTGATGCTGATGCCTGTGATGGAAAAGGCAATGGCAGGATGAGCATGCAAGCAGAGCGGTTTAAATACTTCAACATCATGCCGATAATGTCGATCATATCGATCAAGCCCATCAAGTCCATGTCCATCATATCGATCAAGCCCATCATACCCACCATGCCCATCATGGCACCATCTACAGCATCTCTTGCGCCAATGAGCAAGTCGCAACAAAAGTGGCGATGCCCAGAAGCCAAGCTTACAACCTTTATATACCTCTTCATGCAACGAGGTGACGTTGCTAAAGACTGAGTCAGCTATTCGGAAATCAAGCACGTGTGCGAGGCCAGCTATACAACCCGCGCTACTTTTCTTTGGCCTGAGCCATTTTGTCTCTCTTAGCGCCGGGTGTTGGCCGGCGCATGAGTAGCAGCTGCCAACTGCCTATTAGAGCTGTGCATTGTAACCTCGATGAATCTTGGCATTCTTTTAGAAAGGTGAACAGGGTCACCACACGGCCGTATATCACACTCCGCTTGTTTAGTGTAAATTCGAAGACGCGCGACTGCCGTGGACTGATCTGTCTCGTCGAGAAAGCAATCTAAACTCATCTACGCAGGTGCCTTGTCGGCCATCAAATGAGAACCTCCCCCAACACTACACGCCTTGTGTCTTTAGCGTGTTACATCTTCATGTTTAGCGCGGAGAATTCGTATCAGGAAGCCGATGTAGTTACGAACAGCACTCACACTATGGCGGTAATCTCTACCTAACCTCAACCTTAAAATAGAGCTAGTTTTGGCAGATGAACGCGGGTGGCTTGCAGCATTTAAAGTAATCTCAGCTCAATCTATCCTCTAGATTGCATCCCGCGAACCGCCATATACTGTAGCAAATGGATTACTGAGAGCTCGCGCCACCAATCCACCACCCTAACGGCAATTATGCTCCGTTAACTCTACGCAACTTCAAAATCCTACAGCTAGGCGGGAAATACATGCATCGCGTCCCTAGCTAACCACTAAGCCTGGCAGCTATACCATTGCAAATCGAGTCTGAACTGAGTAGACTAACTTTGATGGCTGGGCTTCGATGGCTGGGCTGCTCAAGATTGTTGCTCAACCTAGTTTTGACCTTGATAGCTATATCTGAAGTATGTTAACAAAGCCCGTATTTAACAAACCCCGCGTATCCCTGTTCATCGGTGTACTCGGGGTTGTCGATGGTCTCTTTGTGGAGATCGTGGTAGCCGAGGCCACTTTCCTTCTTTGCTCATCATTGTTCCTCCTTTTATTTTCCTGTCTTTTTTTCTTCTTTTTTCTTCTTCTTTTTACTTAAAACTAAACCTCAATTCTTGATGAAGAACCCAATCTCAATCGCCCCCCTAGTGGTCGCCTCTATATCATGCTGCCTATAATGCTAACAGTCCGCTCAACCACAACCAACGGTGTCGCTGGTATTAAAGCCCAGAGAGACGTTACTGTAAGTCGGCTTCGGACGGGAACAGATGCAAGGTGGGAATAAGAGATTAAAGATGCAAAGACATGGAGCAGAAAAAAAGGCAACGACAGAAAAGGCGGTAAATATGGGAATTAGGAGGAAATGGAAGATTTTTAACGAATATACATACCTACCATTCCATCGCCGGGCAAGGCTGTTGAGAGTGAGATTTACTTATGCACGCACACCAACTGAATTTGGTGCCAACTTATGCACAAGCCAAGCACCGACTTATGTTACTGACTTATGTAGAACCGCACCGACTTATGTTGGGTGCTAACTTATGCATGAGCCAGCCACTTATTCGTACTACCTGGTTATGAATGAGCAGCCTATGAGGAGAGGGTTATTGTGGCTGCGGACTTGGATACCATTCGATGCCTCATCTGCTATATTACTGCACAAAAAACGATGGTAAAATGAACACTTATTTGCAACAGGCATTTCTTAGCTAAAAATAGAAAAATAGCGTTGCCTTCCCGATCTTGACCGTCGGGAGCTCTCCGCCCAATCCAATCCAACCCTAGTATAGTACAGATTCTGCCTTGGTTATTTTAGGTAGGACGTCGCCTTCTCCAACACAGAATAATCAACATCATCACCAAAGCCAATCCTGCGGCCACTATCGTGACCATGTCTGCACCAACAATCATCAGGCTTGGTGGCTCAACCCATGAATGAGTGGCGCCAAACTATTGATGTCGGTTCAGCCCAACTGCAGGCGACAGAATCAGCCCAGTCTAGCTGCGGCTGAAAGGACCCCCTGGACCATGTCCCGACTCTTTGTTTAAAAACTGCATCGCGTCCATGCGTCTGTGGCACGATATTGTTTTTTGCCAAGAAAAAACTCATCTTGCATTGAGCAGATCTCGCCTGCCATGGCTCGCGATGCCCGAGTCCGCCAAGCCGCCTCGTCCCTCGTCACACAGTTTCCCGCAAACGGCCGCATACCTTTCAAGCAGATCCTGCAGGCGACCTGGGTCGCCACGGTCGCCCTCCTTCTCGGTGTCGCTTTCGTGTTGGGGATCGTCTTCTCCTCCAACGGACAGCCCACGAGCGGCAGCACATGGTATCAGCACACACCGACGTTCATCTCTTTGGGCGCCGTCGTGCTTCGAGGCTCCATCGCTGCGCTCCTCGGCATCGCACTCTACCAAAATCTTTGGCAGAATGTCGCCACGCAAACCAGGACCAGCAAGGATGGGCTTGTCGATGCAGGCCCGGAGGGCGTTCCGCTCAAGACGGTCGAGTCGCTGCACTTGGCTTCGCGGCTGGCCATCGGCATGCTGGCGCACCCATCGCTGAAAGCTGGCTGGGTGATTGGCGTTCTTGGGCTCGCCGTGGCCTCTGCTGTCCAGCCTGTGCTGCAGTCCGCCATTTCCGTTCGACAGGAGAGGCAGATTGTCCCGACGAGCTTGTCCATATACCACCCTCAGTTTAATGGATCGCTCGCCCAGAGCGACTCGGCGAGCATGTACGCAGGGGGCCCAACGACCATAACGACTCGGTCGTCCGTTGCAGCTATGATGGGAGCGACCAGTGGGCTTCGTTACACCGACGCTAATGTTACGGGAGTTGCGCATTTCGGACCCATCAACTACCTCGACGTCATTTGCAACATTTCAGCCATTCCCGGAACCCAATCCAACCTAGCGGGCTGGGACGTGTACAACTTCACCTACCGATATCCAGACAGCCCCTATATGAATCAGTACCAAAACATATCCAACAGCTTGTACGACGGGTTGGTAGTCTCAACGGCCCTACTGTCGAGGGTAGAGGTGAAAGCCGTCTTGTTCAACAACACGCACTACCTTACGCACCAATGCATGGTCCAGACCGCTGTTGGCAGCTGCACGACTCATCTTGCCGCAGGAATTGGCATCATGGGCAATCTAAGTTGCTCGAGGGACCAGTTTATCAATCTTGACAGCGATCTCAACAAGACCTTGTCATACTCCGGACCGGCTGGCGCCGTGGTTGCTCTCACCGGGGCGTTTTTGAATGCGTTTGTCGGAAAAGCACTGCCCGACATACACGACAGGCTGAACCCTGGAAAATCTTCGTTTGTGTCGGCAGCGTTGGTTTCGGATACGAATTCAAAGTTTGTCATGCCGTCAGACCTCCTGTCGCACATGCAGCGCGTGCTCTGGGTCACGCCTCTGCTCGCGAAAATCGGCACCACGGCGCAGGTGGCACCAAACGTGACAATGTCAGTCTCGGACGAGCGCAACGTCATCGTCTACGAGATCGACAAGCTGCGAGTCGTCGTCACGGTGGCCGTGCTCGTCATCATCAGCCTTGGATGCTTGGTCTACGTATCGCTACCCTGCAGTGCGGCATGTGGGCGCCTTGCAAGAGACAGCTTGGTCCATTCGCTCACCATCGCGGGCCCGCACGGCCCGGCAATCAAGAATGCGTGCTTGGCTTCTCTGGAAAATGTGCTGGAAGCGGCAGGCGACGAGAAGCTCAAATTCGGTGTGCTCATAGAGGCGACCGACTTGGCGAGTGGGCATGTCGGCTTTGCAGATCAGCCTCCGACGCCTGGATCTCGCGACAGTGGCTCCTTGACCACGGTTGGAAGACCAGTCCCAGGAAGATGGTATGGCGGTCAAGCTAGCCTGTGATTTTTTTCATGCTTGGGATGAAGTATTCTATTCCTCATGTCTTTTATGTCTTCAAGTTCCATAGGGATGGGTCGATGACTGCCAACAGTAATAATATCGAAATAAGAGTCAACGCATCACACTCTCCCGCGCTAGCTCCAGCCTCTTCTTCCGCCGCTGTTCCCTCTTAGCCGCTATCGTCGCCTCTAAATTCTCCTTGTTTAACTCTTCCAGCTCTTCGGCTGTTCGCGCCGGCGTCACGGCAGGATCGAAAATCGACACGGCGTTCCAGGTTCCTCCGTAGGCCTCGCAGACGGCACCATCCATGCTACCCACAAACTGCTCCAGCGCATCAAAGCTCGCCATGCTCACAAAGGCAATCATTTCTCCATCGCGGCAACAGCTCCCGACAGCCGTCGGGCTGTGTCGTGCAAATAGCTTCATGACCTCCTTTGCTTCCACCTTGCCAGCCGGCAACGAACCACCGCGCAAGCTGAGCTTGGCGGTAAAGGGAAACACCCCGGCCGGCTTCGGCGGCCCGTCCTTGAACAGCTTCCCAGTGCCCCTGCACTGCATATGGTGCTTCGTGGGTGACCATTTTCGCCGCCACGTAAATGTAAATGGCAGCACCAACGGTGGCGGTGTCAAACGCCCCTCATCTTTGGCGATGCTGGCAAGCTTCTCCCGAAAAGATACTAGGATTTGTTTTAGTGTATGTTCAAGGTCTTGGGACTGCACCATTTGGGTCTCTTGTTCCAGGAATTGTTCTCGTCTACCTTGCTCCCTGCCCTGGATTTTAACGGAGTAAGTCTCGATCTTGAGATATTCCCGAAGCTCTGCAAGCGTTTTGAGGGGATCTTGGACTGCCGACATGTCAAAAGGGCATATCAAAGATAATCCAACCTCGGCAACGTCAAGGCTGTGCGGTCCCCATGGCTCAGCATCCATGGCCACGAAAGCCACCTGCGACGTCTGAATGGCACTTAGATTTGAAATATTACTTTTCCACAGGGTTGACCAATGTTTTGTTTGCAAGCTCCCTGGATTCTGTGAATAACGCATTTTGTTTGCTAAAGTGGTTATAATGAATGCATGAACCTCGCTGTGGAATGACGGATCAGAAAAAGGTATATCGGTGTTGGGTTTTAACAGTTAAAAAAAAGCATGAGCGATCACGGGACTCTAGAGGGAGATACAGGTACAGATTCCACCAATATACTAGGTCTTCTCTATCTATCCCCGGACTGTAACCCTAAAGTCTCTTCAACCGGGACTCGACAGTATACTTTCTTGGTCAGAAATGGGAGTGAGTCGTTTGGGAGCCTCTCGCAGGCTGTGCGTTGCTAAATGTAGTTTCTGGTCTCGAGAACACGATTACTATGCTGAAATCACTGAATCTTATCCAACAAAATGAATTAATCGAGTTTCTGTTCTGTGCACCGGATCGTATTGAGAAACTCTCTGGAGTAGGCTTGCCAGGGAGTGGGGGTCGCACCCTATGGTCCTACAAAAGTACAGGGTAGGTATCGTCATTGCCTTGATACCTGACACCCCACTGCACGCCAACGAATAAGCCCCTGTGCAAACGTCTGCGTTTGTTGCTTCCTCACTCAACCAACCCGTCTTTTCTCGAGCATCAAAGAAATGGGCTTCCAAGACGCTCATGATCTTGGCGTGATGATACCGACCACCAGTGGCCAGCTTAGGACTCAAATACGCATGTCAGCTCCCCCTAGCGGCACCCGCCAAGCCGCCAGAAATTGTGAGCTGGCACGACGATTGCAAACACAAACACCAAGTATCACGGCCGCGCATCTCTGGTGAGTACCGCTGTATGCGCCCGCCGCTTGTACTAAGATGTCTGTACTGAGAATTGCCAAAATATTGGATAGAATCGATGAAGCTGGACCCCTTCAGCCGATCTGAACCCTTGACTGCTAGTGTCGAGCCTGGAGAACAGAGCAAATCGAGGGACGATTCTCAAGTCAGATCAACACTATGGAATCTCTCAGAGGCCATTCACTAATAGCGGCCGCCTCATCGGCTGGCCCTTGGCTAAGAAGGGCTATTCCAGCCGGCGAGGCGCCTTGTGACTACCAACTAGTTCACCACATTTATTACGACAGAAACTACAACTCCCATCTTGCTTGCGCCTATCACGCAGCAATGATGCTGGGCCGTACCCGTGGGGGGAGGCCGCCTCGAGATGCGCTCGTGGATACAGAGTACGGCCTTGACAGGCCGCTCCGCATTAGCCCTGCTGATCTTGTCTCAGCCGGGTGCAACTGCCCTCTACGAATACAGCGGGCGCGTGGATAGAAAGAGAAAAGCGGGAAAGGCTGCGTGTCTGGATCGCAGCTCCATCATACGGCACCGCGCCGATTGGCCGTCCCGCCGATGCGGGTCGGTCAAGCGGAACGATGGATACCAGCTGGACGAGCTGCTGGGGAACCAGTTGTTATTAGCCAAGGGAGCTACGGCGATGCAGCTTACTTGTTACGGGGATTTGACGTCAGCATCCTGTCCACAGAATTGGTGCTGGTGACATGCTGCGTCGTATGACAGAACTCACCCGCTACTGGCCCTGGTTAGTATGCGTCAAGCTGCAGGCACGATGCAGCTGAGTCTCACCCCCAACGCCGTGGCGTCTGTGTCTCTCGCGAATACATAACCCGGTCGTAGCTGCACCTCCCGCCAGCCGTCCCCTTCTCCTACTCCTCTTATTTCCTCCCATATTTCTCTCCCGGCACAACCATGGCAGCCATCAGCATCGCCGACTACCAACCCGCTTCAGCTTCGGCTTCCCCTCCAGCTCCTCACACCATGGCAACTGCCGCCGACTTCAACGTAGCCGACATGGCTCTCTACGGACTCCAGCGCGCCCGTACCCGCCTCGCCGCCCTCGATGCCAAGCCGGTCTGGGACGCCGCCGACACCGCCTCCTTCGACTGCATGCACTACCTCGGCGACGCCGCCCTGCACACGGCCGCCCAGGCCCTCCGCCTGCAACCGGGCGCCCGCATCATCGACGTCGGCGCCGGTTTTGGCGCCACCGGCCGCTTCCTCCACCGCCACTACGGCGCCGACGTCACCGGCATCGAGCTGCAGCCCGCCATCCACGCCCTCGCCGAGACCATCACCGCGCGCAACCGGCTCTCCGCCCACGTCCGCTCCCTCCACGCCGACGTCACCGCCCTCGCACCCGCCGCCGTCGCCGGCGCCGCCGTCGACCACGTCGTCTCGTTCCTCTGCATCCTGCACATCCCCGACCGCGCCGCCGTCTTCGCAAAGACGGCGGCGCTGCTCCGGCCAGGCGGCGGCCTCTACCTCGAGGACTTCTTCGCGCGCACGGAGCTGGACCCGCAGACGGCGCGCAAGCTGCGCGACGTCGTCTCGTGCCCGTACCTGCCGAGCCGCGAGCGCTACGTGGCGGACCTGCAGGGCGCGGGCTTCGGCGACGTCGTCTTTGAGGAGGTGACGGACGCGTGGGCCGACTACGTGCATGCCCGCGCGATTGAGTACAGGCGGTCGTCGGACCCGGAGCCGTTGCTGATGACGTTTTACGATACCATTGACGAGTTGTTCCAAGGCGGGAAGCTGGGCGGTGCCCGGATCATGGCGAGGAAAATAGAGTAGAG
This sequence comes from Cordyceps tenuipes, assembly GCA_025583755.1. Taxonomy (NCBI): domain Eukaryota; kingdom Fungi; phylum Ascomycota; class Sordariomycetes; order Hypocreales; family Cordycipitaceae; genus Cordyceps; species Cordyceps tenuipes. Next base: position 186,693 of record JANZYN010000035.1, read on the forward strand.
GGGAGTTGATGGGGGGGGCTACAGAGAAGCGACTGGATGTCAAGAGTGGCGTCCAACTAATGTGAAAGAAACACTGGGTGATTTCGTCTGCATCAATGGTGGGCAGCGTTGATCTCGTAATAAATAAAGTCTTCCAAGTTGTGAAATTATTTGATTTTTTTTTACTTGTCACGTCATCTATGCTGCGTGCAGAACAATGCTGTGAGACGTGCATCACCCTGTTTAGTGGAGGATAGATTGCAACAAGTCACTCGTGAACTGCCGGGTAATATTTGTAGTCTCGGAATATTTCGAGGGTATATCTAACATGAGTTCATCAATGTTGAAGCTAATGACAATTCATTGTCCTCAAACTCAGACTGCCAAGGCGCTGCTACTACTGACGCCGGCCCTATCGCGAAGCTTGCCTGTTTCAGCATGGCGGGTAGAGCTGAAGTGGCAGAGCTGAAGAGAGCCGCAGATCCTCTCGAGGCGCAAGAGGGACCATCTTTATTAGTGTAAAACAAACGCCGCGAGCCACTGCAAGCTCCAGACTCGTCCATCATACCCATCTCATCTCAATCTCAACCTTCACAGCAGCTGGCCATGGTCACGCAGCCCGCCCCCATGGACAAGGGCCTCACCGTCCACCGCGAGCACACGCTGCGGCAACTCGCAGAGTACATAGCCCGGCTGCTCGACAACCTCGAGACGCCGCATGCCGACCAGCGCGCCTACGCCTCCCTGCTCGCCGACAATGTGCGCCGCGTTTCTGACCGCGCTTGTTGGACCATCCACTCTGCCATCAACCCGCAGGAGCAGGAGCGCATACTTGGGCTCACGAACCCCTGGATGCACAATATCCGCGACCGCCTCGAGTCACGCGCATACACTAGGACCGCTGCCGACGGCACGGCCCGCACCGTCGTCGCCGAGTGGAGGTTTGATGACGTGGAACTCACGAGGCTCACGCGGCATGCGGACATGATTGTCACCGAGAGCACCGCTATTGAGGAGTGAGTCTGCCATGCCTTTTGCCCCTTGAAGCTGTCGGCTTGTTGACACATCGCTCTCAGCGCCCGCCGTGCGCACAACCCGCCCAAGGCTCCAGCCATTCTCTACGAGGACAAGCTCGAGGACCTTCGCGACAGACTCATGCCGGAGCGCTGCCTCGGCCCGTGGATAAAGTTTGCCGGCATCCGGCAGTGGCTCGACCACTGCGACGTTGAGCACGCCGCCCACTGCCAGCTCTCGCCCCGCAGCCGGGAAATATTCGCCCATCACCCGACATGGCTTGTTGATGTCGAGCGCCGCTGTCTCGTCCCGGCCCGGCCAGGTCAGCGTTATCTCGCGCTCAGCTACGTATGGGGTCCGAAGGCTTCGTTCCAAACGCTGACGAGCAATATCGATGTGCTCCAGCGCGACGGTGCTTTGGTTCCGTTGCCCCCCGGAGTTGCTGACGGCCGCGAGGAGCCAGGAGCAACGAAACGACCAAGAATTGCGGGCCTCGACACTATGGCCCGCACAGTTTCCGACGTCATCGAGTTTGTCGACCGTCTCGACGAGTCGTACCTCTGGGTCGACGCGCTCTGCATCGTCCAGGACGATGAGGCTCATAAGCAGGAGCACCTCGCCCACATGGGAAGCATCTACGCCAATGCCTACGCCACCATCGTCGTCACCAACGGCGCTGCGGACCGCGGCCTCTGCGGCATCCAGGACATCACGTTGCCAATGTATCGCGCTAGGGGAAGCACTCTGTACACGCCGTCGTACGTGCGCCGACCGGGTTCCATGGCGGCGGCGGTGCAGCAACACATGAGCGCGATGCAACGCTCCGTGTGGAACAAGCGCGCCTGGACGTTCCAGGAGCAAATCTTTTCACGGCGACTCATCATCCTCGACGATGCCGACGTCACCTGGGAGTGCCACTGCAGCGTGTGGCTTGAGGGTGTCAAGGCTGTTGAGGCCCAGTGCGCCCGCAACACCGCTGTCGTCGCCGAGGGCTTCTCTTTCCACATGAACCCCACGTTCCGCGACTATGCGGACCATGTACGGCAGTACAACCGGCGACTTCTCAGCTATCCGGAGGATTCCATGGACGCGTTTGCGGGCATCCTCACCGTGCTGCAGACTACGTTTCTGGGGGGCTTCCTGTGCTGCCTACCAGTCATGTTCTTCGATACAGCTCTGCTATGGTATAATGAGGACGTGGTGGAGGAGCGCGTGCCGAAAAGGCGCCGACAGGGGGACGGTCTTGCGCCAACGTGGACATGGGCTGCCTATAGTGGCAATGTTGCTTTTCCCGACTTCTCTACGGCCAAAGAAGGGGTCCGGCCTCTCGTGCGCTGGAAGTACTGTCGTGGTGATGTAAAGAAGTGGACACCAGTGCTCTCGCTAGAGAAGCAGCAGCCTGAGAAAAAGCTTCCAACAGCGACAGAATTGCAAGAGCTTGTCCAAGCCATGACTCTGGAGGACGATGGCCCGGCGCCTGCAGGCGACCCCTCATTCCCTCGAGGCACCGGCATTACACTTCACAATATTCTCCATGCGCGACCCGAACGAGCCGTGTTTAACGTGTTGGAGTTCTTTGGGGACGCAGGCGTTCCGCTAGTAGGTGCATCTGGAGAGTGCGTGGGCGTGCTTACACCGTGCAAGAAGCTAGGTAGCCATGCCGTGGATGCCAAGACGATAATTTCTTGCGAGTTGGTGGCCGTTTCCGAGTCTTTTATCAACGGCATGGAGACGTACAACGTGCTTTGGGTCGAAAAGAAGGATGATGTATATGTACGCAAGGGCGTGGGCCGGATCCTCAAATCTGACTGGGTGAGCCAGAAGCCAGAGCGACTAGACTTGCTGCTGGTTTAACAGACGCGTCAATGACGATCACTCTCTGTAGATTCGAATAGTTGTCGATCCAAATGCAAATCGAAACTCAAGCCTTCCGGCCATCGGCACCGCCTTCCATGGTGCAGGGATGGATCGTACAAAAGGGTTGCGGGCATGGGCTCGCTCCACGTCGTCCACCATTTCAATTACTGTTCCTTCATAACGAGTACGAGAGTCCGGAAGCAGGTAATCTTTTTCAGCAAACATCAAGTGCGTAGGGGAGGCACTAAGTCTGACACTGTCAACGCCGATCCGGCATTCCCCAACCGCTCGTGTCTCGCCAGAGTCGTAATGAAACACGATGCCTCTGCAGCATTGCGTCTTTGGGTCGTTGTAGACCTCCGTGAGTCGAACCATTTCTAGGCGAGCGGTGGAGTAAACTTGGTACCGGAGAACACGTACCGCACCATCTAGGCGCGGCTGCGCGGCTGGCGGGGAGATCTTTTGTTGATGGTATCCCGGGTAGGTGGCAACAACCGAAATCCCAGATAGTTGCTCTTGTTGTATCATCTGCGGGTGGGGAATCAGATGTCCAGTACGTACGTTATGGATTAAGAACGGTCTCTTTTTGGTGCGACAGATGGTGTAATCATCGGCCAAGGGGTGTCTGTATCCAATCTCGATGATGCCCTGCTGCTTCATATAGAGCTGCAATTCTCAAGTTAGCCAGCTGTTTTGCAAACCCAGGGACAAGTACATACAGCGAGACAAGGACCAATAGCTTGATCTTCCTCTCTAGTTTTGCGATTCCGTAAGCAGTAGCCTCTCATTTCTTCACCTTCGGGAAAGGGCACATAGATCCAGAGCACAGCCTTCTGGTGTGTTAGGGGAAGGCTCTCGAATGTTCGCCGTGCATCTCTATCCCAGGTGGTATTTAAATGCGGATGCACCGCAACAACGTGCCCGACGTGGAAGAAGAATGTGAGGCCAAAACAGCAGCTAGTATCGACCGAGGAAAACCTGGTAAATTGGTGATCTGCAGGGAGATGCAAGGGAGCATAGAGTTTCAAGGGCATAGGATTATCCCACAAAAGAAGATTGACTCCGTCAGGGACGATCAGGCGACAGTGGCCACCCTACTCAGGTCAGTAAATTTGATTGGTCAGGACGACTATAGTTGACTTACAAGTACTGATGCTTTTACCGAGGTGAATTTGTGTGGTTCATCGACTGCAAAGAGCTTGCGAAGGCATGTGGAGTGCATCGGTTCTCCGATTTTGTCGAGGCGCTCAATCTGTTGAACGCCGCTCGAGTCAACAGTAACACGGATGAGATCATCCTCGGTTCCTTCCGAGAGCCGCAAGGGCCAAGCCATGCCACGACTCCAATACTTGATATCAGCAAGGGCCATGGACACGGGCGGCTGGCTCGGTGCCGTGGCATGGGAGAGCTCCCTGGCGCGGCTCATGACAGCAATGTATCTGGTGGAGAGGTTGCTCCGCGTTTGGGCTACGATCATGAGGCAAATCTCCAGCGGCAGCTGGGCGATCGCAGGCAAGTTCCACGCGCGGGCGGCATCCTCGCTGGACATGCGCTCTTGAAAGCTATATGGCAGGCCGGTCTCCTGGCACCGCAGCCAGGGATCCATGACAACCGAGGCCAGCCAGAGGCGGTGGATCTTGTCTGGGACGGCACACTCGCGGACGAAGAGCTGGAAGCAATCGACGTGGACGGTGGCGCTCTCATCGCTGGTCTGGCAGGTGGCGCAGCCCTGGAGCTTGCAAAAGGTAGCCTGGACCTTGTACCACTGTTTGGCGAAGGGCCGAGCGGTGGCGGTTTGGGCATCATAGATTTGAAGACGGCCGCCTCGCCGGGTGACTTTTGTTTCGGACACGTCAGCATAGATTTGAAAGGCTTTTTGGGCTTGAATAGACCTACTTGCTAGCATTCGGTCGTACTGGTGAAATGGCATCTGGCAGGCGCCGCAACGGCGATGGATCCGGGTATGGGGACGCAGGACAGCATGTCCGGCACCCCAGGTGCTGTCGGAGGCAGCGACAGGAAGCTCGCGGGCAGGCGAGCCATGGCAGACGGGGGAGGCGTTATTGGCGTCATCGTCCCCGGACAAGTAATCATCGCTGTGGTCTTGGTAACCCATGATGATGGCCAGCGGGGAGGCCATTGTGGATTTGTGGAGGGACGAGATCAGTGGGCTGGCTTGGAGGAGGGGCGGGACGTAGGGAGACCCAGACCCAGCAACAGCCGGTGGCTGGCTTCCCAGAGTTGAAAACGATAGACTGGTGACGAATGGGCCACGATACGTTGTTGGTTGTCATGTGTTGAGAACGGGGTGGTGTGCGGGGGAAGAAGCCACGGCGGGCTTGGTGATGCACTGTGGTGGTTTGGATGGATGGCTGAAACGAGGGCGCCAAGGAGCCACAGTGGTGAAGGCACGCTGAGGAACAAGGCTTCAGCGCTGTCACGCCCGCCCAGTGCACGGCTAGTGGAATCTACTCAAGCCTTACGGGTGGCGCCGCCTCAGCTGAAATGGATGAATTGGATGAAAAACAGGTGTGAAGTTAGCCGGTCTTGTCCACGAAAGTTATCTCCTTGAACTTTAGTATTTATGTATTCAAGTCGAAAGAAATGTATACGAGGTATATATGCAAGCTGAAGTTCTTCAGCAGCTATGGGCGTAGCTTATATAACTCAATGTGATTACTTAAGCTAAGGTTTCTATATGTATGAGTAACAACCACAACCTCTTCTTCCCCGTTGACTGCGCTCGCCGCCACGCCGGAGTTTCGATATTGAGAATCGAAATGTCATCTTCTATTTAGGCTGCGACACTTCTACTGGATTGGCTAGTTCCGGCCGGGTGCCTGCCGAAGCCTCACGCCATCGTAAAAGTCTTGTCTAAGAATCCCGACAGCGCCCCGCCTGTAGTGGTTTGACAGCGGCTGCAGCAACGTCTTATCACGACAGCTACTAACTACCTAATAAATCCCAGAATCATCCCTAGATTCGTGGCCATTATTCATTTACCGGTCACTCCAAGAAGCCCTGATAAGAATGGCTTCCTGGTAGAAACGCCGAGTTCTCCCCGAAAACCGCTACTGGGGTTTCCAAGCCCGTATGTGGAGCACAAAAATCGAAAAGAGGTATTTGCTTATCAAAATCGTCCGCTCGCGGAAAGCCGAAGAGTCATGCCATGCAAAACTTGCAACCTATATCACCCTCAACCCCTCCTCATCCTTGGTGGCAATCGATCACATCCCATTTCTCTCTTCGGCATTCCTCCCCCCTCGTAGACCATCACTTGCACAAAAACGTGCTTCGTGTCACGCTCTTGTCCGCAGATTTGCTAGCTTCGCGGCTCAACGCTCATTAATATACCACCGTTGTTGACCTACCAAGCTTTTGCACTCTCGCTGCCTTTTCCCTCTTGTTTTCTAACCCTCAAGGTGAAATCTCAGGACGAAAAACACGCCACTCGACAATTCCTCCAAGTACCACGACGCAATGGCTGCCAACGACCACATCCTCACCCTGTCCTGCCCTGACAGACCCGGCATCGTCCATGCCGTCACCGGCGTCTTCGCCTCACGCGGGCACAACATCCTGGACCTGCAGCAGTTTAGCGACCCCGTATCGGAGCGGTTCTTCATGCGCGTGCACTTTGGCCCCGCGCCGGCCGCCGAGGGCATCGACGCCACCTCGACGGCGCACCTCGAGCCCGCGCTCGCCGCGCTCGCCGCCGAGTACTCCATGGAGCTCGACGTACGGCCGGCGGCGCGCAAGACGCGCGTGCTGCTCATGGTGTCCAAGATTGGCCACTGCCTTAACGACCTCCTCTTCCGCATGAAGACTGGCCAGCTGCAAATCGAGGTAAACCCTACATCTCGAGTCAAAAAGGAACGAAAAAAAAAAAGGAAATTCTTCGCTGACAGAGACCCCTAGGTGCCCCTCATCGTCTCCAACCACCCCGAGTTCGCAGCGCTCGCCAAGAGCTACGACGTGCCGTTCCTGCACCTGCCGGTGACCAAGGACACCAAGGCGCAGCAGGAGGCGCGCGTGCTGGAGCTCGTCCGCCAGCACGAGGTCGAGCTCATCGTGCTCGCGCGGTACATGCAGGTGCTGTCGCCGACGCTCTGCACGGCCATGAGCGGACGCATCATCAACATCCACCACTCGTTCCTGCCGAGCTTCAAGGGCGCCCGGCCGTATCACCAGGCGTACGAGCGCGGCGTCAAGATCATCGGCGCGACGGCGCACTTTGTCACGGCGGACCTGGACGAGGGCCCCATCATCGAGCAGCGCGTCACCCGCGTCGACCACGTCATGGGCCCCAAGCAGCTGACCGAGGAGGGGTCCAACATGGAGAGCCAGGTGCTGGCGGCGGCGGTCAAGTGGTACGCGGACCGGCGCGTCTTCCTCAACGGGTCAAAGACGGTCGTCTTTAATTAGGCGGGCATGCGATGCCTTTTCCTAGGAGGACTGTTATGAGACCTTGAGACCTTGCCAGGGTGTCGGGCGACACTACGTGGAGCTGGGTGAGCAGGGGCGTCGGGGTGCGGGTGTAAGCGGAGTGATGAATGGGAACAAAGGAATTGGAAGAGGCAAGGGGACAGACAGATACATACGGTAGAGATTAGAGGGCACCAAAAAAGAAATAGACAATTATGCTGATTAAGTGTATGATGATCGCAGTGGAGCATTGGCGAGGGTGATGTGGAATTCTATCCGATACGATGAATACGGTGTGTCTCTCGGCTCCGATGCCCCGGAAGCTATTCACCCCAGTCAGCCGCACATTGAGTGGATTGACTCCGATACCCTGGTAATTCAGCGTCAGCCGAGATCGGTCCGGAAGAAGTCCCGTCAAGCTTTGGTTCGTTTCGAGCCGCAATAAATTTTCCGATTGGCAGTACGGATAGAAATGCCGTGATTCGCACTGACATTAACAACCCGCGCTCTGGCAAGCTGGCGACGGCATCTGTGGCATTTCGGATGAGTCAAAATACACAATACGCTAGTTGTCTGTCTCCTGCAAACTGCAAACGGCTGCAGGCTAATCCGTAAAATAGTCTTTGGAGCGCCAAGGCGGAAATTCTAAAATAAGCAAAAACATGGCCTTGCAAGCTGCAAGCTGGACGCCTTGTTCAGATCCGAAATGCGCTGTAGTCATGAATATATATATACATAAATACGAGGTGGAATGGTTTCACTTGGAAATCTTTATTCGTTACCAGCAACAGGCAGGCAGGTAGGTAGGTTGATAAAATCCCAGTTCCCAAATTTGGACTTGACAAACTGGGGCCTGTGATGACGTTGGATCCGGCTAACAAACTAAAAATCGAGCCAGGGTCCGGAAGAAACAAAAAGGATCAAGTGTTCTTCGTTTGCCAAATGTCCAATCGACTTCTTCCTCCAACGGTTCGTCCATAGTATACATTCCCTGGGGCATCTCACTGACAGATACACCGTCTCGCTAGCAACAGCCCCCCTTCCAGCCGCCGTCGAAGCATCCTTTGGCACTTGTAGCATCACCGCTCTACACGGCATCTCAAGCATCTACAAAACGCACTACATCACAGACATGGGCGGCGTCCCTTCAATCCCCCGGGACAAATCCCGCACCATCCAGGTCATCGCCGCCGGCTACTCCCGCACCGGCACCACGTCCATCTCCATCGCCCTCGAGCGGCTCCTCGACGGGCCCGTCTTCCACGGAGGCAACCAAATCTTTCAACGCGAGGACGGTACGCCCATCTTTCTGCTCAAAACAGCAAGAGTCCTCCCCCCCCCCTCCCCTCCGGCGGAATGCTTTCTAACTGACCAACTCCTTCCCCCAGCCTTCATGCGCGAGTGGTGCCGCATGATCGACGCCGATGGCGACCCCTCCGAGCTGCGCGCCCGGCTGCGCCGCATGACCGCCGGCTACGCCGCCATCGCCGACGCCCCCGCCTACCTGTTCCTGCCGGAGCTGCTCGCGCTCTACCCGGACGCCCGCGTCGTCCTCGTCACCCGCGACCGCGACCGCTGGTACCGCAGCATGGCGCCCATCATGCGCAGCGTCTCCGCGCCGCCCATGCGCCTCCTCGAGATCTTCCTCTGGCCGTGCCCCGGCTGGCGCTGGCTGCCGCACTACCTGCAGTGGGCGGGCAGACGGTACGTCCTCTCGGGCGGGGGGGGGGGGGGAGGAGATTGTTACTACTACGCGGCACAGTAAGCTGACTGAACTACAGAGAAGCAAAGCGAATCGGGACAGAGTTTACCCCAGGTACCGTTTTTTTTTTTCTCTTTTTTTTTTATCTGGCCCCTTTCACGGGTTGGGGGAGCCCGGGAATCATCGACTAACATGGTCCTGCCAGAGATGCTCGACAAGCACAACGACTGGGTGCGTCGCAACGTGCCGCCGGACCGCTTCCTGGAGATGGATCTCAGCGAGGGCTGGCGCCCGCTCGCCGACTTCCTTGGCGTGCCTGTGCCCGATGAGCCGTTTCCGCGCGCCAACGACGCCGCCGAGGCCGACGCCCTCACCCGGCGCATCCTCACCACTGCCGCGCTGACGTGGGCCGGCATCCTCGTCACCACGGCCGCCGTCGTCTGGCAGGCGGCTCATCTCTGGAGAGCGCGGTGAGCGCAGGGCGGAGTTGGGTTGGGAAATCCCAAGGACGCAGATGATGTTTGCTATACAGGGGCTTGCCCAATGTCCCAGACCGTTACAAAAAAAAAACCGCCGTGGCGGGGTTGTCTCGAATAACGGCCATGCATGTCTGTCTTACCAGCAGCGTTGATATCATCGTCTTTTTTATTATTCCGGACTGCCAAGAATTCTACATACTTGACCTAACTCGTTTTCCCCCCTTAGTCCCATGTCGTCTTAGGTGCATGAAACAGGGTCGATGCTGTGGCCCTATTCGCCATAATAAACCCCGAAAGGTGAAGGGCGATCCTGGCCGCTCCGCTACAAAAAGTGACGGTCAACCACGATTCATTCAGTCAACCGCAATTCATTCGTCTCTAGACAACCAGAAGAGCGGAATACCCGGGGCGTAAAAAAAAGAACCAGTTCTCAGAGGACGGAGTCGAACCGCCGACTTTCCGATGACAATGCTTTCCAATTACAGTCGGACGCCATGAACCAACTAGACCACTCCGAGTTTCCTGACTGGCACCCCATGGTGCTAGATTATATTATATAGCCTTATCCATTTCCGTCAACCTTGGTAAAAGAGCTTCCACATCCTTTGTAGATGGTAATGAATTCAGCATTCATCTTCGCATTCTTTAATTCACCATGCCATATTTGACAGTAGATTCTTCCTCCCCCTCCTCACAACCACAGCCTCATCCCCTCACCACACCCCCATCGCCAACCCTCGCCAACTCACTTCTCACAACAACACCCTCCTCTGCCCCTTCACGCCCTCCACTGCACGCCACACCTTCTCCGCGACCTCTTCCACCGTCCCCCCCGCGTCCACCAGCACCAAGTCCCCCCTCTCCCCCCGCAACCACTCCTCCTCCCCCGTCAGCCCCTGCTCCCTCCACACCTCCTCCTCCGCCGCCACCGCGCCAGCCCCGGCCAGCGCGCCAAAAAGCCGCCGCACCTCCCGCTGCATCGCCGCCTTCTCGTACAGCTCCTCGCCCCAGCCGCCGCGCCGCCGCGCCGCCCCCTCCTCCAGGTCCAAAAACACCACCCGGTCCGGCCGCGGCAGCCCCGCGTCCGCCGCCCGCGCCCACCCCAGCCGCAGCGCCGCCGAGCGCTTCGCCGCCGAGTACACCATGCCCGAGTGCGCGTACCGGTCGCACACGACCGTCGTCCCCGCGTCCAGGAGCTCGTTGATGGTTTCTCTGTGCGTGCGGCCGCGCGCGCGTTAGTACAGTCTACACGTGGCCAGCTACCGAACCGGAGCGCAGCGCGAAAAAAAAAACGGGCGCAAAGGACAGGATTTTTTGTTACGTACGCGGCTTCCCAGCGGTTCGCGCTGAAGAGGAGGTGAATCGCGTGGTCGTCCATGCGGACCGCGCTCTTCAGGTAGGAATCGATCATCTGCCCAATCGGCGTCGTGCGGTCTGCAATTTTTCCAATCAGATTTCCTTCCGTCATCTCTACGGACCAACAAAGTGCGCCGCGCTGAATGCGGCCCGCAAGCCTCGCGACAGGAAGGGGGACGGTAATACGCACCCGGAAATCTCATCAGCTTGACCGACTTGCCCTGCTCCAGGAGCCTCTGCTCCAGGAGCTTCACCTGCGTCGTCTTGCCGCTGCGGTCAAGGCCCTCGAGGACGATAAACGCGCCCCGCTCCGGCTCCGCGGTTTTTGCATTCTGTTCAGCCAGCGACATCTGGTGTGCCTCTTCTGAATTCTGTCTTTTTCTGTGGCGGCGAATTGATAAAACAAAACTGTTCTGGGGGGTTGCGGACGTCTCGAGAGGTAAATGTAAGTAAGTTTGGCAGGTGAATGTTTGTTGGTGACAAGGCCCATCAAGGGACGGTTAAGCGGAGTGGGGCCACGCGCGTGAATGACTTGCTGTTAGGCGGGCGCCATGTCTTATTCCTATCTCGATAGCGACCACTGTGTTCGGACTTGAGGGTTACCAAGGTGCTGCAAGTGTACTGCTACTTGATGGCCACGTCACGGTTGCCAGGAAAAAAGTGTAGAAAGGACCTTCAATTAATCTACGCCGGTATCCGAGACCAGGCATGCAATCCCATATAATAACGCCCTGGCAAGTATCTATGCCTATGCCAGTACAAAAGATTCCCAACAAAACGCCATGCTTGCCATACAAAAATCCCAACTCCTCGTGCACCGATGTTCATTCATCATGCACGCTCGCTCCCAAGCCCCATCGGATCCTCCCCCAAGCGGCCTCCAGCCCACTCTCCGTCCGCGCATTGGCAAGTGCAAGTGATAGCAGGTCGATTGTTCGGTTCGGTGTTCAATACCTAGAATCATTAGTCCCATGTCCTGCCTCACCTTTAAGGTTAGTATAGGTCCCATACCCTCCACGCCTTTTCACTAAAGGTTAGTATACTTACTGCCTTTCACTAAAGGTTAGTATACTTACCACCTTGCTATCACTGCTTGTGCCGTTGCGCGGTCGGGGTGGTGCTGTTACCTGCTGGTGAGTCCGATGTTAGCTTGATTCCCGCTGCCTAATTTTTTCTTGCTCCTATGTTCAGTGCTGCTGCCAGAAACAACCGAGCCAGTGAAAGAGCTTCAAGCACTTTACTGGTTGTCGGTTACCTAGCGCACTGAACTGATCATCTCAGCACTGCCCGCCCAAGACCTCAAGGCTTGGGGCTGGCGACTGGTGCTGAGATGACGATGGGGAGCAAATGCAGTGGGAGTCAGTCGGCGTTCAAGTGCCCCCGTTCAGAATGTCCATTGTTCTTCTGTGGTGCAAGCAAGAACATGTCTCAAAAGACACGATGCAGGCAAGCACTACAGTAAAAATGGCATCCCCGTAGGGCAACTTGCCGCCTAGGCGTTTAGGCTATCCCCATTGAGAATGTCTATTGACTCCCGTGGTGCAAAGCGAGTACATGTCTCAAAAGACACGATGCAAGCGAGCACTACAGCGACAAACTGGACTTTCCCAGGGGCAGCCTTTCCCGCCTAATCACCAGAGCCCTTGGTGGTTGGGCTCAGGAGACTGCGACTGTTGCAGCGCGACTTGGCATCCAGGTTCCGCTGTAATGTGCGTTTTGGCCGTCTGTGATGCAAAGGCAGCTCATGTCTTCAAGACATGAGGCAGTCCAAGCACTACAGCAACCAAAAAAGACGTTCACACATTTGTCGGCGGAGGCCTCAAGCCTCATCCTTCGCGCTGCCACTTTCCCAGAGCTCGAAGCTCTCCTCTGCACCCTCGATGGGCTCGAGGACTGCGGCAGCCTTTTTGGTGGTGCCCTCAGCGGGCTTCTCCACCAGCTCGTCCAGGCTCTCGAATACCGTTTCGAGAGCCTTTTCGCCGAGTTTCGGCGCGAATTGGAAGCCCGCTAGGGCCGAGTCGTCGTCTTCGACCTCTGTTTCCTCATCCTCGTCGACGAGGAAGACAGAGGTCTCGTCGCAACCCTCCGCGTAGAAGTCGCGGGGGTTGAGCTCGCCTAGCGGGCTGCGCTCCCGCAGCTCGGTTGTGCTGCGGGGGCTGGATGGTGGCGCTTGGGCGGCGATGAGCCCGGCTGGCGCCACGTTCTCTTTATCGCAACCGGCTTCGCGGTCGCGCTCTGCCTTGGCTCCCGTCTCCTCATCTGAGGAGATGTCGAGCACGCAGGTGCTGTGCTGGAGCAGGTTTGTCATTTCCTGCTCCGGAGTGTCCTCGTGGATCTCAAAGAACCACGATGCTGCCTTGGAGCCGATGGTGTTGGCGCCACGGCTGAGACGGCTCTTGCTCTTGCCGTGGCGGGAGGCTGGTTTGATGGTGCTCTTCAGGGCACCATCAACGGTCCAGGGCTTCGCCGACTTGGCGGAGCCCGCAGCAGAATTGACCAGGCGGTCCAGGCGAGTGGCCAGAGGACCGCTGGCGGCGGGATGTTGGCGACGGCTGCTGGAGAGCAGCCCGCCGCGCTTTCCAGCAGGCGATCGGCCCGCCGGAGGAACGGCCACGAGGGCCGGCTTGGGGGCAGGAGTGCTGCCGCGGAGCTTCGCCAGCTGCGATTTTGGCTGCAGCGTTTGGCGAGGGTTGGAGACCTTGACGGGTCTCAACGGGGACAGAACGTCGGGCAGTGCGGCCGACGAGAAGTGTGCATCGAATGCGAAGCCCGAAGGCTTCGCAATGCTCCCCGAGGGGGAGGCGCCCTTGGCGCGCTTGATAAAAACGACTGGGGTGACGTTTTCCCAGTCGCTTTTCTCCAGCAAGTCGGCCTTGCGCTTGCCGATGGAGGAGGAAACCGCTTTGGTACGTATCAGCTCAGGTTCGATAAGAGATAATTCTACGGGGTGCAGGTGTTCTCCACGAATGGAGCTTTGTGATGTTCACAAGCTTTTGTGAGCTTGGTCAGAAGCTTTTGTGAACTTGATCACAAGTTTTGTGAACTTGATCACAAGTTTTGTGAACTTTGTCACGAGTTTTTGGTGAGCCTTGTCACAAGCTTTTGTGTGAACTTTGTCACAAGCTTTTGTGAACTTTGTCACAAGTTTTTGTGAAGTTTGTCACAAAATGATGCGCAAGAGCGCTTGGGGGGGTTTGGATTCGGGGGCCAGCCGCACGTACCATTCTGGCGGTTCTTGCTGCTTGCAAGACCAAGCAGGCGAGCACCATCAAGAGGGGCAAAAGGCTGTCTGGCGATGGTGGCCATTTTGCTGTATAAAAGTTGTTTGTAAAAAAAAAAAAAAAAAAAAAAGAAGAAGAGGAACTCCAAAGGGAGCGAAAAGAGAAGAGTAGTGAAAGCGAAAGCGAGAAGCTAAGCTTTAAAAAGAAGCTGAAGATATCCCAAAAGCTTTTAGGAAGCGAGCAAGAGAGCAGCTGTTGCTGAAGCTTTGGAGCTTTGGAGCTTTGGAGCTTTGTTGTGGATAGCTGTTCTATGTGTGTTGGGTAATTTGTGGTTCGAAGTAATCCGTCGTCTTGGTGCGGGAAATCCGTCGATTTATATACTGGATTGACGTTGCACAGTATATGTCATCCTTGGCCGGCCAAAATCGATATTTCGCCAGAGAGTCAGAGTCACCAGGCCATGCGTGAGATTGTGACTTGGGCAAGAGTAGCGAGAGGAGGAAGCAAGAGGCGAGAGATCGAGAGACGGAGGGGGACGGGCGAAACGGGGGCTTAAGTGTAGCGTGGAGACATAGGCAGTACAGGTGTAGGACGCGCCGCGACGGTGGAACGGCGCTAGCCCGATGCTGGCGTGCCACGGCCTCTTGGGGAGGGACACGCTAAAAAGTAGTGCTGGAGCGTTGGATTACAGTGGGTGGGCCGCCTGCAGCAGGTCGGCAGGATAAGGCAGCCAGAGCGCGAGGCGGTGCAAGACCAGCTTTTCGACTTGGGAAAGGAGTTTTCACCGAGCAGCAAAACGAGAAACGAAGCCAAAAGAATACAGAGACAAGGTTGTAGATTACGCGAACGAGGGAACCAACTCCCTCCTCGGCGGTTAATAAACACTGATATGCTACGAGATTAGATTGAATAGTTTGTCCGTTTGCTGGCCCGTGGGGGACGGACGGCGAGCTGGCAAACATGGTGTGGGTGGGGAAGCGAGCTGCCCACTTTGTCGCGCTCCCTTGCGCGTTTGTTAAAGTGTAATTAATGAATGCACATATGGTCATCTCCTCATTATGCAAGCCCCCAACGCCCGTTTATTACCATTATCTTCTCGTGCAGCTTCGTATTATTTGCGCAGAACGAATTGTGCATCGAGTGTGTCATCCACTTGCAGTTTTCAATTACTACATACCAAGTTCTCTCCCATTCATCAGTAATTAACCCACCCAAATTTCTCACCCTCACAGCTTATCACAATCTATTCCATGTCCCAGCAATGATTCGCCTCACCGTCTCATCTCGCAACAAGCACCTCTGATTCACTCTTGTCCTCCCCTCTCTCGCTTCTTGCTTCTCGCTTCTCGTATATGCTGTGGACTCGTGCACAAGGACTGTGCCACAAGCCTCCTGCATAATTCATAAAAAAGCAAAAAAACGCGAATCCAACACGAACAAGATGGCCCCGTTCCGGGTTTTCCCTCCTAAGCACCCCAGCTGCAACCACAGACAAGGCTCATCGATCATAGGCAGAAACCTACTGCAGACTCCTCCGCTCCTCCAGCCAATTACGGCACCTACAAGACCTTTCGCAGGGCTCATCCTGCTGCACGGCCAGAATAGCTCCGACATGGGGCGAGCGCCTCCCTCCCTCGCTCCCCCTCCCCCTCCCCCTCCTATATCCTACATCCACGTTCTACGACATCGAGCAAGCAAACAGCAAGTCGCGCAGCCACAGCGGTTACTCGAAACTGCAGCTTGCTCGAGAAAACGGTCCATCTCGCATCACTTGGCCTCAGCGCTGCAACAGGCCATTCGCTCTCATCCTCCGCTCGCGGAAACGACCGCCTCTTTTTCGCTTTGTCTCACGAGGCTCCAAGCTTTTGAAGCCCCCCTCGCGGCCAATGTCTCTCCTCCCTGGTCAATGTCATCGCCCCTCATCCAATCAATCAAGGAATTATCCCGTCTCCTTATTACGCGGGGAGGCGATCCACTTTCGCACTGTGCGTCATTGCTCACATCACGCATCGTCCTGCCTTGCTGCATTCCACGCTGTGGCAGTTTTTACCAGCCGGGAAAAAAAAAAAAAAAAAAAAGAAAAAGAAAAATCGTAGACAGTCGACAGTCCCAACCTCTCATCATCACGGGTCCATACGCAGAAACAAGACAAAAAGGACAGGCTTCGTAAACTTGGAAAATTTGCACTGGTTTGCTGCTTGTTTCCCTCATACAAAAAAAACCAAGTAACCCCTTCTTCCCTTCGTGCTTGGGTAACCTCCCTCCTCCCCCTCGTGACACCGTCAACTCCGTCCTTGCTCTCAATCTATCCCCTCCTATCCGCGACAACTATTCGGAGAAACCCATCATCATTCACGAAGCTATAGTCCAATAAAATTTCCCTCTGGCCGCCCGTGTAACACCCCTACCAAGACGCCTCACCCTGCGGCCACTTTGCTCGCCAGCCAAGTCAGCGAAAGCCAACTCCCTCCTAAACGTGGCCGACTTACACGGACCTCATCCAAATCAAGTCGCTCTCGCCGTCTACGAAGCATCAGTAGCAATCCTATACGGTAGCCTGCAACTGCGCAGCTCATATCAACTCCGCTAATGTCCGTCCTGGCGTCCTGCAATGGCCAACATCCTCCTCCTCCTCCATCTCCACCAGGCCAGACATCGCGACCTTACCTTCTCCTTTTCCCCTTCATCGCACGCAAGTTTCAAGAAGCCCAGCCAAGGAAACCCCCCTCTTCTTCCTCTGCTTTCCCTGGCCTATTAGACTCGGCCTGCCCCTTCGCGTCCTCCTGTCCCACGAAGCGGGCAACGCGTAAACGAAACCAGCCCTTGAGACTCAGTCGCTGTGTTGCGCACACGGCCAAACGCCTCGTATCCAATCCTTCCCCTCGTTACTGTGCCTGTATGGGACAAATGTCCCCCTGTGACCATTCCCAGCCCCCCTCAGTTTTTCTGGTTCGCTGGCAATCTTTGTATGACAGTATTGTATTGTCGCCTGCCCATCTCGTAGCCACCCAATCATCCCCCCCCCCCCCCCCTAACCCATTCCTGTCCATTTTCTCCCATAGAGTCCGTGGCAAAAGTGCCTCAAGCCACGGATAACTTCTAAACGCAAGCCTTTTTCTTTCGGCGCTAGGAAATTCTCCGGGGCATGAGGCCACCAACAGTTCCTCGTTTCCGTCAGCTATAACTGCATTCCAGTCGTTGACTTAGAAACAGCCGGCTTTACGCTGAGCCACCTTGGACTGCTCGCCACAAATCAAGTATTTCTGTAGTTTTGTCTCTGCTAAAAAAAGAAATCCCAGACGCGCTACGGAGTCGTCTGAGGCTTTGGTAATAAATGACGAAAGGTGACTAACATATTGGTCCTTCACGTTGTCGTCATGAAGTGTCGATCAAAAGGTTGGTTGCACGTAGATTTTAAACATGCTGCTGTTTATGGATTGTACTCTAGCTTCAGTACCTACCATTGGATTATTCGCTCCCAGAGCTCAGCTCAAGTGGTGCCGCAGTTACGTCCTGGAGATTCTTACCAACATTGATCCCAACCATAGTTTCTAAATAGTGTTACGAATATAGTATAGGGTACGACTCTTCTTATATGCCTGCGATAGGTAAGACTTCGGGAAGGCATAATACAAGTCTCAATCGCCTACTTTGTAGTCCGTCCTTTCGATTTAATATAATATGTATTTCTAATCTCTATTTGCAACAATACAGGTCGAATCTATGTCCTTAATCAGCGTGCTTTCACACCTTTATCTTGCAACTCTTCTTGGCGTTTTATCATGGCGAACAGCAGCTGGCAAGTGTGAATGCGCCGTGGCAGAGGACGACTTGGCCGCCTTTCTTTCGGCGGCGAATGATTCCATTTCGATGCTTCTATGCTCCAAAGCCTCCTTCACTGCCATCAATGTCGGCTTAGCCTGGGCAGAACCGAGAGGTGGCGAGGCGGTCCCGTCAATACACTCAACAATGCTATGCTCGGGACTCGGCTTCGGTTGTTTCTGACTTATGTCTTCTTTAAGGCGGTGCTCTTTGGCTTTTAGACCTGACGCTGTCTCAGTGGCGACATCCTGATTGAGCAGATGCTCCTTGAACTTCCCCCGCACAACAACAGTTGTTGGGTCGTCCTCGAGGCCATGCTCTGGCTGAATTATGACACCGGATGCCACTTGCGGGTCCGCAACACAAACCACAGAGTGTGACGGAGATTTTGTCTCAATAACAACTTGAGGAGAGGTGATGTTGATGATAGGTATGTTTCCCTCCATCGGGTGACTTTCAGAGTGTGAGCAGAAATCCCAGATGGAAATACGATGGAATGGTACCTACCGCGGCATAGAATCTACAGCTGTATCAATTATGATGGCTGGAACTGTGGTTTTGGGTTCTTCTCCAGACTTTTCTCGGTGCTGATTGCTAGCCGACGGGGTCCCAGAACGGGATGCAGAGTACACCATTGAGCCGTGGCTCAGGTAGGATGAAGTCTGGGCAGAGTTGTCACATGGAAACTTGCATCGCCGCTGATGCTTCTCTCGAATCATGATTTCGTATTCGTTTCGTTGAAGTGTTTGGCAGGGGCAGAAGCATGCGTCGAGCTAGTCGGCAGCTTCATCGCCTTTGATGCCATAGAACGAGCGAACAGTGGCTTGCAATCGATAGATGAAGATGGAGTACACTTGAGAATTTAGCCAAGATCTCCCGATTTACTATGCTAGACTTACCAGGACAGCAAACCAACATCTCACAGCAGTCGGCATTGATAGCGTCGAGATTTGGGTCTCGCTGAGCATCTTCGCCAGCGAATGCAGCCTTCAAACGTGCCCAACTCCGACTGTATACATTACAGGGACAAAAGAAGGTCTCTGAAAGAGATGGAGCAGTCGGGCCACTCTCTTCGTAAAATCCAGACCAGTGCCACTGGCCCTTGCGTTCTTCGTTCATCTTCTTCTCCATGCGGGCGGATGTTGATGGTGTGTAGAACTTGAACGAGTTTTGACGGTGCCAGGGGGGGATGCGGCGAAGGTGACTATATCTCGAATGATTTGCCTGGTGAGCCGAACGAGACATACTCGACGGGGTCAAGCTCGTGCGACAGGGTCAAGAGTTAGGAGAAAATAAAGGCAGAAGGTCGTTAAAATGCCGCGGTGGCAGCCAGCAATAGTCAGACGAAAAACGAAAGTAGAGGGCAGAAGCCGAACAGATGACGCATAAGAAATATGTGATGGTGGAAGATGACGATGGATGATGGACATTTTCAAGTAGAAGTTTAGAGAAGTGTAGGCATTGGCTGAAAGCAAGGAGTGATCAGGTGCGTTTGTAAGGGAAGGTGCTGCCTTTTCGGTTTGTCAGTCGCTACGTCGCGATCCGCCGGCGCCAGAGCACACTGGGCTGACGAGGCAATTGGCCAGCTGAAATACCCAGTTGTGAGGTGATTATTCGGGAAACCCATGTCAGATGCATAGAGAATTCGGGTTTACATCACAAAAGCCAACTAGATTGCTTGTTCCGTTGGCCAAAACTCGTATGTGTATGAGGCCGCTGTCTTGTCGTGGCTAGACCACCGGCTTGCCTCTGTATATGGACATGGCATATGAACAAGAATCGAGATGTTGAATGTCAAATAAAAAATCCTGCTTGCAGTAGAATACGGGGGCGAATATAAAATGTAAATTTTCGAACGGCTATTCTCAAGCCAACCCTCAGCCTGAAGGGAAATCACCACGGAGAATTGCGCCGTTATTTCCACACCCTGGCTTGTGATCACCCACGTGTTATAAGAGCGATGCCTGCAGCGCTCAACTATCTCCCGCCTAGAAATGGATGTGGCAATGGCATTCGGGCATACTTTTGAATAGGGGAGGTAACAGCTTGCGATGCAACATACGACAAAGGCTGAGCAGTATAAACAGACAAGACGATGGTTGCAGACTGGCTGCAAAGACTTGCAGAGGGCGACTCAGGTTGCAAATTGGTTGCGGTCAGATGTAAACATCAAGGCTTATATCGGAGCAAGAGAAAACTATTTCATTAGGCGAGAAACCTTATAAGCGTGAAATAGATTGCAACGTCGTTCGGTGGATCTTGCAACATGTCAGTGCCATCACTGCCATAGACATCGTAATTTTAAAATTTGCCGATCGCCACTCGCCAGTCAACGATGAGCACGGCACCTCGTTTTCGTGTTCTACTGCGCTTTCTTGTTCGAGGGGGCGAAAAAGAGCTGGGCTGGTGGCCCGTTCATCCATAGTCAGTCGTCCGCGACTCAGCTGGGAACGCCTGGTGGAGGTTGCGATCCAGTCTCGTGCGTCAATCGTCGGCATCCATCCTTGCCCTGGCCCTTATCGTTGTCTAATCATAATGATAACAATAACAACACGCAGAGCTGGTCATGCGAACCCTTTGCCAGAATGTATCCATCAAGTGCCCCACGCATGCGATCGTAACAGACTGTGCAGAGTCACGCGGGAACGCCCTTCGGAAATCCTTGTATTCTCGTCCGGTTTTCAGGGAGGCAGCGAAACGGCCAATTGCAGGCCCAGCCAAAAACTTTGCTCAGCCCAAGGACATGACGCAACCATGTGGCCGGGGCTGGCGTTTGGCGTTCGAATAGTACCCTTCCCCCCACAGTCGAAGGACCACGGGCAAGGTGGGACATGACGGCGGCGCCAAAAGCTTCCATCGCATCTGGTTCAAGAGGAGCTGGGTGGAAGTCGGGGGCGAGACTGGTCGAACGGGCAAACTAGTTACTTAGTCCCGTCCAGACAAGAGACCAACGTCGGGCGCCATGTCGAATCAGCCCTGGGAAGGCGCAGATAGATCCACTGGAGTTCATTGCTAGCTGCCCCCCTGCTCCGAGACGCTAGGTTCGGGGGGGGCGAGCGGTGGGTGCGGGATGTTGAAGGAGGCGAGAACATGGGTTGGAGCTGGTGAGTTTGTTGGTGCTTGGAGAGGAGAGAGGCGAAAAAAAAAATCAACCAGGCGCCAAAAGGAAAAAGGACCGCTAAAAAGTCCAATATTTTGAAAAGCTCGCCATGGTTGGAGCTAGCAGCCCCACTGCTGCCGCCACTAGCGGAGCTACAAGAGGCCATTGATGAACGCTGCTCAATGGCACTGGTTACCTCTCTAGGCATTCTCTACAGCGCTAGCTTCAGCGAGGTTGCTCCAACTCCTGTGCCTGACATCTGGCACCCACTCGGCGCGAGGTTAAATTGTTTAGCGCCAGTGGTTCAGCGCACCTGATCCCTGTGAGGAGAAACGACGGGGCGCCCTATCTACTTGCGTCAATAGTTGAGGCCAAATGTTGCCAGGGCTTACAGAACGGCAGAGCACAACAGCTAATCATAGTCGATTGAATGGAATATCCGTACTTGGCGCGGCAGTTCCCGTCATGTACGGTCCGGGTCACGAGTATGCCGTGCTTGTGCAACACGGCTACAAACATACACCAACAATAGACACCACAAATCACGGGTAGAAGGGCGGTACATTGGGCGGCATACTCTATTCTATGTGCTGGCCGCAAGGAATTGATCAAGTGGCCATTCCGGCGCAATGCAACATCTAACTGCCTCACAATATGACTTGTAGCTGTTCCATATTGGACATGATGTGAAAAGGAAACTCCAAAACGCCAAACTCTGCTGATACCCATGACGAGGCGGATAAATCTTGTCTGTATGTACTGAAGCGGAATTATGCGACGCCTGACCCCGCTTCCCGGTCAGAGTCGCCTGATATCAAGGTGTGTCCCATTTTCCTCGTTTCGAAGTGGGCAAATGATCGGTGGTCGCACGCCTGTGCGTGTATAGTAGGTACGTATATAGGAGGAGGTCGTAACAAACTTCTCCGCGCAGTGCTTAGTTGCCTGGTTTGTTGCCCCAGATCGGGGCACCGAGAGGCTTGCTGACGCCAAAGCCGACGCCGACAGCGATACCGACAATCAGGACAATGATGAGGATTTTGGCTGCAATCTTCTGGCGATGGTTGAGCCGCGACATGTAGGTGCAGCTGCGTTTCATCTTGGCATCCTTGGCCTTGTCTTTCCAGTGTTGCTTGCCGGGCCAAACCTGACACTCGTTATTTCTAGTGATATTGCAGCTCTTGCGGGTCGTAGATTGGGAGATTAAGGCGGCCTCGACGTCGGTGTCAAAGGGGTTGCTGCTGCGCTCGGAGCGTGGTGTTGAGATTTCGACGGGCATGACGCAGACAGTGGTGGCTGTCGAGAGGGTGGCCTTTTCAGGAACTGTGACCTCTGCAGGCTGTACTCGCGAGTCTTTGTCGTGGTCGGCCATTTTATCGAGAGGCAAGGGGCGCGGTGGTGGTGAAGTGACCAAGGTACCACCGGTCAACGGATGGTGAAGGTTAGGAGACTGTAGCAACAATAATTAACACCAATGAAGCTTGGGGACATTGGCGAATCATCAATGGGAGACTGGTAAACCGTAGCCAGAGGATGGCAAGCGTAGATGCTTGAGACACAGGCACAATGGCTAGAGGAAAGCAATGGTGGCTCAAAAGGAAGGACAAGGAGCTTACACGTTTGTTTTGTTGAAGCGGGCGCTGGTTGAAGGGCAACGCCACAGGGGACGAACAATGAAGAGTAGGGAAAATAAACAGAGCAAGCGGAATGCCGAGCGAGGCAGCTGGAAAGGGTTGAAGTTGGGGTAAAGGAAGAGGGGATGAAGAAGGAGGTTATAGAAGGAGTGTGGAATTATTAAAAGAGAGCGAGCGAAGAGCAAAGGTAGCCAGAACGGAGGGTCGAGGGGAGTGGTGTGAGGCGGCCCAGCCACTCAGTGCAAATTCGGGGGGGAAAAGGTGGTGCCAGGGGAGTACTTTTGGTGGCACAGATTGCGGCGAGAACCCTGCAAGTGTCGGTACAAGGTAGCGTGGACGAGGGCAAAACGAATGTCTTGGCGTCAGAGAAGATGGTCGATAGGGGAGACGGCGGAGGAGAGAGGGGGGGGTCGGTGGAAGAAAATAAGGAGCGGTTTGAAGATTTATTTTTTTTGTTTTGGTACGGTGGGAGAGGAGGAGGAAGAGTCAGGAATAAGGCTGAGGTGAAGAGGGAGATTGGCCTTGTTCGGGAGGAATTTGTTTTGGATGGCAACTGGTCGCTGGCAGTTGGCGGCAAAGCAACAATGGGGGCAATGGGGAGGAGGGAGGGAGACGCCCCATGTCAACAAGGCCGGTACCGTTTCCATACTAGCGTCCGGGAGTGGTACCGCCACCAGCGACATGTCAAGTCAAATGCAAAATCGCTGGTGTCTACGAGTAAGGACGGCAGCTGGCGCACAAAAGGTCTCATCATGACAGACGAATTCAAGGCGCCTTGCCTTATGTGACGAGTGAAGTTATGCCGGAATCGACCGACGAAGCATAACCGCAGAGACGAATTGAGTAAGGCGTGGCAGGCGGGCGGGCGCAACTGTGATGTGATGGAGGTTTCGTTTCATCTTGTGTCTGTCATTGATTCTGAAAGGTGGTCAACCGATGTACCCTGTTGAAGATGGCAATTACCCTACCCAGTCTCAGCTGGGCGTGACGCATGACGATGATGCTACTGCAGCCAACTCCTCAGACGAAGCTCAAAAAAAAAAAGAAGACCAAGAGAAAAGATATCTAGCCACCCGACATTTTTTTTTTCGCTTCCAGTTCCTTTTTCTTTTCCTTCATTTGACCTTTCCTTGTCGTTCTCGTCAAGTCTAGTGCCAGCGCCGTCGCCGCCGTCGTCCAACACGCTGTGGACAAAAAAGACCGACGTGCATGTTTCGGGATCGAGTCAGAACTACCCAGCCTTATCAATGTACAGGTCCCTTTTGTATTGTAAATGCCTCGGGGTCCTGATCCAGGGCAGCGATCGCCTTCGGAAGTAACGCTTCCTTTCCGACATTCTTCAGCTGCAACATCCTTCAAAACATAAACACCTATTTCAACTGTTCCTGAACGCAGCCAGGTAGCTTGGTCAGCTTCTTTTTTTTCCCCAACCTCATTATTCTCAACCGAGGGCGAGGGCAAAGCGGTTCCCGCCTCCGTCAGCGCGCGCTTTGTCGTCGGACTCTGTTACAGATTCCCAGCCTTTGTTGGCTCAAGTCCGTGTGTTCCTCAACACCAGTCACCCGACATGAAGAGAAACAAACGCCGTTTCTCAAATGGTAAATATAAATCTAGCCACGCGTTATCTACCTAAACTCTACAGCCGTGCGCCTCGATGCCGCGCGGCGCCAGAGGCGCACTCCCTCACTCTGCTCGCCGAGAGAGAACATCGGCGACGTTGACTCAATTATGCAGGTGGCCGCCCGTGCGCTGAAGTGGAAGGGGCAGGTCGTCGACGGCTGGACTCGTAGACTGCCGCAGTGCGCGCCCTCACTTCATCATCGAGTCATCTTCATGTAGATGCGTCTCAATCCACATGTGAAATATGCGCAACCGGTTGCCTCCCACCGGTTGCCTCCCGCCGGTTGCCTCCCTCATTCATGCTGCATGGTATTACCACGCGGGCGAGTAAATCAAACTCGAAAATTTCTGGCCTTGACTATTAGACTGATTATACTTTGCTTCTTGTATTTCTGCTCTGTTGCGGCACATCTAATGCCAAGTGGTCCTCTCAAATACATCAGGCCGTACTCATCTCATCGTCTCCCGATTTCGCTCGCTCTCCATCTGCAGCCTCGGCGAGTCGATGAATTCGCATTTTGCATTCCCCACGGTGTCTCCGGCTGGGGCCCACGACGATGCAAATAGCCGAGCATATGCGTTTCCGCCTTTGCGCATCTCAACAAGCCGCCAAACGATTCGAAAGAGTAATAAAAGAAAAAGTGATTTGTGTCCCTTCCGGAGGAACATGTTGGAGGGCCCACCAGTGAGAACGCTCCTGTAATGTACAGTATCCTCTATACCCCAATTCAATGACTCTGCAGAACGGGATCGATATTAAGGGAAAAAAAAGAGTGTCAGGATTGCCAAGGCAGATTTGGGCATGCCATTACGTCACACGAGGCTCGTGCTAGAACGGTGACGTAGAAGCTGTAGACTTCATGTGTGTTGTGGAATGTTCCCTCATTCCATCAAACGGAGCAATGAATCAGACAGATTGGTATAGGAGTAGCGGCTCGCCGACGTTTTCGATTTCGGGAATCGTGCATTTGAGATCAAAGGCTTTGGATAGAACAATCTTGAAAATCTAACAAAATCGAGTTAGCGACGTTGTTCAAGCTTAAAAGCTAGCTTGCCAATAACAAGTTACCTTCTGCACGTTGATGCTATGGCTAGTACTGGAAAAGATAAGAGCGGCCCGCATCGCTTTCGCAAAGCGTCGCGCCTGGAAATGGTCAGCCATCTACGCGTGTATTCCATGGAAAGACGTTGCAGCCTACTTGGTTGGAAATTTCCTCTTGGTCTTGGATCGGAAAATTGACAAAGTGGTCGTATTTGGTGCCGACTAGAATCGGGATGGCTGTCTTGTTGAAGCCGCGGCCCTGCCTGTACCACTCCTTGATGCTGTTAAGAGTACTCTTGCGTGTCAGGTCGAACATGAAAAGGATAGCGACAGCATCGTTGCAGACGAGAGGTAGCATATTGACAAACTCGCGCTGGCCGCCGAGGTCCCAGATGGAAAAGGTGATCTCCGTGTTGCGGATGGAGATTGTCTTTTCCATAAAATTGACGCCTAGTGTCTGGATATAGTCCTCGTCCCAGCTGCCCTCGACGTATTTGACCATTAGCGAGGTCTTGCCGATCTGGGCGTCGCCAACCATGCCGACCTTGATGACGACGTGGTTGCGGCCGTTGGGTGTCGCTGGCTCACCCGAGCCTTGGCGGCTGTTAGCGTACTCGCCGTGTGCCTGGTGCTGCTGCTGCGATGAAGATGGATTAGACATTTCGCTGCCGGCGCGCGACCCGGGGGCTGCTGACGCCGGCGCGCTGCTACCGGCGACAGGCGGCGTGTATCGGGCGGATGTCGGGTCCTCGTCATGGTGCTGCTGTTGGTGATGTGATGAGCCGCCGCCCGGTGATTGCGGCCCGTGCTCGTGTGTGCCATTGTTGCTGTGGTGGGGATACTGGTCGTGCTGGTCGTGCTGGTCAGGCTGGTCGTGCTGGTCGTTGTGGTGATTGCTGTAGTGTGACGAGGAGGGTACCTGCGGCGAGCCGTCGAGTCCTCCAAGCGTATCGTCGAGGTTGTCGTGCGGCGTCGCGGGTGGTACGTCGTCAATCTCCATGGCGAAAGGGATGATCCCGTGCGGTATTCCTGCGGTAACGGGCTCCCTTCCAAAGCGAAAGCGGGAGGGGAGAGACGAAGGCGGGGAGGCTTTGTGCGAGGGCTGTTGGGTAGCCGCGCAGGCTGGCAAGCGAAGGGGAGGGGATGGTTGGACCGAAAGGTGGGAACAGGCACGATTTGGGCAGGTAGCGATGATGAATGTTGGGCAGCTAATGTGATTGACGGTAGAAAATGCAAAGAAGAGGCGAAGGCTGCACAGTAATGAATATTGCCGGCGGGTTTCTTTGATTGCTTGTGATGCAAGACAAGAGCATGGTTCGGGCGGTGGCCTGGCGCGACCTGAAGAGGGCCCGGAATTTTAGAGGGGCCGGACCCGTCAACTGTGAACGCAGGGAGGTCGCATCATTTTTGAGATGTGAAAGGCAGCCCAGAGAGGATGCCTTCCTTCGAAGAAGCAAAAGCAAAGACATCTTGCTGGATGTTGTCGTTCTTGGCAACTTGGAGTTGGAAATTGACCTCACGATCACCTTTGGTCTCTGAACTGTTGTGTTTGATGACCCCAATGCCCCCGCCTTTAGGGCATCGGAAACGCCAAACGCAGCACCGCCAGTGAGCATGAATCAGCCTGCTCAGCCTGGCATGCCTGTCATGACGCGGAACAACGACTACGATCATGCAGATTGGATTACCCCCAGCGGAACAGAGCAGCTCTGCCCTCTTTGTTTTCAATTTACGCGCTTTCTGCGTACCTAACAATCTCGTGGATGCAGTCTGCCGCTCTTGGACTTT
Organism: Cordyceps tenuipes; assembly: GCA_025583755.1. Taxonomy (NCBI): domain Eukaryota; kingdom Fungi; phylum Ascomycota; class Sordariomycetes; order Hypocreales; family Cordycipitaceae; genus Cordyceps; species Cordyceps tenuipes. The sequence continues at coordinate 213,729 of JANZYN010000035.1, forward strand.
TCTTTTCCCTTTCCGGTTTCAGGTGAAAAGTAGCTTGTTTTGTCAGGCCTACGATCGCGGTCCAGCCCTGTCTGTTTCTTGGGCAACAGAAGCGTAGTTGCACGATTGTGCATCGATAATTGATATTTACCTGCCACGCTCCCACGCAGGGTGATATACTGGACGGGCGCATTGCTGTTGTCCCTCGTCTGTGCAGTGTAGTTAGCACCACTAACTACCTATACAACCAATAACCTTATCCAGCGACCATCGCTGCCGCGGGAACGGATGTATACAGCATTACCGGTCACGAGCTCCATATCAAGCAAATCGGGATCGGTGCAAAACAGCCGAGATGCGGAGATTTCTGTGGAATTCTCCCTGATATGCTCAAATAGTCAAAGTCCTGGTCTTGCCATGGCGCACGTATAAAACTCATGGGCTGCCGTTTCTTACGTTCGGCGAACGGCAGGGGCGCCGTTTTGGCACTTCGAATCTTGTACGTAACGGCGCCCAGGGTTTGACAGGGTCGAAATTAGCAAGGCTTCCGACGTCGCAACACCTCGTCATCCATTCTTTGGCTGAGGACGCCTTTTCCCCCATGATATGTGATACAAAGGACTGAACAACGGCCATTATCCCTCCCGTCAACTTTCAAACATCTCGAACAAGCAGAAGGAATTGATCCTCAATATTGGATATTCTCGTGATATTTCCTCCGAATTTTTCTCTCCGCTTTCCGTCCGCTTTGTCGAAGAATCTGTACTCCATTTACCCGATTGTTTGTAGTAAAACTATGTGTAAAAGGAACCACAAGTTGCAGCACTCTACCGCGGGGCTATTATGTTTCTGAATGTCTGATTGGCCACAGCTCCCTTACCGGCCCGCTTTTGCTGCTCAGGTGCTGTGGCCAAGGCCCAACAGCACTCTGTCAGCGCGGCCCCAGCCAGACACGGGCCCTACTAATACCTGTGCGTGCATCAGACCAGTTGACAGTTGAGCACCGGAGGGGACCGGCTTCAGTTGGCTGGCTGCTACCGCGCCCTACAGACAGCTTCCGGGGCCGACCTACAGCCCCCAGGAAAGTTCAGTTGGCGGGAAGCCTGTCTGTTGCCGCAACGCGATTCTGGCCGCCCCAAGCCCGCAACAGGCCATTTCTCCATCGTCCTCTTTCTCCTCCTCCAAACTTTGTCTTTCCACACAACTCATCGCCGTCGTCTCTGTCCCCTGCCGCTCCCATCTCCTCTCAATCCTTTTGGTTCGGCTCGCTCTGCTCTTCTCTTCCGACTCTCCTCCCACGACCTCCACACAACAATCCACAATGGCCTCCGTCCTCCGCCTCGCTCGTCCCGTGGCTATGCGCCTTGCTGCCCGCTCGACTCCCATGGCTGCCCGCACGCCGGTCCGCAGCTTCACCACTTCTCGTCTAGGTATGTCGCGTGCATTAAATCCCCAGAGCTTGCTCAATTCTGCGTTCATTCTGCCATTCTTTTCATTATCCAATGTGCTGGCCACCTCGGGTCCTGCTCAATTGCTAACCATGATCCGCTCTCCCAGGCCTCGCCAAGATGTACACCAAGGACCACGAATGGATCGACCTGTCTGCTGACCGCAAGTCTGCCGTCATTGGCATCTCCGAGTACGCCGCCGAGCAGCTTGGTGACGTCGTCTATGTCGAGCTTCCCGAGAGCGCCGACGACTTTGTCGACCAGGGCGATGCTATTGGTGCCGTTGAGTCGGTCAAGTCGGCCAGCGACATCAACGCTCCTGTCCGCTGCAAGGTCACATCGGCCAACTCCCTGCTCGAGGAGAAGCCCGCCACTATCAACCAGGTCCCCGAGGATGACAGCAACGGCGGCGGCTGGATTGTCAAGGTCGAGATCGACGAGGAGGGCGCCAAGCAGGTCGACCAGCTCATGGACGCCGAGGCTTACAAGGCCTTCATCTCCGAGTAAAGGAGATGAAAAGGTCAAAAAGAACGTCAACTAGGAAGGCTCGACTTTTTTTCCATTTGTTTGGGTGCGAAGCGGGGGGGATCAAGGTGCTGTCTGGTTGCGCTGTGTGACAAGGTGCCACAGCTGGCGGTTTGGCTACTGCTCAACAAATACAACACTGAGCAATGCCGCCACCAACCGCAGCATTTTGACATTTGTTTTTCTGCTTAACACGGAATTGATTTTATAAAAACATGTTGGGACAGTTCAACCTGGCAGGGTCACTCTACCGAAAGATTACAAGTGGTGTACCATAACGTGATTTTCTACTCTAGATTTTTTGGGCTTTTATATACATCCTCACGGGAGAGGACTATCGAGCAGCAATTGCCGAGGCATGAACGGCGTTTTTTATTTTTCTCATCCACCACGGAGGTGTATTTCGTCAGAGGGTCATGTTCATCATCGTTTCCATCTAGTCAAGGCATTTGCCTCATTGCATCATCGAGCAAACCGGCCAAACTGTGTTATTGCATGTTGCCACAGTCGTACTCTACTGAGCGGGTTGCCCAGCTTGCGCGGCTTGCTTTGCCTGTGCGGCCTTGTCGGCGTTGATTGCGTCGAGGATCGCGTCGGCGCCACGGGCCACGAGGTCTCGCGCAATCCGTTTGCCAAACTCGTCCGCCTCGGCCTCCGTCGTCACCGCGTCAGTCTCGTCCGCATCGACAGCCTTGTCGCCCTTGACGGCGACCACGGTGGCCCGCATCCGCAGCCGGGGGGCGCCCCCATCCTCCGCCTCGACCCACGCGGTCTCTACGCCGATGGGCACGCTGCAGCCGCCCTCGAGCGCGCGCATCAGGCTGCGCTCGGCCGCGCAGGCCAGCGCGGTGGGCTCGTGGCGCAGGTTCGCGAGCGCGGCGAGCACGCGGGCGTCGCCGGCGCGGCACTCGACGCCGAGCGCGCCCTGGCCGACGGCGTGCAGGACGCCGGCGCCGTCGGCGTCGAGGAACTGGGCGATGCGGTGGCCAAAGTGCATGCGCTGCAGGCCGGCGGCGGCGAGGATGATGGCGGCGAGCGGCGAGTCCTCGGCATCGAGCTTGGCCAGGCGCGTGTTGATGTTGCCGCGGTGGTCGCGGAAGGCGAGGTGCGGGTAGCGGCGGGCGAGCTGGGCGATGCGGCGCACGCTCGAGGTGCCGACGACGCTGCCGGGCGGCAGGTCGGCGAGGGTGCGCCAGCCGTGCCGGTCGGCGAGCGACTGCTTGATGACGAGCGTGTCGCGCGGGTCGTGGCGCTCGGTGACGCAGCCGAGGACGAGCCCGTCGGGCAGCGTCGTCGGCATGTCCTTGAGCGAGTGCACCACGATGTCGACCTCGTCGGCGACGAGCTTGTCCTCGAGCTGCGTCGTCCACAGGCCCTTGCCGCCAAAGTTGTACAGCGCCGTCGTCTGGTCCCGGTCGCCGGTCGTGGTCATGCTGTCGATGGGGAAGCGGTGCGTGGGCAGCGCGGCCTGCAGCGCGGCGACGACGATGTGTGCCTGGGCCATGGCGAGCGGCGACTTGCGCGTGCCGACGCGGATGACGTTGTCGTCGGCGGCGACTGGCAGCGTGTCTGACATGATTGTGGCGACGTGTGGGTGTGAGCTGTTCTTGTTTGCTGTTTGGTAGCTGTGAAATCGAAATCGGACTGTTTTGTTTTTCTGGTCTTGAGGAATCTCGGCCAACACTGTTCGCGGGGCTTCTTCTCTTTTCCTTTGGCGGGGTGCGGAGCAGCGCGGGGCAATTCCACTCACCAGCTCATAAAGGTTGCTGTACAGATTAAGCTACCCGGAAGGTGATGGGACCAGGGCTTTTCCTCGTTGATTCTACCGCCAGAAGGACTCATAGTAAACTTCAAAAAAAATAAATGTTCAACCAAAATGGCAAAAAATTACTCGTATTTTTACATCCATTTTTGAACTGTTTTGTGAACATATTTTCAACCCCAGTCAGTGCCTCAGTACATTGCTTGCGGGGTGATCACAAGAAGCCACCCCTTACTAATGAACATAACAAGGCATCGCGTTGTGCCCCATCAATTCCTTCTCTGTATAATTTTTATGAAACCGCATCCTGTGTTTATTTTGCTTCAGTGTTCAACCTGACAGAAATGTTTGTCACTCGTTTGTCGTGGAGTTTGCGATACTCACCTCAGTGGAGTGCTCATCCTCAAGCATCACAGCCTCAAACAAGGCAAATGCGGGCTCGCAGGCTGGCTGTGCTTCTATAGCAGTGCAACTAATCTGTACCTGAGCCTCTGGAGAATAACTGGATATATAAAAACGATCAAGGACTCTTTTGGGACAAACTTTGGTCCAAGAACAGCCAGGTTAGCTTACTCAACTAGTTACAACTGCATCAACTTGATACACCCGCAACCATGCGGATCTGGCACGCCATCCCCTTTGCCCTTCTCGTTCTGGGCAAGCCGCAGGCTCCGGCAGCGCCTCCCCAGAACTCTTCGTCGCCGTCTGCACCCCCGGGTGCGCCGCCGGTGCCGCCACCATCCACGCAGCCGGCTACCCCCGCTCCGTCTGGTAGCCCGGCCCCGGCGCCCAAGGGCCCCATCTGCGAGTGCGGCTACACTTATTGCGCCTCTGTGTTGAAGGCTATGCGTAAGCGTTCTCATTTTCTATAGAGAGCCAAGAATAAAGCCAGAAAAAAGTACAGCTAACACGACACTACAGAGACGCCCTGGTCTAACAAGGAACTCTCCGAGGCTTACTGCAAGACCCCGAACGCGTCATGCCCCAACGGAAAGCCCAGCACCAATGTCGACAACGCCTTGTACGTTTGTCTCTGTGAGAAGGCGGACCAGAAGACGGGCACGCACTTGGACCTCCTGTGCGGCTGCGACAAGTGCCTGGTTGTCGGACCAGACTTTCGAGGACGCTGCGAGACGCCGTGCTCTCCGGGCAGTCACAAGTAGTCAGCCGACAAGATGCCACTTTGAATCAGGCAAAGATGAAAAATTGAAAGACGGATAAAAGTGGCGAGCAAAGCAAAAAAAAAAGAAACACGAAAAGAAAACGAAAGACCATGACCGTAGCATTCCGACGCTGAGCGGACACTGCTTCTTACCTTGCCCTTCTCTACACTCGTTGGCCCACCTGGCTGGGCATTTTATAATTTGCTTGTCAAATAATTTTAATGCAGAAATTTCAAGAATGGTTACCCAACCCAACTGCCCTTTTCCACGGACTGCAATTACGTGCATGGGTATGCAGAAGCCGTAGCGTTGGATTGCCGAAGCAGACTAGGGTGTATAAGTGACAACAGACCCTCGTCGATGCCATCTATCAATTCTATTAATAACAGGAATTGCATTTACCCCGCACCATACGTATACGCCAAGGATCATGAATTATTTTTGGGCTGGAATATATGAGTGCGGAGGGCTATTATAGCGCGGGCCGTGGTGTTGCGTCTGATGTGAGAGGACTGGACGTGGCGGGGTAATAGGAGCTGCGAGATGAGATGCTGTAACCTCCGAGGCTCATCTACATCAACGGGGTAATGAAGCATGCTGGAGCCTTTTCTCGAAGCTGCATTATCCTGCAATGAAGGCGAAGACTCGTCCACACACGCATTACAACATGTTGTCATGACCTTTTATTTTTTTTGAGGCAGTGCGTCCATCCATCGCGGAGGGTTCAGGCGTCCCACCCCCAGATTTTAGCGCTGCAGCCCCTCCCCCACTCGATGGTGGCAGCGCATCAAGGTTGCCTGTGAGGTGGTCGAGGCAACACACTCTTTTCTGGATGGTTACAGCCTCAATGCCCCCAAAAATGTAGACTAAATTGCTTGGTAGCATAAAGGGTCATGTTACCTCATTTCTGGCGCTGTAGCTGCAGTAGCGCTGCGTCACTGGTCTCTCTAGCTGGAGTGAGTTTTCGGCGTAGGAAGCTTGGAAGCAAAATCATGAAGCATTGAGTTCTACCTTTGCCCAGTAGCCTGGTGGGGAGGTAGTTTTTGTATTTTTTGTACCGCTACCAAGATGACCCATTAGTTACCGTGTGGGACATCACCAAGTGAGCTGTCCACTCCATGTACTGTTACACATGCCAGTACCTGTGCCTGTGCCGTGGCCTCACATGCTGGTGTCTGCCCTAGCTCTATTCAAGCATCGTCAACAAGACACCTCGCCGGCCTGGGCTAATAACTTCCCCTCCTTCACGTATTTTTTTTGCTTCCCTTTTTCCCCTTGGTCCTCTTTTCTGCCTCGACTGCATCCGCTTTGTTCCCGTGAGCTTCACACCTTCTCTTCTCATTCTTCTCGTGACCCCGGCCCTCCTCGCATCTCCGGCCTGTCCGCTTCGGAGATCGCATCCACTCAACAGCTCCGCCATCGGCGGCTCAAATACACCCATCGGTTCAGCCAGCTCGCTACGACCTACCGCAAACACCACACAACGGTCCTCCGGCTTCCATTCTTCACTCGCCTCAGAGATTCAAGCGAGTCGCCGCAGATGAGTTTCGTCTAAAGCAATGGCGTCCCATTTCCTGCGCCCATTGGCGTCCGAGCTCTCCTCCTCGCCCATCACGATCGCGCCCGCTCGACTCGCTCGCCGCATCAGCTTGCAAGGTATGACAAGATCGATAATTGGCTTGGCATTCTCACGGCCATTGCACGAGGGCACTATACTCGCCCGATCCGTGAAGGACAAACCAAATGAAAAGCCATGTCTCGGGTATGGAATAGTCCCCGCAAACTGCTAACGTTCAACTCTCTAGATGGCGGTAGATTGCTCGTGAGCGGCCGTCGCTGGCTCACTACCCTCAAACCGGCCACGCCCTCCGTACCCGCCGCCGCGAAGCCGCTCGGTCTAGTCCACCATGCCTCCGTGCTCTCCTCCCTGCCGCCGGCCCCCAAGAAGTACTCCACGGTCGTGCTCCCGCAGACCACTCCCTACACCCAGCTCACCGTCGGCGTCCCCAAGGAGACCTTTGACGGCGAGCGCCGCGTCGCCGTCACCCCTGCCAACGTCGCCGTCTTGCTCAAGAAGGGGTACGCCAAGGTCCTCGTCCAGCGCGGCGCCGGCGCCGCTGCCGACTTCCTCGACTCCGCTTACGAAAAGGCTGGCGCGACCGTCGTGGATGATGCCGCCGCCATCTGGTTCCAGTCCAACATTGTCCTCAAGGTCCGCGGTCCGTCTCTGCAAGAGGTCGACTCCGTTCAAGAGAATCAAACTATAATCTCGCTGCTGCAGCCCGCCCAGAACAAGGAGCTCGTGGAAAAGATTGCCAGCCGCAATGCCACCTGCTTCGCCATGGACATGATCCCCCGCATCTCTCGCGCCCAGGTATTCGACGCCCTCAGCAGCATGGCCAACATTGCCGGCTACAAGGCCGTTCTCGAAGCCTCCAACGTCTTTGGCCGCTTCCTCACTGGCCAGGTCACCGCCGCCGGCAAGATCCCGCCCTGCAAGGTCCTCGTCATCGGCGCCGGTGTCGCTGGTCTCAGCGCCATCGCCACCGCCCGCCGCATGGGTGCCATCGTTCGCGGCTTCGACACCAGACCTGCCGCTCGCGAGCAGGTACAGTCGCTCGGTGCAGAGTTCATCGAAGTGGAAATCGAAGAAGACGGCTCCGGCGCAGGTGGCTACGCCAAGGAGATGAGCAAGGAGTTTATCGAAGCTGAGATGAAACTCTTCAAGGAACAAGCCCAGGAGGTGGACATTATCATCACCACCGCCCTAATCCCAGGGAAACCCGCCCCGAAGCTCATCAAAATGGATATGCTTGATGTTATGAAACCTGGTAGTGTCATTGTTGATTTGGCTGCCGAAGCCGGTGGTAACTGCGAAGCCACCAAGAAGGGCGAGCTTGTGACTTACAACGACGTCAAGGTCATTGGTACGTAGCAGTGATGTCCTCAAACACGCACCTTCACTGACAGGTAATCCAGGTTATACCGACCTCCCTTCACGCCTGCCTACCCAGTCCTCCACTCTGTACTCAAACAACATCACCAAGTTTCTGCTCTCCATGACCCCGCAGGACAAGGAGTTCGGCATCGATCTCTCCGACGAGGTAGTCCGCGGCGCTATTGTTACCCTCAAGGGCGACATCCTGCCTCCCGCCCCCCGGCCTGCGCCTCCTCCGACCCCCGCGAAGCCCGCCGCCGCCGAGGCCACTCCCGAGCCCGTCGCCCTCACGCCCTGGCAGGAGAAGTCGCGCGAGGTCGGCTTCGTCACCGGCGGCATGGCCTCGGTGCTGGCGCTTGGCAAGTTCACCGGCCCGCTCTTCATGTCCAACGCCTTCACCTTTGCCCTGGCCAGCCTCATCGGCTACCGCGTTGTCTGGGGTGTGGCTCCCGCGCTGCACTCGCCGCTGATGAGCGTCACCAACGCCATCTCCGGCATGGTGGGCGTCGGCGGTCTGTTCATACTCGGTGGAGGCTACCTCCCTGGGACAATTCCCCAGACGTTGGGTGCTCTGAGTGTCTTGCTCGCGTTCGTCAACGTCGGCGGTGGCTTCGTCATCACCAAGCGCATGCTTGATATGTTTAAGCGTGAGTGCAAATCTTTGACGTGATTTCTTTCAAGCCTCTAACTCGATGAACAGGCCCTACCGATCCTCCCGAGTACCCCTGGCTTTATGCTCTTCCCGCTGCTGTGTTTGGTGGAGGCTTCATCGCTGCGGCCTCTACCGGTGCTGCCGGTCTCGTTCAAGCCGGCTACCTTGCTTCTTCCGTTCTTTGTATCGGCTCCCTTTCTGGTCTCGCTTCGCAGGCAACTGCCCGTATGGGCAACATGCTCGGCATGCTTGGCGTTTCTTCCGGTGTTCTTGCTAGCTTGCTGGCTGCCGGCTTCTCCCCCGAGGTTTTGACTCAGTTCGGCGCTCTTGCTTCCATTGGTATTCTTGCTGGTCAGTCTGCGGTACACCTTTGTACATCTCTTGCCTACATATTAACACTCCCTAGGCGCCTTGATCGGAAAGCGCATTACGCCCACTGATCTTCCTCAAACCGTTGCTGCTCTGCACTCCGTTGTTGGTCTCGCTGCCGTTCTCACCAGCATCGGCAGTGTCATGGCTGGCATTCATGATATTTCCACTCTGCATATGGTGACTGGTTACCTCGGCGTTTTGATTGGTATGTGTCACTGTTACTGAATCTCCCGCAGTCTTGCTAATAGTAGTTAGGTGGCATTACATTTACTGGGTCTATTGTTGCGTTTATGAAACTTGCTGGAAGAATGTCTTCAAAGCCCAAAATCCTGCCTGGACGGCACATTATTAACGGCGGCCTCTTGGCTACCAACATCGCCACCATGGGCGCTTTTGTTACAATGGCCCCCGGCGCACCGCTGATTGCCGCTGGCGCCCTGACTGCCAACACCGTCATGAGCTTCATCAAAGGCTACACCACCACAGCCGCCATTGGCGGTGCCGACATGCCCGTCGTTATCACCGTTCTAAACGCCTACTCTGGCTTCGCCCTCGTCGCCGAAGGCTTCATGCTCGACAACCCTCTTCTGACGACGGTCGGGGCGCTGATCGGCGTGTCCGGTTCTATTCTATCCTACGTCATGTGCGTCGCCATGAACCGCTCGCTGACCAACGTGCTCTTCGGCGGTCTCTCCGCTCCAACCGAGGTGCAGGAGTACAAACCGCAGGGCGAGGTGACGACGACGTCGAGCGAGGAGCTCGCCGACGCACTGCTCAACTCGGAGTCTGTCATCCTGGTCGTCGGCTACGGCATGGCCGTGGCCAAGGCGCAGTACGCCATCTCGGAGATTGTGGCGGGGCTGCGCGCCCGCGGCATCACCGTGCGCTTCGCCATCCACCCGGTCGCCGGCCGCATGCCCGGCCAGTGCAACGTGCTGCTCGCCGAGGCCAGCGTGCCCTACGACATCGTCCTCGAGATGGACGAGATCAACGACGACTTCCCGGAGACGGACCTGACCGTGGTCATCGGCGCCAACGACACGGTCAACCCGATCGCGATGGAGAAGGGCAGCGCCATCGAGGGCATGCCCGTCCTGCACGCGTGGAAGAGCAAGCAGGTCGTCGTGATGAAGCGTGGCATGGCCAGCGGATACGGTGAGTTTGAAGATGACTGATGATTCGCAAGGAAGACGCGTGCGCTAATGTGGTTTCGTCGTGTAGCGGATGTGCCGAATCCCATGTTTTACATGCCCAACACCAAGATGCTCTTTGGTGATGCCAAGGATTCCTGTGAAGGTGCGTCTTTCTTGTCCTTGAAATATTTCTGCACCGCGCAACACAATGCTAACGAACTGCGCAGCTATCAAGGCGGCTCTCCAATCTAAACAGTAGTCCACCGTTTGTCGATATAGACGTAGCATCTCTTTCTTTCCTCCCGAGCTAGAGCGTTTTCTTGGCATCATCCGAATCTTGGGTAAACTATAGTAGATGAGATGTTTTGTGCTTTTTTTGATTGGGATGTTGTACTCGGCTGTCAGGGTTGCAGGTTGTCAGATGGTTGTGTGGGTGTTTGGCTACCATTTTGAATCACAAGTGGTTTCAACCAGCAGATGGTGAGCACAATTCCGTTTCTTGGAATTGCAACAAAGTAGATTGATTCCTCTGTGAATATATACACGCGCCCTCCAGTCTAGCAAACAAATACAACAAAGCCCTCGCTCGGTCGCGCATCTATGACCGCGGCGCCGCGACGGGCTCCCAAGCCGTCAGCTTGCTCTTCGTCCTGCAAGAAAAAGTTAGCATTTTTGCTCCCACATACCACACCGCACGCCTTTGCTCTCCACGATCCGTGCGCCTCCAAAGTACAGAAAATAAAACGCACGTGTTATAGGTCTTGAACGCGCCGCGGGTCTGCGTGTAGTTGGGCTTGGGCAGGACGGGCTCGAACTTGCGGGTGCCGGCGGTGAGCAGGCGGTCCTCGCCGGGGATGGTGTCGACCGCGTAGCTCATCCACGCGTGCCAGCCGGGCTCGATGTGGGCGGCGTCAAAGTCGTGCTTGGCGTACTCGACCCAGCGCGTGCGCAGCGGCAGCTCCTCGCCGTTCTCAAAGTACTTGTTGCCCGCGCGGTCCTTGCCCATGTAGGTGCCGGCCTTTGTATCGCCTGTTCAGGTGGTTAGCCTGTGGTGTGTGTGCGTCGTCGGGTGGGTTTTAAGGCCCTCGTATGGTTCGGGGGGGAAGGGGGTGGTGGGATCGTACCGATGTACTAGATATCCGGAAGAAGCAAACGTCAAGGTCAGTATTCGGTCTCGAGCTTTTCCATCTCGGCGAGTCGTTGTTATCGTAGGGTCGCCGTCGAATTACATACCCACATCTGAACCAAGTAGTCCTGTTCCAAAGTCAGCGGTTTGTCCCCAATCCATTGATACCCTGGACGCGGCCGCCCGATCGAGTTCATACCTTGATTCCAACCTTGCGGATGTTGCGCAGCGTACGCGGAATAGTCGACATGGCTACGGTGTTGTGGTGGAAGCAATTGAATGGCTCGTTGAGAGATCTCCAAGGCTCGGGTCGGAATGATGCTGGAAGTGGGCGGCTCAACTTCGGTGACGGATGCCCCACTGTTCCGAGCCACGGAGCCAATAAAAGCTCCGGTATTGCTGAGGTACAGGACTTTACCGTTTTTGGCGATGGTTAATGCGATTCCTCATGGTGCATTCAATCCTATCTCTCTGCCACTCAACTTTTATAAGCTGCGCGCAATATGTTTGCGCGTAGCTGCTGCCGATGCGTTGCCCGCGCGCGCCTACAATCTCGGCCTACGCAACTCTCCGCTGCTCGAGCGCAAGTCCGGCATTATTCCACGCCGCCCGGCGGCGCGACCACGACCACTACTGCTAGCAAGGCCGGCTTGCTGGCGCCGTTTGTCAACGAGCTCGACAAGCTGGCCCCCAGTGTAGATCTGCGCGGGGACCAGATTCAGATCCTCAAGACGCCCAGCGAATTCTACGAGACACTCAAAGTATGGCTGTCCCCCCGCCCCCTCGGCCGTGAAAACCCAGCCCATACCCGGCATCACTGACAGAGACGTCCCTGCAGGACCACATCCGCAACGCCAAGAGCCGCATCTTCCTTTCGACGCTGTATATTGGAAAGTCGGAGCGCGAACTCATTGATGCCCTGTGTGATGCCCTCCGGCGCAACCCGGACCTCACGCTGAGCATCTTGACCGACTGCCTCCGAGGCACGCGCGAGGCACCCGACCCGTCATGCGCATCGCTGCTCGCCCCGCTGGTCGCCGAGTTTGGAGCTCATCGTGTTGAGGTGCGCATGTACCATACGCCGAACTTGACGGGCCTGCGGAAGAAGTACATTCCGAAGCGCATTAACGAGGGCTGGGGCCTACAGCACATGAAACTGTATGGTGTCGACGACGAGATTATTCTCTCAGGGTACGTTTTTATTCTTCGAGAAATGTCGAGTCGACTGTGAAGCTTTCATTGCTCACGTGTATGATTGCAGGGCAAACCTTTCCACCGACTACTTCACCAACCGCCAGGACCGATACCACCTTTTCAAGTCCAAGCAAGTCACCGACCACTTCTTCAACATCCACCAGGGCGTCTCCTCCTTTAGCTTTCTAGTCACGCCTTCCGACCAACCCGCCGGCTTTGCACTGACTTGGCCGAGCACCAACTCCGCGCCGTCGCCGCTCGACGACCCGCGTGGCTTCATCCGCGGCGCCACCGCCGTCCTCCGACCTCTCCTCACCGCACCAGCAGCAGACCGCACGTCCACACCACCTCCTTCCGCTCTAGAGGACACGCGCGTATACCTCCTTGGGCAGATGTCGCAGGTCACCGCCGCGCCGGATCCGTCCACCGAGCTGCCCGTGCTCACCAGCGTGCTCACGCGCCTCGCCTCGCCCGCGTACCACGGCGCCTCCTGGACCTTTACCGCCGGCTACTTCAACCCCGCGCCCTCGCTCACGAGGCTGCTCCTCGACACCGCTGCCGCGTCCTCCCGGGGTATCGTCATCGCCGCGGCGCCCGAGGCCAACGGCTTCTATCGCTCGCCCGGCGTCTCAGGCCTGCTGCCGGACGCCTACACGCTGCTCGCCAAGCGCTTCCTGCACGCCGCCCACCACCACGCCGGCGGCGGCGGCGGCGGCGAAAACGCTGTCGTCCTCAAGGAGTGGCGCCGCGGCACCGTCGGCCAGCCCGGCGGCTGGACGTACCACGCCAAGGGCCTCTGGGTGGCCATGCCCGGCGACGAGGAGGCGGGCCCGTCGCTGAGCGTCGTCGGCAGCTCCAACTACACGCGGCGCAGCTACTCGCACGACCTCGAGGTCGGCGCGCTCATAGTGACGCGCGACGCGGCGCTCAAGGCGCGGCTGAGGGACGAGCAGGCATGGCTGCAGGAGCACGCGCAGCCGATGACGAGGGAGGACTACTCGACCAACGAGCGGAGGGTTGGGTTGAAGGTGCGTGTTGCCATGTGGATCGTATCGCTTGTGGGAGGTGCATTGTAGGAGACACAGAGATGGCCCTCTTTTAGAGATGCGTAATGGACTACAACGAGCCATGTTATAGTAAGCAAGATACCCAACGTAGAAAGAGAATAGACACATTTCGATATGGAACGAGATGGCAGCATTGTACAGTATATGGTTTGACATGTAATAATACACTCTACATGAGGTTCAATATAGTACAGTGTGTATAGCCTTGTATGCGACGACTTTTGCGTGTCCTCTGCTTCTTCCCTCGCATCTCTACAGAACCTTCTCGCCGGTCTGCGGCCCCTGCGACGGCAAGCCCCCCACTGCAACGCTGGTGACCAAATCACTCTGATGCTGCTCAATCATCTCCCTGAGCACGCTCCTCTCCAGGACAATCCTGCCCGTCTCCAAGAGGTCCTTGACATCCACATCCGGCAAGTCCAGCGCGCGCCCCTCCGCGGGCAGCTGCCCCATCGCCTCGTGCAGCCAGTCGCGGCGACCGCCCGTCACGAACAGCGTGCGGCCGTCGGCGCGGCCGAGCCCTAGCGCGCCGAGCACGCCGCGCATGTACTTGCCGAGGTAGGCCTCGCGCAGGCCGTCCTTGAAGTGGTGGGCGACGCGCGCAAAGTCCTCCGGGACGGCGAGCTCCATGCCGTCCTCGCAGACGAGCAGCTCGCCGCGGCGGTAGCGGTAGCTGAGCGCGGTGCGCCAGGCCTTGTCGTAGACCTTGCGGTTGAGGCGGGTGCCGAAGTCGCGCGGGTGCGGGCCAAACGTCTTGCCGCCGCCCTTGATGGACGGGCTCTGGCGGGTGCCGAGGCGCGCGCGGCCGGAGCCCTTTTGCGGCCGGATCTTGCGGTGCGAGCCGTGCACGTCGTAGCGCGTCTTGCTCGAGGCCGTGCCCTGCCGCGTGTTGTCGCCCTCGAAGACGACGGCGCTGTGCAGCAGGTCCCGCCGCAGCGGCAGGTACAGGTGGTTGACGGACCACTGCTCGAGTGCTGTAGGCTCGAAGTCGGGGAAGCTGTGGATGGTGACTGGGACGGTGGCAACTGTGGTGGCGTGTGGGTTAGTAGGCTTGACTTGTGCTGGGTATGTTCTGCGCTGCGGCCGTGGTGTCTGCGTACTCGGGTTCCAGGATTGGATGATTGTCTGGGGTGTCGAGGCCGACTTGATGATGCTCGAGGCTGGTGACTCGGTAGCCATGGATCGAACACAAGTCTTGCTAACGGTGGCAGGCTGCGGCGTGGTCAGACGGGTTGCAAAACGGCAAATAGGAGTATCCTTCGAAGTGGCAGACGCACCTTGGTCGCTGATATTCTCAGCGCCGCCAGCGCCTCGGAGAGACACCCTGTGGTTCTGGCTGCCATTTTGAGGAAAGCGTCACAATGATCCGACACACAGTTGATGCCGATTCGATGATTGGCTTGGGTAATTGAAGTCGATTCGTCGTCGCAATCGGGAGCGAAGCACTCGAAAACCGTGACACTAAGAAAAAACCGGGCCGGCCTGATTCCGCCAGCGAGTAAATTTCAGTGGGTCGCTGTCCGCCAGCAGCTTTTTTGGCCATACCTCAAGCCGGAGTTCGATTCTATAATCATTTAAAAGCTGGTCAACCTCATCACACAGTCCTGAACAGCCACAATGTCAGGGTGTCGTGCGGTCTCGCGGCCGCTGACGAGGCAATTGAGACCACAATGTGTCCTCCGGACGTTCACCAGCACCTCCGTCTACGCCTCCCCCGAGACGACAACCACCACTCAGGAGCCAACCACATCGACATCGGCAGCACCCCTGGACCTCGACCCCAACACCGTGCCTCGTGAGCTCGAGCAGGAGCTCATGGACCGCGGCACGATGCCGATTGGCTCGCGCCGCCGCCGCGAGGCCATCCGCACGACCGGCACCCTGCCCTTTGAGCAGCTGCCGTACCAGGCGTTCCAGGAGGCGCGCAAGATCCTCGCCGCCGACCGCGCGACCAAGGTGGCCAGCCTGCAGGCGACCGTCGACAAGATCACCACGCTCGAGGCCGCCAGCGCCGCCACCATCAAGGGCGGCGACACCATGAAGCAGATCCAGCTGCGCAGCCTGCGCAAGGAGGCGCACCGCCTGACCATCTTGGCAGACATCAACGACCCGCTCGTCAAGCGCCGCTTCGAAGATGGACTGGGTGCGTGCCTCTGCATCTCTCTTGCCATCCCTTCGTTTCTGCATCTTGTCGTGGAGCCTTGTTACTAATGCCCTGTCCCAGGTGACATGACCAAGCCCATCTACCGCCACCTCGCCGAGAAGAAGTGGCGCGCGTACGACTACAAGCTGATCGCGCAGCGCATCGAGCAGTTCTCCATCGTGCCCGACATCCTGCCCAAGCTCGACCCCGTCGTCGACGTGCGGCTGTACTTTGACGGCGCCAAGGTGCCGCCCGGCGCCGTCGTCTCCAGCGACGTCTCCGAGCGCGCGCCGCCGCGGCTCCGCGTGCAGGCCTTTGACGAGCGCGGCGAGCGCCTCGTCACCGTCGTCGTCGTCGACGCCGACGTCCCCGACCTCGCCGCCGACGGCTTCCTCAAGCGCTGCCACTACGTCGCCGCCAACATCCCCATCAGCCCGTCCCTGCCCGGCGTCGCCCTGCCCCTCCTCACCGAGAGCGGCAGCGGCAGCGACGGCACCGCCGCGGCCGCCGGCCAGGTCGCCGTTTCGTGGCTCCCGCCGTACGCCACCAAGGGCTCGCCCTACCACCGCATGGGCGTCTTCGTCCTCGAGCAGGGCGGCGCGGCCGTCGACGTCGCCAAGGTCAGGGCGCTGTACGCGCAGAACCGCGACGGCTTCTCGCTCAAGTCGTTCCGCGACAAGTTCTCCCTCTCGCCCGTCGGCTTCGCCATGTTCCGCAGCGAGTGGGACGAGCACACGGCGGACGTCATGGCGCGCAACGGGCTCGAGGGCGCCGACGTGGAGCTCCGCCCGCGCCGCGTCTACAGCCTCAAGCCGCCCGTGCGGCCGCGCGGCTGGGAAGCCAAGCACCAGAGCGCCAAGTACCGCCACCTCGACAAGTACACGAAGCGCATCAAGGGCATCTCCAACGCGCGAGGGTGGACGAAACGCCGCTGATGGACGCATACGAGGGGATGAAGGCATTGCAGTTGTGTATGCATACAACTCTACTGCCTTTTTGCAGTTTGTTGTATTCCTGTCAACGCAGGGGAGGTGCGGAAGTGTCAACTTGTATGCTTTAGTTGTTGGTAAAGACAAGGAGAGGGAGAGAAGAGGAATGGGAAGAGTAGCTGCAGCCCTTGCCGCAGCTGAGTCATATTGTACTATATATAAAATCCCGAGGGGTCAACAGAAAATACGTGTAGAACAAGAACCCATATCAAACGCCCTTCGAGATGTCCGGTGAAATAACAAAAAGCAAGATGGAAAAAAATTGCTCCGGTTTCTGAAGAACAAGATGTAAACCCCACCGGTCCTTTATGCCAGTTGCCCGTTGCCAGTGCTTTCAAATCGTCCGTAGTTTGGCTCTTTTGGTCATAGTCGTGATCGCGTACAAGAATAGATTCGGAAATACAGTACCAACGCCAAAAAAAAAAGAAGTACATGAGAGAAGCGCAAGATGTCATAACAAGAGATGCAAAATGTCGGTACAAGACGAGCAATAATAATAAGATCAAACAAAACGAGCAAGTCGTTATTATGCCTGCATGGAAGATACCATGAGCAAATCTTCGTTGAAAATGTTGGCGTGGTCGGAAGCGTCGCCCATGACCGTGTCAAAGGGCGCCTTGGACCCCGGGGGCGCAAACATGCTACCCAAAGTATCTGTCCATCATCATCAGCACGCGCTTCAACCATCGCATCCCGCGCCGTTCTTCCTCATCAAATGTAAAACATACCATTCATCGGGGGAGTCGCCGTCAAGGCGCTCTGTGCGGGAGACGACTGCAGCGGCTGGGCCATGGCCTGCGACCCCGGCGGCGGCGGCGGCGGCTGGATGAGCTGCTGCTGCGGCTGCATCTGGGTGGTGGTGCCGCTTATGCGGCGGACGAAGCAGTCGGCCTCGTTGCGGATCCAGTCGTCAATGTTTGCGTCGTTGCAGGCGCCGTGGGTCATGACCATGTTCTTGAGCTGGGCGACCTCCTCGGCCAGCTCGGCGCACTCGCGGTGCAGCGCCTTGTAGCGGCTCTCCAGCTCCATCTTGCGGCGCTCCAGGCCGTCCTGCCACTGCTTCTTGCGCTGGCGACACTTGGACGCGGCCGCGCGGTTCCTCTCCAGGTTGCGCTTTCGCCGCTTGTCCGCTGCGCCGGCGGCGGCGGCACTGGCCCGTTTCGACTTGGTGGGCGGTGATGATGATGATGTGGTGGTGGTGGTGGTGGTGGATGCGTTTGCCTTGGATCTTGTGGATGCGGCGGGCATCTTGGTCTTGCTTCTTGTATTCGGCTTGCGTGGTTTCTCGTCCTGGTCCTCATCGAAACCGTCGTCCTCGTTTTCCGTCGGTGGCGTGTCCGGCGTGGGTAGTCGCGGGACGGATGAGGTGGATGTGGTGCGGGACGAGACTGTGTCGGCTTCAAACAGCGGTTGCTGATGGTGGTCTTGGAGGAGGGCGCCTGGGTCAATGGACAGGTTGGCTCCTGTGAGCATGGCGGATAGGCCGGGATTGAGTTGTATATTATTCATGACACGGGTCGAGCGAGTGTGCGTGGTTTGGCGGCTTGGGTGAGCTCAAGTGGCGTGAGCTTTGCGATGCTGTTTGGTGTAAGAGGCGAAGACAGCGAGGATGGTGACAGCGTGGGAGTGAATGGCGTCTCAACAATATTTCTCTCAAGCGGCGGTGATGTTTCCGTTGGAAAATGGATCTTGGGGATGGAAAGGGGCGATCCAGAGTCGTAGATCCAGGGTGTTTGGCAGTTGTGGCGAAATAAGAAGAAGCTGGTGTTGTACCGGACAAGGTGAATGAAGGTGGCAGCTGGTAGGTAAGTGGTGGTGGCAGCAGGAATCACACAGCCACACCTCTTGGGGCGTACAGTATATATGGGATTTTACGAATTAGCCCCAAACGAAAAGAAACAGTGCACAAGAGAGAAAAAAACTGGGAATGGGAAATGGACATTCTCCTCCTGCCGCCTGAGCCACTGGCATCATGGGGGGAAGGGAAGGGAGAAGCGGGAACCAGTGAGTAAAAACGGTTGCAACTTGTTAACCCAGATCGGCGATCCAAGCTTTCATCGACGTCTTTTAACATGGAGCATGAATTGTGGCTCAGTCCGGCACCGACGAGATAGCGAAAGCTTGGCCGCAACCAGGCCCGTTTTGGTAGCTGTTTGAAGCAAAAAAGAGGAGACGGCGTGCTGTGCTTGGTCGGTTGTTGCAGCTGCAGTATGAGGCCTATTTATTGCTGACAAGACTTCAATTAAAGGCAAAAAGTAGGTTGAAACCCAAAATCCGGGAGCTGCTGGCACGGGCATGACAACGTAGAATGCGTGCGACTGCATTTGATAAATAAAAAGTGAAAAATTTGATCCATGGCAAGATTAAGAAACAGGCCGGTTAATAAGTTGAAAAAAGAAAAGAAAAAACATCATTGGAACAGCCAGCCATGTTGGCGCTGGCATTGCACTGGGGGACTGTGGCTGAAGCTCTCTCTGTGTGGGCCCCATATCTTCGGCGTTATTACTGTCCACAGGTATCTGGTGAGGGGAAAGAACCGCCACCTCATCCGCAACTAATGGTTGTCCAATAGATGCGCGCGCGGGTTCAACAGCAACTTGCCGGCGGGATGGGTAGGACGAAGCGACGCGCGTTGATGGATTCGTGCCGTTCAGCCTTGATTTAGTGACTCGAAGGATTGCTGTGGCTGGTGCACACTTTTTGGCCTGTGAGGGGGATGCTGGGCATCTTGGCTGGCTCCCACAACCCGCATTGGGTAGGCGATCGCCGTCTGCTGCCGGGAACTTTGCTCCGGCCTACTCGCTTGCCTTGATTCCTTCCTTGCCTTGCACGTAAAACCTGCTAAGCAATTGGTTGTATCACTGTATTTATTATTAACGGGCGAAATACCTTGAAGCCCAGGTGATGCAGGCTGTCGAATCACCGTGCTACAGGTCCTTCCAGAAACAGCTACGTTATTCTTGATTATTACCTCCGACTTTTAAATAACCAGCTTCGCCTCGTCTCCATCCTGTCCTCTCATTGGATAATCTGCATCAACCCGTCCATTTGGTCATTTCCCATAAACGCGTCCCGGCACAATCCCCGCAATCAGCTCCAAACCTCCCAAACTACCGTCGGACCTTGTAATAGCATCTGCCACGATCCCATCTCGATTTGGTAGGCGTCCGCTAAAACACCACCAGCAATTGACGTGGCAATTGGCACATAAGAGGACAAGAAGCTCCGCCTCCGTTTCACCGTTTCACCGTTTCACAATAAGTACATTATTTTCCTGCCAGCCAATAGCAAACCTCCATAAAAACATGGAAATAAGCGCCAAAGACAAGGCACAAGGTATGCCACAACACCAGGCACCATCTACGTCATTGAGGCGAACCCGACGCATTACCAGCCACATGTACCAGTTTTCGCCCCTTGTCGTCGCACATGTCCCCAGAAACGCTGCATTCTTTAGTTCAGGCACTTGGCCTTTCCCATCATCTTTTTTTTTCCGCATCCTAATAAACCGTCCTCCCAAACGCGTAGTCACCTGACATCGCGCCGGTGCAGCTCACACCCCCCTCCATCCCCACAACGCGTTTCCCCCCCGGCCGGCTGCGTTTCAACTGCCAGTAAACTCCATCCCAACTTGTTCAATTAAACTTCTTCTACCACAAATCGCCGTCCAACGCCAACCCAATTTCTCTCTCCAACAACAACAACAACAACAGGGGGGGGGGGGGGGGGGGGGGGGGGGGGGGGGGGGGGGGGGGGGGGGGGGGGGGGGGGGGGGGGGGGGGGGGGGGGGGGGGGGGGGGGGGG